>SKCR01021065.1:0-99097 GCA_019454045.1 Zanthoxylum bungeanum | reverse complement strand
TTTGGTGGACTCTTTTTCTGTTCCTCAAGAAACTTTTGAGTTGGAGAATTTGGCTGAGGTGCTCTCCTACGAGGTAAGCATAAGTCTATAGGTACTATTTATTATCCTTTTGCTCCAAATAATGTTGTTTTTGGAGCTCAAGTTTCATTGGATGCATTTATGTGGAACTTGTTACAGGTTTGGCAGACTCAATTATCAGAAGAAGAGAGAAACTACCTCATACAGTTTCTTCCAAGAGGACAAAATACTGAGCAAGTTGTGGAAGCATTGCTTGCTGGAGACAATTTTCACTTCGGAAATCCATTTCTCAAATGGCAAGTATTACTTGGAGATAATTTCACACAAATGCAGTCTATGCTGATACAAGTATATGAACAAATACACACACATTGCTCAAACTCACCTGCACACATAAGTGTAGATTAATAAATTCACATAATATGCATGTTCACTTTTCTTCTTTTGGTTATATTCGTAAAGACATTAGAGGTTTATGTGGAAAACAATATTATATTCTTTCTTGGTAAATTACTTTGGTCCCATTTTTGAGTTGCAGAAATGTTTTATACTGCTGGTATATGTGCAGAATATTTTGAATCTGCTTTGCAAGCACAAGCAAACATCTGTGGGGTAAGGATTGGTGAGTTTGGATTAAGTCCTAGGTCGGATAATCAGGAGAGAGAGAGATGAAAGAATGACATGTTTGGCTTGAGATGACTGTTTTATTTCATTATCATGATAATGTACAGCAGTTTTGCATGTTGCTTGGGTCATGGTAGGGTTGTAAGCGAATTTAGTAAAATTAACCAACTAAACATAGTGAAGAAAAGAAAGAAGTATTATCAGACTATTGCTTGGTTGCCCTTTATTTGGTAACATTTGAATTCTACTATGTCGAAGCTTGTATATTTCTGATGAAAGGATTCTATGTTCCTCATGTGTGTTTAGCATTTGGTTTTGCACAGGTCTAGTTATCATCTCTTGCTATTGTCTTAGCTGATTTCTTATCACTGTTAAATTTATCATGGCTGTTATTTATGACTTTTTGTATACCACAGTATAATATAGAATGAAAGGGTAGTTGTATAATGCACTTTATGGTCTTTGAAAGGAATATCCCTCTTTTATGACTTAAGATGCTAGACCAAGATCTTAGTTTGTTTATGTAATGGAAAATTTGCTGCAGGGGTGCTTCACTTTTTTCTGGTAATCTTCATCCTGATGCAGTTCTTCACAAGGAACGATCATTAAAGGCTGATAAGAAAGCATACTACTTGGAGTTGCAGAAATATCATAATGAGTATGTGATGCGTAGCCAATTTTCTACCTGTTATCCTTCTGTAGTTTGAATTGGTGCATTTTCCCTAAATTATGCAGTTATGCTTTGTCTTTGCAGTATTATAGAGTATTTGCAGAATTTGAAGGAAAGGTGGGGAAGCTGCAAAGATCCAGAAAAGGAAATTTTGCCAAAGATGTGGAGGTTGTTTTTCCATGTCTCAATTTTTTTCTGTAAATTGTTAAGTTTTGTGGAGGCAGAATCTTCCATTGTTTTTACTTTAACTTAACTCATAAGTTGGTTAGGATGGGTGTGCTTGCGCTTTTCAAGAAAGATAGTCGCTTATTAGTTTACAATCTGATTCACTTTGACAGGGAAGTCAATGAGAGATTCACTGAAGCCATCTTATTAGTTGCTTAATAGTTGCTTATTAGTTTACAATCTAAAGCCATCTTATTGTCTTGCCAAGGTGGTGGTGGTGGTGGTGGTGGTTTTTTATTGATTGATTGATTTATTTTTTTGGAGATGATGAGGTTTCAGATATCTTTATGGAATTAGCTCAGTGGAGTGGTGTTTGATGAATTGGGTTGTTACAACCTAAATGAGAACTTTTTACATAACTTAAATTTTGTTATGGTTGTGTGATTAGTCATTGGCAATTTTCTTGTTATAAGGTGGTGGTGGTGGTGGTTGTTTTTTATTTATTTATTTATTTATTTGGAGACATTGAGGTTTCAGATATCCTTATGGAATTATGTTACATATAGCAGAAGAAATAAGGGTAGAATAGGAAAAGAGGCTAAGATAGTGGTAGAAAATGACAAAAGAGGTTATAACAATGTCTGAGCTGGCAGGCCCAACCCATAGGTTTAAGGCAGTCAGTTTTATTCCTTTTTGTTTATTTATACTACACTACCTATCATGTAATGTCATGAAAATTATAATCAAATATTATTCTCTTTCCCTAATTTCTTCCTCTCTTCTCTTCCTTTTCTCTCTCTCTTATTCTGCCGTCCTTCTATTCTTCTAGCTAATTTCTTCATCAGCTGTACCTGCTGAACCAGACCCAACAACTGGTATCAGAGCAGCACAGTCCTGGAAATTTCTGATACTATGAGCAAAAGTGTCAGGAGAAACAAAAACACTGCCATCGGAGATACTGAACCAGAAGAGATGGGTGAACCATTACACAACTTCAATCGGAGATTTGAAGAATTAGATAATAACTCCAACCAGAGGATTGAGGCCATACAAAATGAAGTGAATCTGAGGTTTGAAGCCTTGCAGAAAGAGAATCAAGTTTCGAGAGCTGAACACCAAAGAACATTCGAGCAACTCAGGTCTGAGCAGATCAAATTAGGAAGTCAGGTGGGTCAGATGTTGCAACTATTACAAAATCTGAGTAAGGGCAAGGAAGTTGTTACACAACCTGTGCAGGAGGACTTTTTTGAGTCTGGAAAGGGTCTCTTGCCTCTTCCGAAGGATGGGAGATTGGAGGAATCAGCTACCATGGATTTAATGACTAGAGGGTATATGGGGAGACTATTGCCAAAAATGGATCTGCCCATTTTTGAAGGAAAGGACCCTCAATCTTGGGTTTGGAAGTGTAATAAATATTTCCAGATCTATGAAGTTCCTGAAGAGAAGAAGGTAGAGCTGAGCAGCATGTTTTTGGGAGGCAAGGCAGAAGTGTGGTTCATGGGGTGGAGCAAGGTCAATGAGAACAGTACTTGGGAGGTTTTTTCTGAAGCAATCAAGCAAAGATTTCTTGAGTCTATTGTAAATGATGTGGTAGCTGAATTTAACAAATTGAGGCAGGTGGGGAGTGTATCAGATTATCAGGATCAGTTTGAAGACTGTAAAGCTAAAATGGAAAGACTCAACCCTTTTCTGACTGAAGCATATTTCATTTCAAGTTTCTTGGGTGGACTAAAGGAAGAGATCAGTGCCACAGTGAGAATGTTTAGACCAGTCACTCTCTACCAGGCCTTTGAACAGGCCAGGCTGCAAGAGATCACCCTGGAAGCTACCCACAAGGTTTATAAACATCCACCTTCCATTAAAACAGACCCATATGCAGCCAACACCAAGGCAAACAACACTCTCAATAGTAATAACTACCCTAGAATGGTGTCAGCCCTTACTTCTACAACCCAACCTCCAATATCCCCTAAACCCTTGATCTCATTACCACCAAAACCACCATACATACCCAGAACCCCATATAACCCACCACAAAATAAAAACCCAAATTACAACCTAAGACAAAATTCTGGAAATTGTTTCAGGTGTGGGGAAAAATACTACCCTGGCCATAGATGTCAACAAAGGCAATTAATGACCCTGCAAGGACAGGAGGATGGAGAGGTTGAAGTTGAGGAAGAGTGGCAGGACGTTATGGATGAGGAAGAAGAGTAGTGAGTGACTGAAAGGGCAGAATTATCCTTGCGTGCCATTGAAGGTAGTGTGGGAGATAATACCATCAAGCTGAAAGGGGAGATAAGGAACAAGACGTTGGTGATTCTTATAGATAGTGGCAGCACCCATAGTTTTATTGATACTAAGGTTGCTGATGAGCTTAAACTACCTGTTGTCCAAGTGAGTCCAATTACTGTTACTTTAGCAGATGGCAGGAAGATAGTAGTGAGATCCAAATGCTTTGATTGCAGCTGGAGCATGCAAGGACATAAGTTTAAGTTTGATGTGAGAGTTCTAAATATAGGGGACTATGATATGGTGTTAGGGGTGGACTGGATGAGAACATATACTCCTGTGACCTTTGATTTTGATGGTTACAAGCTCCTCTTCAAGAAGGATGGTAAGATGATTGAGTTAAAAGGCCTCACAGAGCAAGCTACCTTGAAGATTATGACTAGCAAGGCACTATGCAAGCTGATCCACAATGGCTGGAGTGGAATTTCAGCAAGATTATTTGCCTTAACTGCCTCAGCAGTTTCAGTGTTCCCTCCTGTTTGCACTGAGGTAACATTTCAGAACTCCCTTCAATCCCTATTAGCTCAATACCATCACATTTTCCAAGAACCTACCTCATTACCACCCTTTAGATCACACAATCATTCTATACCACTTAAACCGGGAGCAGCACCTGTAAATGTTAGACCATATAGGTACTCTCATTTTCAAAAAGATGAGATTGAAAGGCTTGTGGATGAGATGTTAAGATCTTCATTTATACAACCTAGTAACAGCCCCTACGCCTCACCTGCCTTGTTAGTCAAGAAGAAGGATGGTAGTTGGAGGTTTTGTGTCGACTATAGGCAACTCAATGACATTACTATTAAGGATAAATTCCCCATTCCAATGATTGAAGACCTATTAGATGAATTACATGGGGCAATGGTTTTCTCTAAGATTGATCTTCGAGCTGGGTATCACCAAATCAGGGTGGAGACTCTTGACATTTCCAAAACCGCCTTTAGGACTCATTCGGGGCATTTTGAGTTCAAGGTAATGCCTTTCGGGCTTACCAATGCCCCTGCAACCTTTCAAGCATTGATGAATAAAGTGTTCCAGCCTTATCTAAGGAAGTTTGTGCTTGTTTTCTTTGATGATATCCTTATCTTTAGCAAGTCTCCTGAACTTCATTTGCAGCATCTAGAGTTGGTTTTCCAGGTTTTGCAGAAACAACAGTTGTATGCTAAGCTATCCAAGTGTACTTTTGGCAGCAGTTCAGTGGAGTATCTTGGGCATGTGATATCTGCCCAAGGGGTAGCTACTGACCATTCTAAAATTGAAGCCATGCTAAATTGGCCAACCCCACGAACTGTAAAGGAGTTAAGAGGTTTCTTGGGGCTTACTGGGTATTATAGAAGGTTTATTAAAGGTTATGGCAGCATCAGCAAACCACTTTCTGACCTTCTAAAAAAAGATGCCTTTAAATGGAGCTCAGAATCTCAAAATGCTTTTGATACCTTGAAGCAGAAAATGGTGACAGCCCCTGTCTTGGCACTTCCTGAATTTTCCAAGCCCTTTGTTCTAGAATGTGATGCTAGCAGTATGGGAATTGGAGCAGTTCTAATGCAAGAAGGAAGACCCATTGCATATTTTTCTAAGCCTTTAAGCAAGAAGAATCAGCTTCTTTCCGCCTATGAAAGAGAACTTCTTGCTATCATAATGGCAGTTAGTAAATGGCGACACTACCTTGAACATGGGCAGTTCTTTATTAAAACAGATCATGAGAGCATCAAATATCTCCTAGAACAGCGGCTTCACACTTTTATCCAACAAAAAGGGATTACTAAAATGTTGGGATTGGATTACAAAATTTTATATAAGAAGGGGAGTGAAAATAAAGCAGCAGATGCCCTATCTAGAAGAGGGGGATTTTCTCACTGTCACTTGCTACTCGGTTCCACCATAGTTCCTACTTGGATGGCAGAGGTGGAAGCTTCATACGAGAATGACCCACAGGTGCAACAACTAATCATTACAGATGTTGTGCTTCCAAATTCTGATTCTAACTATTCATTTCAAGGAGGGGTATTGCGATACAAAAGGAAGATCTATATTGGGAGTGCCACATCTTTAAGATCCAAATTGTTGGGTACATATCATGATTCAGCTATAGGTGGTCACTCAGGGGTCAAGGCTACATATGAAAGGCTAAGACAAAACTTTTATTGGCCTGGCTTGCGAAAATCTGTGGTGGATTGGGTTCTTCAATGCGATGTTTGTAGAAGATGTAAGGATGAGAGCTGCCCTTATCCTGGATTGCTACAGCCCCTTCCTATTCCGGCCACTGCTTGGGCTACTATCAGCATGGACTTCATTGAGAAGCTCCCAAAATCCAAAGGCTATGACACAATTCTAGTGGTAGTTGATAGCTTCACTAAATCAGCCCACTTTATCCCTCTATCTCACCCATTTAATGCTGCTACTGTCGCAAAGAGCTTCTTAGATCAGGTCTGCAAGCTTCATGGCCTACCTCAGACAATTATTTCTGATAGGGACAGGCTCTTCACAGGTCTATTCTGGCAGGAATTATTCAAGCTCTTAGGGGTCAAACTCCACATGAGTTCAGCATATCATCCTCAGTCAGATGGGCAAACTGAGAGGTTGAACAGGACTCTGGAGAGTTATCTTCGCTGTATGACACACCAACAACCTAACAAATGGGCCGAATGGTTGAGTTTGGCTGAATGGTGGTATAACACAACTTATCATTCCGCTATTCAAATGTCTCCTTTCCAAGCTCTTTATGGCAATACTCCTAATTTGCCTACTCTACCCACTGGTAACAGTACAGTGGCGGCAGTAGTAGTAGAAATTTCTGAAAGAGCGGGAGTCCATGACGGCTTACTTGAAAGAACAGCTACAACAATCCAAGAATAAAATGAAGCAATATGCAGATCAAAAGAGGAGTGAAAGAGAGTTTCAGGTTGGAGACTTGGTCTATTTAAAATTGCAACCTTATAGGCAAACGTCTCTAGCTGTTCGAAGAAATTTGAAATTGGCAGCTAAATACTATGGTCCCTATGAAGTTGCGGAGAGGATTGGAACTGTTGCCTACAAGCTCAAACTACCACCTACTTCCAAAATTCACCCCGTCTTTCATGTGTCTCTTCTCAAGAAGAAGATTGGAGATAATGTTGTTCCTTTGACAGAGCTGCCAACCACTAACCAGGGGCAATTCATCAATATTCCTGAGAAGGTCCTTAATTCTAGAGTGGTGTTGAGAGGTGCCATGCACATACGCCAAGTCCTCATTAAATGGACCAACCTTCCAACTATAGATTCAACATGGGAAGATGTGGCATACATGCAGAATCAATTTCCTGAGTTAGTCCATTCTTGGGGACAAGAATGGTTTAAAGGGGGGAGTATTGTTACATATAGCAGAAGAAATAAGGGTAGAATAGGAAAAGAGGCTAAGATAGTGGTAGAAAATGACAAAAGAGGTTATAACAATGTCTGAGCTGGCAGGCCCAACCCATAGGTTTAAGGCAGTCAGTTTTATTCCTTTTTGTTTATTTATACTACACTACCTATCATGTAATGTCATGAAAATTATAATCAAATATTATTTTCTCTTTCCCTAATTTCTTCCTCTCTTCTCTTCCTTTTCTCTCTCTCTTATTCTGCCGTCCTTCTATTCTTCTAGCTAATTTCTTCATCAGCTGTACCTGCTGAACCAGACCCAACAAATTAGCTCAGTGGATTGGTGTTTGATGAATTGGGTTGTTACAACCTAAATGAGGACTTCTTACATAACTTAAATTTTGTTATGGTTGTGTGATTAGTCATTGGCTATTTTCTTGTTATTCATGTTACTCGATATTGTATGCTGACTATGTGTTAGAGTTTCATTGGAACATGAAGATATCTGCATTTATAAATTTGGAACATCCTGACTGGAGAATGACTGAACATACACACTTTTTGTTTGTTTCTTTTTCCTTGAAGATGTTTGATCTTTTTAAGTCTGCTCAATTGTGTTGTTTTAGGCCAAGAAGGGATGTGGAGAAAAGAATTTCCTCAAATGCCTATGAGTCTGGACTACTTGACATTGAGCAGGATGTTACTGCAACATCTGAATCATGTTCATGGGTAGCAGATGAGAAAGCATGTAGTAGTGAAAACCTGTACTCGGTTATGAAGGAGGAGAGAACTTCAAAAAAGGTAATTTAGGTCTCAAATATGCTCGATTTATTGGAGTGAGATATGGCTTTTCTATTGTAACATCAACATATAAGAGTTTATTGGAAGAATATTAGTTATTCTTTTATTTTTAATTCTCGCTCCGTCCCTCTCTGTTGCAAGAATATATGTTTGCATTTATGTGTCTTTGATAGGAATTAGAGAGGCAGGCTGTCTTATTGTTTGTTGACTATTTTTTTTAGTAATTGTGAAAGGTTAGTTTAGACAAGATTTTATGTTCTTCTTTCAACATTTATTGATATATTTTTAATATTTTTATTGTGTTATGCATATTTCATATTTTAATTTGCATCATTGCCAGGGTTTAACAAGTGCAAAAGTAAGGGTAGGTTTGAGTCGTTAGACAATCTTAGGTTATATTATCTGAGTTGAAGAGAAGAAAAACTCAGTGGTATGAGTTATGTGGAAGTGCTTGATTTTCATAATTTAAAATTAGTAAATTTTTCTTTAGATGTGTAAATTGTTAATGTCCAAATGATAGCTCAGGTGGATGAAATGAAACTGGGTATAGGTTCATGTCAGAATGATATATCTTTCTCCTTGTCACTGTCTTTGCCTTAAATTTTTTTGCCTTAAATTTTTTGTTTATTATTCAAGAATAAGAACAAAAAATGGATCTGTTTGTCTTCAGACTTCAACATTTCATGTATTTTCGCTAATACTTTGGATCTCACATTTCACGGAAATAAGAATTATCATGCACTGTATTGGTGGCTTAAAACTTCATGCTTATTCAGTTATTGTTTCGATGTCTACATTGTATATTTGTGGTGGCTATGTTGTTTCTCTGGTCACTGTATATACTTAGTTCATTTGATTGTTAATTGATCTTATTTATTTCCATGAGTCTCAGGAATTATGAGAAAGGTTTCATGAAGGAAAAATTAAGAAATTCATTGATTGCTTCAGAGGATGTGCTAAATGTGGGAGAAAAATCCAAAAAAGGATATAAGCTAAATAATCGCAATATCCACCATAATGATGGAGCCCAATACATGTCATATGTCAAGGTTAGGCGTCTCTTTTAAGTTTTGTTCAAGGATAAGTAGCTTCTAAATTTTAGATGACTGTGGACTGCTTGGTAACCTAATTTGTGATTCTGTGAATGAAAATGGGCCTCTCCGAATGATTTAACTTCGATTTAATTTTTTATTTAATTTATTTTTTAATCTTTGTTCAAGTGTTTTTAATACCGATGTTTTTTTCACCTTACCTACTAGTTTAAGCTTTTTATATCAAGTAGTAAGTGGTAACTTAACAAATATCTTTTGATAACAAAAAGAAAAACTGTATAACTAATCCACAAAAAGAGATATGGTGTAAGATTGTGTTGAAACATTTACATGGGCTATTTAATCATATATACTTGCTTTCCTTTTTTCTCCTTTCTTGTTTTAGATGGGTATATATACTAAATGTTGTTTGGTACTCTCCCATGCACCTATGAATTCCCATACTAACAGAGGCAGGATTTTTACGGTGAGTTTTTCCTGCAACCCCTTCAGACTTTTCCAGTGAGTTATCGAGCCCCTTTTGCTTGCCTTTTAATTGTGGAATCACAGATGTGGATTTCTCAGTGTCAATTGCTTTTGAATTTTTTCTTCCAAAGTCCTTTTGGTTCATTCTTACAAGTTACGACACATTTAGAAACTCTCCAGCTTGGTTTTTATGATTGTCAAGTCTCCCGTGTTGGCTTCCTCTCCTACATGCTTGGTTGTCTTATCAAGCTCAATGATTCACCTCTTTCAGAAAGTTATAATTCAATACATCAGTTGAGGATATCAAATGTGATTTGATGTTTTGCAATAGCTGATTATTTGTATTTTGGATTTTTTAGATTAGCGGGAAGCAGCATGAACTTGTTAAGAATATGCAGCAGTCTGGTAAGAGCATTCAGTCCAGATTGATGAACCATGTTTTAGGCAGCTTTGAGAGTTTGCATGTTCAACCTTACGCAGTATTTGTGGAAGAAGTGCAGAAGAAGAAGTTGCATGAGCATTGGTTAGTTTGTTGTGAAGTAAATATTTTTATTTTTGTAAATTCATAAAAGTCTTGATTTCCTCCTCAAATTTCATTTTGTGTTTTGTAGGTTTCAACTGGCCACTGAAGATCTCCCTGCATTTTATGCCAACTGGAAAGAAAGGACGAAACAGCTGTGGGATGTCATGCAGTCTTTGATGCAAGAGATGAAAGACAAAGTAGAATGTCTGATTGAGGTCAGTTATTCAACCTTATTGTTATTGTTGTTCTTTCTGTCCCTCTCTTTAATGGAGGTCTTTTTGTTCGTTTTCTATACATTTTCTGTTCAGGTTTGCATGCACTGACTTGCATAATCTATAAGCTTGTTTGGTGTTCAGAAAACATTCTGAACCTGTCTCCATGTTGCGTGGAGTTTAAATCTTCCTCAGTGGCACTGTGTTTTAACTTTGTTGTTTTGTTATATGGTGTTCAGGATGAGGAGAAAGAGAACTCTGGTGTTCAAGACGAGGAGAAAGAGAACTCTGGTGTTCAGGAGGAGGAAGAGAACACCGGTGTTCAGGATGAAGAGGAAGAAAACTCTGAAAGCCCACCTCAGGATGAAAAAGTAAATTCAGCAACAAATCATGAGTCTAATATGAATGATGATGAAGAATCTGCCCAAGGCTCACCATGGAATCAGTCTCCTGAGCAGATCACTTCCCTTAGTGGGTGCCATGAGGAAAATTTAGCAACAAATCATGAGTCTAATATAAATGATGATGAAGTATCTGCCCAGGGCTCCCCATGGAATCAATCTCCTGAGCAGATAACTTCCCTCAGTGGGAACCATGAGTTAAACCACATAGATGTGGATCCTGAAAAGAATCATGTTGACTGTAAATCAAATAAATTATCTGCAGATGTATGTGGGAACTTGGAGAAAATTAACACTGCAGATGATACTGTCAATCAGGAAGTTCCTGCATCTTCTGGTGGAGATGTCTGGCAAGCCATTAGTAGGCCTCATTCTTACTATGGTTGTACTGCAAGCCATGAATTTACTACCAGTGGGTTGCCACTTTTGAATCTGCAAGTTAACCAAGATCAGCGGACTCACTTGATTGATCTGGAATCAGACTTGCATGAAGAAGATATGGGGAAAGATTTGTTGCACAGACAAGCCGATGATGGTGCCTTAGGTTATCAAAACCAAGACCGAAATGAGCTCCTGCAATCTGTTTTCAATGGCCGGGAGATGTTATCATACCATCAAGAGCAGAAACAGACACAGCTCCATTTCCAACCACCAAACAACTCAATGATGGCAGACGATGGCCAGTTTCCTGGACACTTCCAGGAGCATTTGGAGACATCGTTGCTGCTTGAGCAGGGGCAGAAGAGGCTTAATGAGTTGTTCATGCAACAAAACATATCAGACGACACTTTCTCTGAAAGAGGTAGATACTTAATCCCAAGGCAAGAAAACTTGCAACGGGGAAACATGCATAATTGGAATGTCAATCCTGTTCGCATTTCAGAGCCTCTCGAATCTCACTTGAATGGTGGACAATTGTTTTGTCAGAACTGGTTTTCTGGTGAGCATCAAGTTCGTGGTGGCTGGACCAATTCAGGCGGAGTTAGTATCCAGAGCCAGAGCATTGGAAATGGAAGCAATGTTGATCAGAGTCTGTTTAGTGTCCTACCCAGTTGTACCCAATTATGTTCAGTTAATCCATATGATCCAGTATGCACAAATGAGCAATTTATTTCTTCAAGGAGCTATGGATTGATGGCTGGAAGTGGTGCTCCTGGGATCATTAACACATTACCAAACTCAGCTCATCCACTTGACTACTTGGGTGGGCGTGATTCTGTGATTTCTGATGACATGGTATGGATGAACTTGCCACATCAGAATCCTGCTTTGCGTGATCCAATGGGGAAACCGTACTTAAGATCTTGGAATCAGTAAGGACATTTTTTCCCATGTTCTGGGTGAGGTTTAAATTTTGAGCTGGGCTGAGGGGAAATGATGAATAGGAGATGCATGTGACAGGAGTTCATAACCTGTTGCTTATTGAAGGAAGAGAATTTTGAGGTTTCTGCAGATTCACAGATGCCGGGTGTACAAACCCTGAGATAGGTTATTGTAAATACACCTACAGAAGAGCCAACTCAACAGCATGTATATACAACTTAGATGTTAGATGAGCAGGTAAGTTGTCGGAAGAAGGGCAAAAATTCATGTTTCTCTTCTCCTAATTGTATTTGACAGCCCAAACATGTGCATGCTTATATTTTGTCTTTATGGTTTTTTTTTTTTTTACTCTCTCTCTTGTTAACTGAGGAATAAAGTTTAGAAATTATTTTGGAGGCTAGAAATTGCTAAGCTCTCTCTGAAACTCTGTTCTATTGTGTTCCATTTCTGAACCAAATGCATATTGAGAGTTTGTAGATCAGCTTTTGCAAACTTGAGGCTCCGCTGTCTGTCTGTTAAAGGGCGGATGTGTTAACAAGAAAGCATTGAAGCAGGTCTGAAAATATCTTGCTGGTGAGTTGCCCTTGAATCATCATCAGGGGAACTTGAATCACTTTGAGGAAGAAAAAAAAGAAAAAAAAAAAAAAAGAGGTAACAAATATTAGGGTTTCATTCATGGTCTAAAAGATATTTTAGAGGCCAAACAAAAAAAAAAAAAATTGTTGAGAATATCTTGCAAGGCTTTTCTTATTAATTTTTGAATGAATAAATTATATAAGAGTTGTTCTCTATTTATAGAGAGATGTTAGGTTAAGATCATTATTCCTAAGTAATGTGAGATAAGCTAACATAGAAAATAAAAGGTGTGAGAGCATCTTATTTGCAACACTCCCTCTTGGGACTTGTCACTTTAATTTTACAATAATTGACCTAACATTGCCTTGTTAAAACCTTGCCAGTAAAACTCAGTAGGACAAAAACCTGATTAAAGGAAAAAAATCCAATGCTCTTTTATCCAACGGTAGTTCATGATGTCAATGAATATGCTCTCCCTGATGAATTGCTCTTGATGAATTGCTCTTCTGATGAAATGTTCCCCATCAAAAGATATCACCAGGATAATTTACTAAGTTGACGCATGCCAATGCTATATACAAGCTTCTCAAATGTTGACGTCGGTAAAGCTTTAGTAAATAGGTCTGCAAAGTCATCAGTTGAACGTATTTGCTTGACATCAATTTGTTTACTCTGTTGTAGCTCATTAGTATAGAAGAATTTATGTGAGATGTGCTTGGTTTTGTTTCCATTGATGTACCCTCTTATAATTTGTGCAATATATGCAACATTATCTTCATATATCATTGTTGGAATACCTGTGGCAGAGTTTAAGTTGCATGTGCTATGAATGTGATGAATAAGTGACCTTAACCATATACATTTTCTGTTTGCTTCATGTAGTGCAAGTATCTCTGAGTGATTGGATGATAAAGTAACAAAAGACTGCTTTGTAGATCGCCATGAAATTGTCGTGTTATTATAGGTAAAAACATATTCTGTCTGTGAACGTGCCTTATAAGGGTCAGAGAGATATTCTGCATCAGTAAAACTAACAAGGCTTGGATTTTGTGTTAGCTCATTTGAATAAAAATAATCCCAAGTCCTTAGTCCCATGAAGATAACGTAAGATATGTTTGAAGCCATTCCAATGTCGTCGAGTTGGCGCAGAGCTAAATCTTGCCAATAAATTAACCGAGAATGCAATATTTGGTCTGGTGCATTGAGCTAAATATGACAAGACACCAATTGCGCTAAGATATGGTACTTCTGGACCAAGTATCTTTTCATTATCTTCTTTAGGAAGAAATTGATTCTTTTTAGGATCGAGAGATCGGACTACCATGGGAGTACTTAATTTATGAGTATTATCCATGTTAAAATGTTTGAGAATTTTTTCAATATATACAGACTGATGGATAAACATTCCGTTAGTTTTATGCTCGATCTGTAAGTCGAGATAATATTTCATTTTTCCCAAGTCTTTCATCTCAAATTCTCTTTTCAAATATTCAGCAGTTTTTAGAAGCTCTTCAGGAGTTCCAATTAAGTTCATATCATCGACATATACTGCTTTAATAACAAATCCAATTTCTGACTTTATAATAAGTACGCATGGGCAGATATGATCACTTATATATAATTCTTTCATCAAATATTCACTCAAACGATTATACCACATGTATTCGGATTTTTTCAATCTGTATAGAGATCGTTGTAACTTTATTGAACACATTTTACGATAATTTGATTTATATGCTTCAGGCAATTTCAATCATTCGGGGATTTTCATGTAAATATCACTGTCAAGTGACCCATACAAATATGTTGTCACTACGTCCATAAGACGCATGTCCAATCTTTCAGAGACTGTCAAACTGATTAAAAATCGAAACATAATGGTATCCATCATATGAGAATATGTATTCTCATAGTCAATACCTGGTCTCTGCGAGAAACCTTGTGTAACTAGTCATGCTTTATATCTAATGATTTCATTATGTTCATTACAATTTCGTACAAACACCCAAATGTAACCAACTGGTTTAACATCTTCAGGTGTCAATTCTCATTGAATTGCTTCTTTCCATTTAGGCCAATCTTGTATTTGTCTACATTCATCGACAGTTTGAGGTTCAAAATAATTTGTAATATTAGTAGCTACTATATATGAAAATACATTGTCGATGGTTATTTCCTTTCGATCCCACAATTCTCTTGTATAAGTATAATTTGTAGATTTTTTCTCATTTTTGGAATTTTGAGCCTCTTTAAGGGCTAGCGTCTCTTCAGGGACTATCGGTTCTTCTGGAACTAGTGATTCAGAAGATGTGGGTATAGTCATTGCTCAAGCATTATTTTCAATAGGATCCAGATCTCTCGTTTTCCGCTTCCGGGGAATATTATCTTTAGAACCAAGTGGTCTACCATGTTTCTAACGTGCAATAGATGATTCATTAACTACCTTTACACTAGATTGTTCAACATGAACAACCACCATGGATGGTGTATTGCAGCTGGTACATGAGACTTGGTTATTTTTGCAGCATCTATATATGCATCTAGTAATTGATTTACGATTTGTTACAAATGGATTATCCTTCGCACTTCATTTTCATATTGGCTGGTATGAGGATCTAAATGAGACATGGTAGAAACTTTCCAAGAAAGTTCATGCCTTGATTCTGAAGGCTCTTTCTTTTCCCCTAATGGTGGAAAAATTATCTCATCAAAATGATAATCCGCGAAACTTGCGGTAAAAAGATCACCCGTTAAGGATTCCAAATATCTAATAATGGAAGGTGGATTAAAACCAACATATACCCCCAAACGACGTTGAGGTCCCATCTTTGTGCATTGTAGGGGTGAAATGAGAACATACACATCACAACCAAAAGTGTGTAAATGAGAAATATTTGGTTGGTGACCAAGAACAAGTTGGATTGGATAATATCGATGATAAGTTATGGGTCTAAGGCGAATTATTACAGCTGCATATAGTATAGCATGACCCAATGTAGAAATTGGTAATTGAGTCTGTAACAACAAAGTTATTGCATTTACCTGAATTCGCTTGATCAATGATTCTGCCAATCCATTTTTTGTATGTATATGTGGAACTAGATGTTCAACATCAATTCCAACTGATGTACAGTAGTCATCAAATGTCTTGGATGTAAATTGTAGGCATTGCATTTTTGCATAACACCCGATGAGGAGTCTTATATGGAGACAACTCCCTCTTAGTCATGAAAGCCGCGGGAAAAGAACGTTGGAAGGGTAAAGTTGGAAAATATAATTTTTGATGGATTTACCCGAGTTGTTTCGCTTCGGTTGCTTGTTATACCTCCGTTTCTAAGCTCACCTTAGGCCCAAAACTCCCATAGACCACAGTCAACCCAAGTCAACCCAAGTCAAACCAAGTCAAACCAAACCTATGCCCATTGGACATGATTCACGCCCATTGCCCTCTATTTAGGTAATTGCACATTAATCACATGTTTAAATCTTGTTAAATCCTTACCTAAATAAAAGAAATCAAATAAAATCATTACCAAATCGAATCCAATCCCAAATCCTAATTAGGAGATGCATTCCTTATTAGAAACCAATTAGGAGATTCCTTCCTAATCTAAAAAGGAAAGCCTTTTCCCTTGTGTCTAAAAAAGAGACCTTTGCCCCCATACACTAGCCTAGCTCATACACATCCCTCAAGCAACTTGTGAAGCCCTCTTTGCACGTCCAAAGCCCCTCCAAGAACCCTCATTGCCGCATCCCAGAAGAAAAATCCATCCCAAGGCCGCATATCACCATCCACCACCCTTCACCAAGACAACTCACGACCAAGCCCTTTTCTTAGCCCTCCTTAGCCGACTTCCAGCCACCATTCACAGCCCTAAAACACCCTAAAATAAACCTTATTTCCAGCCCCTGAAGTGCCGCAAAAAGACTCCCCAAAGCAGCTCCAAAACAGCGCCAAAAACAGCCCCTGAAAACGCCCCCTGCACAATTTCGTCCCCTGTTCTGGTCAGTATTTGTTGCGACTTTAGCCTCCAAAACAGTCCTAAAATCATCTAGAAACCATCCCAAAAATCCCCAAAAAGTTTCCCCAAGAAATCTTTACAAACGCACCTCCCGAGACCACCAAAATTACCCAAAACAGTCCACTAAACGCCCGAACCAGTGACCTGAAACGCAGCGAACAAATGGCGGTGAAACGAAGGTAAAACAGCAGCCCAAGCATCAAAACAACAAGGGAAAACAGTGAGCAAATAATTTGGAAAGGTTTCGGATCATTCGCCCTTCCAACGGACTTGGAACGCGCTTCCAAAGATCGACAAAAGAGGTTAGACCTGAGGGTACCTTTTACCTATCTTCTTTATTCTTTATTTTATTTTACTTTGATATATAATTGCATGAGAGTCGTTTGAGGCATGATTTGATTGTTGGATGGGCGGGACATGTGTTCCCTTTTGTGGTATATAGGATGGAAACCCGGACGTAAATTCCGTAGCCGAATCCGAATGGACGGTAGTGCGGTTTGTACTCGGGATACAACGCCACGTACCACTTAAGAGACATATGTTTTGTCCCATCCAACTTGTATTTGAGCATGTTATAATCTTTAGGTTATTTGTTTATTATTTGAAGCATGGTTTAATTTAGTTTGTTATTTGTTCGTTAAAGCATGTTTAGGTTGTTCACTATGCATGTTCTTAGTTTATGATGCGTTTGGGTAATGATTCATACATGTTGATTTAATGGTTTAATATGCTTGTCGTGTTACATTGCGTGGAATTATTTGGATAAAAGCATGTTAGATCTAAGTACCCTTGAGCATGATTATTGGATAGATGCGGTTGATTTAGTGCACAAATTATATCATCACAATGACATAAGTAAGGGACCATTCCGAACCCAACGGTTTGAGGTCTTCCCTTGCGAGGGGTGAGTGCGGCCTTAAATCTTTGTCCCGGTTCACACCGGGTGGCGACTCCATGTTATTTCGTACTTCCCAACTAGGCCGCGAGCCTAGAACAGCGTCGTCAGGTTCTGTTGTCTACAGTCTGGCGACTCCACTGGGGATATTAGAGAATTGGCCTCGAAATCATGTCTTGTGATGTGTATAATTTGTGCATTAGTTGACCATTTCTATAGTGGGTTGAGGGGGTTAATCAAAGGCTTTGTTGAAGCTAGGTGATGGTTGGGTGTCTTCCTTCACTCACTACCCTTCGGGGAAAAGCTGTGAAGGCACCCAGATAAATCATTACTTGTAGCTCGTTGTGACATACTAGTTTGGAGGACTCGTTGTTTATTCCTGACACCAAGCGATAAGAGCCTAAGGGGCTTGGGTACTTAAGAGAGCCTCGCTCCACCTTCCCTCTGGGGAATCTACAACGGGAAATCCATTCGACAGTTAGTCACACACCGTAACTCGTTGGCACGTACCGTAAGGTATAAAAAAGGTGCACTCACTTGGTCGCTTGAACCCTTGAGTGGGGAGTCCTAGTTGTGGGTAATCATTCGTCAAACGAGAGCCTTTGTCCGCGCCCCGTGAACCCACTTGTGAAACTTAGCCTTGAAAGAACCGGTAGTTAGTTATTTTATGTTTGTGTGTTGGACCTCCGTCATTTGGATCTAGTTGGACCTTTTGTCAAAAGATGTGAACTTGTTGGGCCATTTAAACTGGGGCAAGTTTGTGTCCTTTGACAGTTGGGCCAAAAGCTTCTAAAATGCCGGTGGGCCACTTTGTGAATGGGCCTTTTATCATTTGAAGTCATTTAGCCATATCATTGTAAAGTGTAAACCTGTTGGGCCTTTTCAACTGGGACAAGTTTGCACCGTGCAATGATGCGATTGAATGCTTTAAAATGATAATGGGCCAACTTATATATTCCATGCATCGCATACATCTCGTGCATCTCATGCATACATGCATCATGTTAACCCTTGTGTCTTAAAAGCCATCATGGATACCCGTTGGGTTAGAAAAAAAAAGAAGTCAGAGCATTCCTTGGGAAAATCCAGTATATCAGTCGGTTCATTGCAAAGTTGACGTTAGTATGTGAGCTCATCTTCAAGTTGTTAAGGAAAGACCAACCAGTAAAGTGGAATGAACAGTGTCAGACGGCCTTCGACAGAATCAGAGAATATTTGGTAAAGCCGCCTGTGTTGAAACCTCCGAGACCGGGAAAGCCTTTAGTACTGTATTTGGCTATAGAGTCAGAAGCGTTGGGAGCTATGATGGTACAAGCCGATGAGTTGGGAGTGGAACATGCTGTCTACTATCTTAGCAAGAAGCTGCTTCCGTATGAAGTCCGATATCAAGAGGTGGAGAAGATTTGTTTAGCAGTCGTGTGGGCATCCAGAAAGTTGCGCCATTACTTCCAATCTTACAAGATCCAGGTAGTAGCAAAAGAGAATCCTTTGAAGTACCTGCATACAGTACCCTCGCTGGTTGGGAAGTTGGGCAGATGGTTAGTGCTGCTAACTGAATTTGACATCGAGTACCTCACCTCCAAGGTAATCAAAGGGCGGGCCGTGGCCGAATTCCTAGCGTTGCAACCTGTTGAAGGGGATCAATATAAGTTTGAGTTTCCCGACGAGGAAATCCAAGCTATAGCGGTCCAAGGATGGAAGATGTATTTTGATGGAGCAGTGAATTGCAAAGGAGCAGGAATCGGGATCGTAATAGTAACCCCTGAAGGAGAGACCCTGCTTATGGCCAAGAGGCTGACCTTCGGAGTAACGAATAACATGGCTGAGTATGAAGCATGTGCTTTCGGATTGACAGCATTGATAGCCTTGAGTGCTAGGAATGTGGAAGTCTACGGAGACTCAATGTTGGTAATCCGACAGATGCAAGGAGAATGGGAATTAAAAGAAGAACGGCTGAAGCCTTATTTGTTCTACCTCAGGAATCTGACGCATGCTATTCCTGATTGTAAGTTTCAACATTTGCCAAGAGAGGAGAATCAGATGGCAGATGCATTGGCAACACTGGCTGCGACTTGGGAAAATCCAGAGAAGTTGGTGATGAGACCGCTTGTGTTGACAACCGCAAGTAGGCCAGCCTATGAGATTGAAAGAATACTGGAAGTAGAGGTCAACGATGGAAGCCTTGGTATTATGACATACAGAGGTACTTGGAGCACGGAGAATTCCCAGAGGAAGCAAGCAGAAAGGACCGAGTGGCTATTCAGAAGTTAGCTTCTCAGTATGTGAGTTTGAAGGGAGAACTCTACAAGAGGCAGGCAAATGGAATTCAGCTGAAATGCTTGAACAGAGAAGAAGCTCAGAAGGTAATGGACGAAGTACATGCCGGAGTATGTGGGCCACACATGAATGGACTGAACTTGTCTCGCAAGATTGTGAGGCAAGGTTTCTATTGGTCGACCATGGAAGCTGATTGCGCAAGACTGGTAAAGCACTGTCATGACTGCCAAGCACATGGCAACTTGAATCATCTGCCGCACACAGAACATTGCATGGGCTGTCAGAGCCATGGCCCTTCTCGGCATGGGGGATTGACATGCTCGGGGAAATCCGACCGAATGCCTCGAATGGGCACCGCTTCATAGTGGTGGCAGTTGACTATTTCTCGAAGTGGGTAGAAGCTGAGTCTTTCCGCAATGTGACAGCAAAGCAGATGGCAAAGTTCATTGCACGAAATCTCATTTGCCGGTATGGTATGCCGCACCATGTGGTCACGGATAATGGAGTCCAGTTTCAGGGAGAGACCAAGGCGATGTTACAGAGGTCTGGGATAGGTCATCACAAGTCCTCACCATACAGGCCACAGGCTAATGGGGCAGTCGAGGCGGCCAACAAGACAATAAAGACAATATTAGCAAAGATGACTGAGAACTACAAAGACTGGGCTGATAAGCTGCCATTTGCTCTGTGGGGATACAGAACATCTGTGAGAACGGCAACAGGAGCTACGCCGTATTCCTTGGTCTACGGAATGGAAGCGGTACTACCGATAGAAATGAAGATACAGTCCATGCGGGTACTCGCAGAAGCAGAACTGCCAGAACAGGAATGGACCTCGCAAAGGTTTGAACAGTTGACATTGATGGATGAGAAGAGGATGAAGTCCTTGCATCACATGCAGATATATCAGAAGAGGTTGGCCCGAGCATTTAATAAGAAGGTGCGTCCTACCAAGATCAAGAAAGGTGATCTGGTACTTAAGCAGTCGAAGCCATCGACGACAGACCCAAGAGGGAAGTTCAGACCGAATTGGGAAGGACCATACATTGTTCATAAGGTAATGGGAAATGGAGCAGTGAGACTGTCAGACTTGGAAGGAAATGAGTTCACCGAGCCCATCAATGTTGATAGATTGAAGCTGTACTTTGTCTGAGGGGGCAAAAGACTAGATGGTCACCTGCAGAAGACCTAACCCAACAGGATAAAGAAAAATCATGCATCCACGCATACATAAACCATTACTACTGCATTCTTTTTGTTTTCGTGTTTTGTGTTTTTGTTTTGGTATTCACAGGTTTCGAAAACAGAAAAGTGAAAGCGGCGGAGATGATTCAACCAGAAGCAGCGAAAGCACTGTATTGAGTTTGGGTAGAAATCCCAGGGCTGAGGTCCACATTAGTGTTAAGGTTCAGATGGTGAATTGAGGGTTGAGGCCCGCTTTCAGTTTGAGTTTTGGGGAATGGATCCCGGGGGCAAAGCCCACAGTGTCGGTAGCAGAAAGGAAGAATTCCTTTGAGTGAGTGAGTGAGTTGCAAAAAAAAAAAAAAAAAAAAAAAAAAAAAGTCTTTGGTAATTTGATATATGTCCGGTGATGACATTGTGTGCTATAGGTAGAAGCCTTAGAAACAACGAGTGCTGGAAGTGTTCGTCGCCGGTATGCTGAATAGATTGATCTTGACTAGACTCATAAAGCACCTAAATACGGGATCTCAACAATGGAAGCCTGAGTGGTTGATGAGATGACTAGCTGAAGAGACAAAGGGTCGGTGAATGACCGTTTGCCTGGAGGTCCACCCTGGATTACAGACGCTATGATACATGATATGGTCAGAAATAACAGAAATGTCTCTGCAAGAAAAGAAAAGAAAAAGACCGCCTATAACCGATAAGCGTGAAGCTACCCATGGGCGAGTATTAGGACCACCATGAGGAGAAATGCTACCTTAAAGGGTAGGTGTGTCAAAAAAAAAAAAAAAAAAAAAAAAAAAGAAGAAAAAGAAAAAAAAGAGAGAGTTCCGAATGAAAAGAAAGAGACAAGAGTGCAATACAGAAGACCATATCATGTCAAGTATGCTGAAGTAATCACAGAATGTGATTAAGACATTCAGGTTGGTTAGACCCACTGGTCCGATTCTCCGAAGCGAAATTATCGAGTTGGCTTGCTTAAGGAATAAGCTGTGAAAGATCCTTGGCACACACACACTAGGAGTCTAGTTTGGATCACCTATTCAGACGATCGGAGTTGAGCATATCGAGTACTTTGAAGATTCTCTGGCTTCGACATCAAGCATTCGTTGAGGACGAAAATATATCCAATTATCAGAGATGATCTCGTGAGAGGAATTGCAATACGCTGAGTGGAATCATTGACATCAGTTTCAGTTTCTGCCGAGAATGGCATTCTGGGGGCGAGGCCCACATTGACATCAGTTTCAGTTTCTGCCGAAAATGGCACTCTAGGGGTGAGACTTACATCACATCAGTTTCAGTTTCTGCCGAGAATGGCATTTTGGGGGCGAGGCCCACATCACATCAGTTTCAGTTTCTGCCGAGAATGGCATTCTGAAGGCGAAGCCCATATTACATCAGATCATTATGGTCCGGGAATGGACAGTCCGGGAATGGACAGCTCAGGAATGAGCACGCTCGGGAATGAGCACGCCGGGAATGGCACTCCGGGAATGGAGATTTAGTCCGGGAATGGACAGCTCGGGAATGAGCACGCTCGGGAATGAGCACGCCGGGAATGGCACTCCGGGATGGAGATTTAGTCCGGAATGGACAGTCCGGGAATGGACAGCTCGGGAATGAGCACGCCAGGAATGGCACTCCGGGAATGGAGATCGGTTCGGGAATGGACCACAACACGGTGACAGTTCGGGAATGGACTTCATCACATCATATCACAACAACACTCCGGGAATGGAGATTGGTTCGGGAATGGACCACAACACGGTGACAGTTCGGGAATGGACTTCATCACATCACATCACAACGGTGACGGTTCGGGAATGGACCTCATCACATCACAGCAACACTCCGGGAATGGAGATCGGTTCGGGAATGGACCACAACACGGTGACGGTTCGGGAATGGACCTCATCACATCACAGCAACACTCCGGGAATGGAGATCGGTTCGGGAATGGACCACAAAACGGTGACGGTTCGGGAATGGACCTCATCACATCACAGCAACACTCCGGGAATGGAGATCGGTTCGGGAATGGACCACAACACGGTGACGGTTCGGGAATGGACCTCATCACATCACAGCAACACTCACACTCCGGAATGGAGATCGGTTCGGGAATGGACCACAACACGGTGACGGTTCGGGAATGGACCTCATCACATCACAACAACGTTCGGGAATGGACCAGAGGTCGAAGCACCTCAACATAACATCAACTCAAATCAACACGGCAAGTCAAGTGGCAGCTGGCGAGCCAGGTAAGTAAAAATGCATTGCACGTACTTTGATAGAATTGTCATTGTCACACACTGCACAAGTCCCATCAAAGTGGGGGCGACTGTAGGCATTGCATTTTTGCATAACACCCGATGAGGAGTCTTATATGGAGACAACTCCCTCTTAGTCATGAAAGCCGCGGGAAAAGAACGTTGGAAGGGTAAAGTTGGAAAATATAATTTTTGATGGATTTACCCGAGTTGTTTCGCTTCGGTTGCTTGTTATACCTCCGTTTCTAAGCTCACCTTAGGCCCAAAACTCCCATAGACCACATACCTAACCCAAACCAAGCCCAAATACCCAAGTCAACCCAAGTCAACCCAAGTCAAACCAAGTCAAACCAAACCTATGCCCATTGGACATGATTCACGCCCATTGCCCTCTATTTAGGTAATTGCACATTAATCACATGTTTAAATCTTGTTAAATCCTTACCTAAATAAAAGAAATCAAATAAAATCATTACCAAATCGAATCCAATCCCAAATCCTAATTAGGAGATGCATTCCTTATTAGAAACCAATTAGGAGATTCCTTCCTAATCTAAAAAGGAAAGCCTTTTTCCCTTTGTCTATAAAAAGAGACCTTTGCCCCCATACACTAGCCTAGCTCATACACATCCCTCAAGCAACTTGTGAAGCCCTCTTTTCACGTCCAAAGCCCCTCCAAGAACCCTCATTGCCGCATCCCAGAAGAAAAATCCATCCCAAGGCCGCATATCACCATCCACCACCCTTCACCAAGACAACTCACGACCAAGCCCTTTTCTTAGCCCTCCTTAGCCGACTTCCAGCCACCATTCACAGCCCTAAAACACCCTAAAATAAACCTTATTTCCAGCCCCTGAAGTGCCGCAAAAAGACTCCCCAAAGCAGCTCCAAAACAGCGCCAAAAACAGCCCCTGAAAACGCCCCACTGCACAATTTCGTCCCCTGTTCTGGTCAGTATTTGTTGCGACTTTAGCCTCCAAAACAGTCCTAAAATCATCTAGAAACCATCCCAAAAATCCCCAAAAAGTTTCCCCAAGAAATCTTTACAAACGCACCTCCCGAGACCACCAAAATTACCCAAAACAGTCCACTAAACGCCCGAACCAGTGACCTGAAACGCAGCGAACAAATGGCGGTGAAACGAAGGTAAAACAGCAGCCCAAGCATCAAAACAACAAGGGAAAACAGTGAGCAAATAATTTGGAAAGGTTTCGGATCATTCGCCCTTCCAACGGACTTGGAACGCGCTTCCAAAGATCGACAAAAGAGGTTAGACCTGAGGGTACCTTTTACCTATCTTCTTTATTCTTTATTTTATTTTACTTTGATATATAATTGCATGAGAGTCGTTTGAGGCATGATTTGATTGTTGGATGGGCGGGACATGTGTTCCCTTTTGTGGTATATAGGATGGAAACCCGGACGTAAATTCCGTAGCCGAATCCGAATGGACGGTAGTGCGGTTTGTACTCGGGATACAACGCCACGTACCACTTAAGAGACATATGTTTTGTCCCATCCAAACTTGTATTTGAGCATGTTATAATCTTTAGGTTATTTGTTTATTATTTGAAGCATGGTTTAATTTAGTTTGTTATTTGTTCGTTAAAGCATGTTTAGGTTGTTCACTATGCATGTTCTTAGTTTATGATGCGTTTGGGTAATGATTCATACATGTTGATTTAATGGTTTAATATGCTTGTCGTGTTACATTGCGTGGAATTATTTGGATAAAAGCATGTTAGATCTAAGTACCCTTGAGCATGATTATTGGATAGATGCGGTTGATTTAGTGCACAAATTATATCATCACAATGACATAAGTAAGGGACCATTCCAAACCCAACGGTTTGAGGTCTTCCCTTGCGAGGGGTGAGTGCGGCCTTAAATCTTTGTCCCGGTTCACACCGGGTGGCGACTCCATGTTATTTCGTACTTCCCAACTAGGCCGCGAGCCTAGAACAGCGTCGTCAGGTTCTGTTGTCTACATAAATTCACCAGCATTATCTAGTCATATGATTTTGATTGGATAATCTGGGAATTGTGCGCTTAATCTAATCATTTGGGCAAGTAGCTTGGCAAATGCAATGTTACGTGTGAACACAAGCAAACATGTGACCATCGTGCAGATGCATCAATGAAAACCATAAAGTAACTGAAAGGTCTATTTTGTGGATGGATTGGTCCAAAAATGTCCCATTGGATCCTTTGTAAGAATGATGGGGATTCAAGAGCAATCTTAGATGGAGATGAGCGTATCACAAGTTCGCCTTGTGAGCAAGCGGTACCGTTGATCTCATATGTCAATAGAATCTTATGGTTCTTTAATTTATGCCTATTTACGCATCATTGTAGCACATGGATGACCAAGACGATTATGCCATAACATAAACATCTTTGGATTATTGAACTTCTGGTTCATCACTACATGGCTTCCTATTGTATTTATGATTGTATAATACAATCCATATGAGAAAGCCGGAAGTTTTTCCAATATATATTTCTTACCTGAGATATTTTTGGCAATACATATATATTTTACATTGTTTTTATCTAAAGTTTCAATATGCTACCCATTTCTGCGAATATCTTTGAAACTTAGCAGATTTCTACTAGACCTGCCTGAATATAGAGCATTTTCAATGCATAGTTTTATTCCACTTGTTAATAAGATTATGGCTCTTCCAGAGCCTTCAATTAAGTCTACAGAACCAGATATAGTGTTTACCTTTCCTTTGTTAGTGTCCTAGACATGCCATGGGATCTCTAAGCGTGATTCGTGTGTGAATAAAATCAAAAAATAAGTTGCGGATGACTTACATTGATCGGTTGAGTTCAAAACTTTTTCTTGGATGATGGAAGCTCCAAGCTCTCTTAGTTGTTCCAAACTCATGGGTGAGTCTCCCTATCACCTTCATTTGACTCTTTAATGTGCTAGCATGCTTGAATTTTGCAACAAAATCCATGGGAGAGTGAGAGAAGCTCACGGCTTCATGAGGTAGAAGAGAGAAATTGAGTGCTGTGAATAGTAACCACACCTCACTTCCAAAGTTTGACTTGCTTTTATAAATAAAATTTGTGTGTTGAATTGGTTTGAGTGTAGAAAAAGCAATCCCAAGCTTTCACTCAACCAATCACCAGATTCCATCAAGTGTCAAACACATTGATGTAAGTTAGTGGGCCCCACTTCAAATTCCAAAGTTAAGTCGGACAATCCAACACGCAACTTTGCTCGGGCCCAGGTTCATTTAATTCTGTATTAAACGAATTTACCGTTGCGACTTAATTAAATCTAATTTAATTAAACAATAATGCATAACAAAATTATTACGAAAGTCGCTTGCGAATTAATTCTAAATTAATTCGTTCGCTAGAATTAAAATCCAATTTAATTCCGCCTTGAAATCCGATTTCATTTAATATATCCAATATATTATTTTAGCCCAGATAAATAAATTAAATAGTAAAATCCAATTTAACTATTAAATTTACTTTGCCGATTAATTCCAAATTAATCGCGTTCTCTCTCTTCTAGTCGAATTAATCCCAGATTAATTCTTGCCGTAATTAATCCTAGATTAATTTTCTCTCTCTTAATTAATCCAATATTAATATTGTTCGAGTCAAATATCATCGGTGAATCTTTGGGAGGCAACCCAAGAGATCCCTGGATATGTTGGTAGTAAATACAGTCATCGGACTATCTGAATACGTGCGTACCCGGTACCACGTTCTTACAGATTTACAAGACATGGTTGGCTTCTTGCAAAGCACCGTGCCTACCCAATTCTCCAGAAATATTCTTTAAAGGAATATATAATCTTTGTCAGGCGTAGTATACGTAGTATTATGTATTACGATTGTAGGACACAGAAATCGACGACGTTGTTCTAGGCTCGCGGCCTAGTCGGGAGTACGGAGTAGCCCACGGGGAACTAAACCGGAGAATAATGGAGTCGCCACCCGGTTTGAACCGGGAAAATGATTTAAGGCCGCACTCACCCCTCGCCAGGGAAGACCTCAAACCGTTGGGTTCAGAATGGTCCCTTACTTATGCCACTTGTAATGAAATGATTTGTCCAATAACTTAACCGAATCTACGCAACATATATGCTCAAGAGTAACTTAAATCTAGTTCGCATTCATGAAAGTAAATCCTACGTCTAAGTTTGCATGCTTTGAAAATAAGTTATCATAACGGCAAACATACGATATCACACAATGAGCATGTTGAATCATCAAATACCTAGAATAAATAAATAATCACTTAAACATAAACGTAAATTAAATTCCTAATAGTGGTACGTGGCATTGTATCCTGAGTACAAACCGCAATACCGTCCATTCGAATTCGGCTATGGAATTTACGTCCGAGTTTCCATCCGATATACCACAAGAGAGAACGCATATTCCGTTCATCTGGAAATCACATCATGCATTAATCCATAATACTCATATGAAATAAAGTATTAAAATAAATAAAAACAAAAGATAATAAATAAAGAAGGTGCCCTCAGGTCTAACCTCTTTTGTCGTCTCTCGAAAGCGCGTTATACGGTCGTCGGAAGGGTTGATACTCCGCAACTTTTCCGATTCGCTGGTTCGGTTTCACTGTCATTTTGCTCACTATTTTCTCCGCTTTCCGAGTCTGTTTCGCGGCTGCTTTGTCTCTATTTTTGCATTGTTTTCAGGGACTGTTTTATGGGGTTTAGGGACTGTTTTCAAGGGTGATTTTGCACTGTTTTGGGTCAATTTAGGTTCTGGATTCTGGGTCGGTCAAGGGGCGTATTGCTCACTGTTTTCAGCTTGGTCAGGGGCTATTTCAGTTTTTTTTGCTTCACGGCTATTGGGTGAGGGCTGCTTATGCGATGGTTGTTTGTTTGGTCGATGTGGGAGTGATTTGAGAGGGTGAAATGAGTCGGTGGGAGCACGTCACTGTGAGGGGCTGATGTGGTCGAAGGGCTTTTTGGTGTATGGTATGCTCGGCTTGTGGAGCTGTGTGGGGTGAGTGAGTCGGTGCTTGTTGAATGTGGGCATGTGGAGTCTGCTGAGGGTTTGTGCGTGAGTAATTCACGATAGTGACTGCATGGGCTTTTATTTCTTGTTGTTTGTTACATGAAGGAAGTGTGTTTAGGTTTATTTTTGAGAGAGAGAAAGGCCTGAGAGGATCGACGTGAGTTACTAGGGTATTTCTGTTTTTGTGTGGTGCCGTGGAGAGTCAAGAAGCAGGTGTCGTGGCTGTGTGTTTGGTATTGGTGAGCCGTGCAGGGTGAGTGGCGTGGGGTGTGGCTGCTGTGTGCGTTGGTTTAGGGTTTAGGCTGGTGGGTGAATAGATTTTATGATTTGTTGCAGGCGTGGAGAGTTTGTTTTGTTTTGTTAGTTTGTTGAGTGGGGTACATGTTTTTGCATGAGTGGACAGTGTATGGAGAGTGGGGCGTGGCTGATCTGTGACTTGGGTTTATTTTAGCTACGGCCGTGAGAGAGAAGGAATTTTAGGGTTTTGTTTGTTCGGTTTTTGAGAGAGAGGGTTGAGGGTTCATGGTGCCGTGAGTTGTGTTTAGGGTTAGGACTGAGTTTGTTATGGTGTTTAGGTTAAAGAAATGACGTGTTGCGAATAGAATAGAGAGAGATGAGAGAGAGAAGAGAGATGAGAGTTGTGGGGATTGAGCTCTGGTTAATTTGATGTGTTGTTTTCTGTGAATGAGCTATAGGGGTTACAAGGTTGGGTTTAGGCTTCTTTTTATAGGCAAAGGGGTGGGGCTTGTCCTTGTATGAGAAGGGAAGGAATATTGCAATTATGGGGAGTATCTTTTAATTTGTGTATTATAAGGAAATGATCTTTTTAATTTAGGAAGGTAAATATTTTAGTTTAGGAAAAGGATTTAATTTAATTAGGAATATAATTTATGGGATTTGATTTGATTTTATAATTTAGGAATGTGATTTAATTAGATTAGGAATGTGATTTATATGATTTGATTTGATCTATTTTAATTAGGAATATGATTTAATTTGATTTGATTTGATTTCTTTAATTTGGGAAGGTGATTTGTCTTGATTTTAGCATGTGTTTAATGTGTATTTTGTTATTTTGGAAGGAAGTGGGCGTGGGGTTAGAGGCTTTGGGCGTGTATTTGATTTGTTTTGGTGGGCTTGGTGTATGGTTTGGTGATGTATGGGTTTGGTGTGTGACTTGCGGGGGTTTTGGGCTAAGGATAAGTTTAAAACAGAGGCTTAACGAGCAAAACCGAAGCTAAGCGAACGAATTAAATCCAACAAGGAGTCAATTTCTGACTTGTCCCTTCCGAAGTCCGTTTCCCGTGACTTCCACGACCTAAAGAGGTAGTGTCTCCATGTGAGACTCATCATCGGGACTTATATGCAAAAATACAGTGCCTACAGTCGCCCCCACTTTGATGGGACTTGTGCAGTGTGTAACAGTGACAATCCTATCAAAGTTATGCAATGTATTTTTACTTACCTGGCTCGCCAGCTGCCACCTGACTTGCCTGCCGCTTCGAACTGAGTTGATGATGATGCAGTGGGCCCTCGACCCTGGGACACATCCCAAAACTGATGATGTAGTGGGTCCTTGACCCTGGGACGCATCCCGGAACTACAAATGATGATACAGTGGGCCCTCGACCCTGGGACGCATCCCGGAACTGCAACCGACAACGGGGGTGCCTCGACCCTAGGACGCATCCCAATACCGCTAACAATGTGGGCCTCGCCCTCAAACTGATGATGTAGTGGGTCCTCGACCCTGGGACGCATCCCGGAACTACAACTGATGATGCAGTGGTCCCTCGACCTTGGGACGTATCCCGGAACTGCAACCGACAACAGGGGCACCTTGACACTGGGACGCATCCCAATACCGCTGACAATGTGGGCCTCGCCCTCAAACTGATGATGTAGTGGGTCCTCGACCCTGGGACGCATCTTGAAACTACAACTGTTGATGTAGTGGGCCCTCGACCCTGGGACGCATCCCGAAACTGCAACCGACAACGGGGGCACCTCGACCCTGGGACGCATCCTAATACCGCTGACAATGTGGGCCTCACCCTCAAACTGATGATGTAGTGGGTCCTTGACCCTGGGACGCATCCCGAAACTACAACTGATGATGCAGTGGGCCCTCGACCTTGGGACGCATCCCGGAACCGCAACCAACAACGGCAGTACCTTGACCTTGGGACGCATCCCAATACTGCTGACAATGTGGGCCTCGCCCTCAAACTGATGAAGTAGTGGGTCCTTGACCCTGGGACGCATCCCGAAAATACAATTGATGATGCAGTGGACCCTCGACCCTAAGACTCATCCCAAAAACTGCTGATGTGGGCCTCGTCCCCAAACTGATACTGATGTGGGTCTCGCCCCCAAACTGATACTGATGTGGACCTCGCCCCCCAAACTGATGCTGGTGTGGGCCTCGCCCCAAAACCGATACTGATGTGGGCCTCGCCCCCCAAACTGATGCTGATGTGGGCCTCGCCCCCAAACCGATACTGATGTGGGCCTCACCCCCAGACCAATACTGATATGGGCATCGCCCTCAAACTGATGCTGATGTGGGCCTCGCCCCCACACTGATACTGATGTGGGCCTCTCCCCCAGACTGATACTGATGTGGGCCTCACCTCAAACTGATACTGATGTGGGCCTCGCCCCCAGACTGATACTGATGTGGGCCTCGCCCCAAACTGATGCTGATGTGGGCCTCGCCCCCAGACAGATACTGATGTGGGCCTCGCCCCCAAACTGATACTGATGTGGGCCTCGCCCCCAAAGTGATACTGATGTGGGCCTCGTCCCCAAACTGATACTGATGTGGGCCTCGCCCCAAACTGATACTGATGAGGACCTCGACCCAGAGACTCATCCCCAAAACTGATACGGACACTGATGTGGGCCTCGACCCAGGGATTCATTCTCGGATTCTTTAAAAAAATTCCGACGATGTGGGCCTCGACCCTGGGATTCATTCCAAAATTCTGACGATGTGGTCCTCGACCTTGGGATTCATTCCAAAACTCTGACGACGTGGGCCTTGACCCTGGGATTCATTCCCAGATTCATTCCAAAACTCTGACGATGTGGGCCTCGACCCTGGGATTCATTCCAAAACTCTGACGATGTGGGCCTCGACCCTGGGATTCATTCCAAAACTCTGACGACGTGGGCCTCGACCCTGGGATTCATTCCAAAACTCTGACGATGTGGGCCTCGACCCTGTGATTCATTCCCGAATTCATTCTAAAATTCTGACGATGTGGACCTCGACCCTAGGATTCATTCCAAAACTCTGACGATGTGGGCCTCGACCCTGGGATTCATTCCAAAACTCTGACGATGTGGGCCTCGACCCTGAGATTCATTCCCGGATTCATTCCAAAACTCTGACGACATGGGCCTCGACTCTGAGATTCATTCCCGGATTCATTCCAAAACTCTGATGATGTGGGCCTTGACCCTGGGATTTATTCCAAAACTCTGACGACGTGGGCCCGGATTCATTCCAAAACTCTGACGACGTGGGCCTCGACCCTGGGATTCATTCCAAAACTCTGACGATGTGGGCCTCGACCTTGGGATTCATTCCAAAACTCTGACGATGTGGGCCTCGACCCTGGGATTCATTCCCGGATTCATTCCAAAACTCTGACGACATAGGCCTCGACCCTGGGATTCATTCCTGGATTCATTCCAAAACTCTGATGATGTGGGCCTCGAACCTGGGATTCATTCCCGTATTCATTCCAAAACTCTAACGATGTGGGCCTCGACCCTGGTATTCATTCCCGGATTCATTCTAAAACTCTAACAACGTGGGCCTCGACCCTGGGATTTATTCCCCAAACTGCTGATAGTGTGGGCCTCGGCCTTGGGATTCATTCCCGAAACTGATGATGCTATGTTGCTGTTTCTGGTTGGCTTCCATTTACCGCTTTCTCATTTTCCTTAAAACCTGTAAACACAAACAAGACAAAGATTGCGTGTATATGACGTGTATGCATGCATGCATGAATGTGTTTCCTATTCTGATGGGTTAGGTCTTCCTTGTGCTCTTCGATGCTTCTTGCCTACAAAAGTCTTTGGTCGCCCCCTAGGTCTGCTTGCAATTTACTTCTGACAGTTCTCTTCTGGTGATTGGTTGGTTCTCTTTTGTCTCATGGCTCAATATCTCGTTGTTTCCCTTATTTGCAGGGTGGTAGACTGGTCGCCCCCAGTCTTGATTTAGCTTTCCGCTCTTCGCTGCTTGTAAAAGGTCAAGGTGAACCACGTGATGTGGCATTCCATATCATCATACTATATCACATTCTACGAAATAGTCCCAATAGTTACACATATTATTGCCCTCACAGAATGCTCAGTAATGAAACCAGAGAACCTTCAAAACATTCAACGCAACTCAAATCCAAGTCTTTGAATAAATGATCTAAGCCAGACTCAAAGTGTGTGTGCAAAGGTTCATTTGCAGATTCATCCCCAGGTGAGCCAACTCAATGATTTCGTCAAAAAAATGGGATCGATGGGTCAAACCAACCTAGATGTCTCAATTATGCCTGCAGTTGCTTTTCTGTGCTCAATGTGGTATGGTTTTCTTTCTCTTTTGTCTCTTTCTTTTTTCTTTTCATTTTGAACTTTTTATTTCTGTTCTTTTTTTTTTCTTTTTTTTTTTCAACATACCTACCCTTTAAGGTATCATTTCTCCTCATGGTGGTCCTAATACTTACCCATGGGTAGCTTCACGCTTATCGGTTATAGGTGGTTCAATTCTTTTCTTTAGAGACTTTTCTTTTATTTTCAACCATACCACACATCATAACATAAGCAAATCAAGATAGACATCTAAGCAAACGGTCATTCACCGACCTACAATTTCTTCAACTAGTCACCTTGCCAACTACTCAGGTTTTCACCGCTAAGAACCTATAGTGAAGTGCTTACGAGTCTAACATAGATCAATCACTCAAAGTATCAGATAAAAACACATCAAGAGTTTATCGTTTCTAAGATTTCATCCTAAAGCAAATGATTTCATCATTGGACTTATGCCTAACTATTAAGGACTAAAAACAAACAATTTTTTTTCTTTTCTATCTTTTTTTTTCTTTTTTCTTTTTTTTTTTCATTTTCTTTTTTTTTTCTTTTTTTTTGGCCCACCATGGTCTTTCTATCATTGCCGTAAAATTTTCTGTTTCTCAACTTCCTTTTCCCGATATCCATGTTTACTAAACTATTCTTAACAAATCTTTTTTTTTTCTCTAACCCAACGGATATCTATGATGGATTTTAATACACGGGGTTAACATGATGCATGTATGCATGAGATGCATGAGATGTGTGTGATGCATGGAATATATAAGTCGGCCCATTATCATTTTAAAGCATTTAATCATACTATTGCGCGGTTCAAACTTGTCCCAGTTGAAAAGGCCCAACAGGTTTACACTTTTGCGATAACATGACTAAACAACTTCAAATGATAAAAGGCCTAAACACAAGATGGCCCATTGGCATTTCAGAAGCTTTTGGCCCAATTGCCATAAAGCACAGACTCATCCCAATTTAAATGGCCCAACAAGCCCATACCTCATGACAAAAAGTCCAACTGAATCCAAATAACGATGGTCATAAACGCAAGCATAAATGAATAGTTTCTATTGGTCCTACAACTACAGTTCATATGCGGGTTTATAGGGGTATATACAAAGGCTCCCGCTGACGAAGGATTACGCACAACTAGGACTCCCCACTCAAGGGTTCAAGCGACCAAGTGAGCGCACCTTTTTTATACCTTAAGGTACGTGCCAACGAGTTATGGTGCATGACTGACTGTCAAATGGATTTCCTATTGTAGATTCCCCAGAGGGAGGGTGGATCGAACTCTATTAAATACCCAAGCCTCTTAAGCTCTTATCGCCTTGGTGACAGGAATAAACAACAAGTCCTCCAAATTAGTCTGTCACAACGAGCTACGGGTAATGATTATCTAGGTGCCTTCACAGCTTTTCCTTATAGAAAGGTAGTGAATGAAGGAAGACACCAAACCATCACCTAGCCTTAAAAATGCCTTTGATTAAACCCCTTCAACCCACTACAGACGCGGTTAACTAAAACACAAATCACAATCACTACAAGACATTATTTCGGGGCTGATTCTCTATCATAGTGGAGTCGCCAGACTGTAGGACACAAAAATCGGCGACGCTGTTCTAGGCTCGCGGCCTAGTCGGGAGTACAGAGTAGCCCACGGGGAACTAAACTGGAGAATAATGGAGTCGCCACTCGCTGTGAACTGGGAAAATGATTTAAGGCCGAACTCACCCCTCGCAAGGGAAGACCTCAAACCGTTGGGTTCAGAATGGTCTCTTACTTATGCCACTTGTAATAAAATGATTTGTCCAATAACTTAACCGAATCTACGCAACATATATGTTGAGTTTCTTTATTAGGTCCCAAGATCATGAAATCAAGCATAAAATTCGCATGAATACATCAAAGGAATAAGGCGAAATTCATACTCACATTGAATGGTTTGATGCTAGGGAGAACAAGACCCATTTTGCTCCTTGTTGAAGCTCGGTTTTGACCTCCAAAAACAGCAGGGACTGCTCGGTGGGGGGCTGTTTTGATGCTCCAAAAATCGGCCATGGAAGACCACCATTGAAGCTCCAAGCTTCAAGCTTCAATAACAAATCCAAGCTCATAAATTCGTTTCCCTATCACCATAATATAACCCATGTGTGTGCTAGCACTACTCTTCTTCCTTTGCTTCTCACAAATTCGGTCAAACCAGAAAATTGGAGAACAAAAATGGCTCCAAGCCGTGAGATGAAGAATAAGAAAAGAGAGGGAAAAAATTGGTTCCCAAAACCGTGAACCACACTTGGTTGGAGAGAGAGAAAAAAGCTTTTGTATATATATATTTTATTTATTTACCAAGTAAATTAAATAAAAGATATACATTACTTTTTAATTCAAAAGTCAAAAGGCAAAAAGCAATAAAGCTTTCCAACATCTTTCACTATTCACATCAAGTCACTTTAATAAAGTGACAACATGTCATGTCACATCACTCAAAGTGACAAGTGATTTGACGATTGATGCGACTAGCGATTTGACGCTTGATTTGACTTGCGTGCCGCACTCGAATTCGAAATGCGAATGCACTCGCAAACAATCCCGGGCTCGGGTTCGCTAATTCCAAATTAACGAATTGTCCGTCGCGTCGTAATTAAATGATTACGCCTAGCGAAATCACTATTCACGTCGCTAACGAATTAATTCTAAATTAATTCGTTCGCCCGAATTAAAATCTAATTCTAATTCCGCGTCGAAATCCAATTTCACATAATATATCGAATATATTATTTTATCGATTAATTCCAAATTAATCGTTCTCTCTTTAATTAATATTTTATCCCAGATAAAATATCTCCGCAATTAATCCTAGATTAATTTTCTCTCTCTTCTAATTAATCCCAGATTAATTAAAGTGCGAGTCATACATCATCGGTGAATCTTTGGGAAGCGACCCATGAGATCCCCGGATATGTTGGCAGTAAATACGGTCGTCGGACTATCCGAACACGTAAGTACCTCGTACTACGTTTGTACCGATTTACAAGACAAGGTTGGCTTCTAGCAAAGCGCCATGCCTACCCAATTCTCCGGAAATATCCTTATAGGAATATGTGATCTATATCAAGCGTAGTATACCGAAGTATTGCGTATTTCTGTCCAGTATCGGATGTTCACGTGCAAGGCCTGGGGCTGGAATTGTGTCTGCCCCGTACGAAGCACATATCGGATGTCTGGTAACTAGTCTCTATAATCGGATATACATGACCTTGTCATAATATCCCGATAGCTCGAGCATTTAATAGAACAAGTTCCGTATCCTACGTGACCATCATCTCCATATGACTGGAGTGACACTTCCGTCTTGACATCACACCCAACACACTACGATTCCCAATATACCCAGTATCGGCGTACACAGAACCGGTTAAAGCCCTGGACGACCTCAACTAGAGTATATCGATTGTCGCAAGTATTAGCGGTGCAAGTCTCAGGTTAAGACCAAATACACCTACCCTGATTGCAGACTCCCATAGACACATAGTCATACTACCAATGGGATTCCACGGAGGGTTTACCCAGAGCGAAGCTGTTTCCCGTACCATCGGTGAAAAACAACCTCCTATTACACTTGCATGAGTATCCTATACCCAAATATATGAGAACTATGCCGTTGTGCCCTCACAAACGCGCACAGGTGTAATACTAGTCTTTTACTTATTTATCGATGTCCAATCTCGATAATACTCTGACTAGGGATATTTAATGATTTATCCTACGTGGACTGATACTGTCTCATATCATTCTCTGTCCAAGAATAAATCATAGGGACCTCTCATCATTTATATATCTAGGTGATCTAATCACAAATGATAAGAGTGCAATCTCCTTTGTCACATAGTTAATTTGTACAACAACACCATGATCTGTACAAATAGTGACGCTATGGGTCATAATTGTCCAACAATCTCCCACTTGGCCTATAGCCAGTCACTCGAGTCTCTGACACCCGAACTATGTACGGTTGGCTCAAACTGCTGAGAAAAGCTTTCGTCAGCGGATTATCATGATTATTGTCTGATGCAATTTATTCGATCATCACATCGCCACGATGTATGATCCAAACGAATCAGATGAATATGGAAGTATATATATCTGGATCGTTGATGAGACCATTAATTCTTTAGCCTGTGCTGACGCCTAGCTCAGCTGCTAACAGAACTATATCTAATCTAATTAGATTTTTTATTGACCCAGATGACTTCTATTGCTGCTTCAGCTGCTGCAATTAACCCGCATTTTTTGTTTATTCGGTAACAGTATCTTGCTTGGAAGGTTTCCAGCTCATTGTACCGTTCTTCAAACTGTATAGTACCGTTTGCAACTGTTAGTCGTCTTTATCGGTTATAGGAAAATTGCTACAGTGATCCCAGTCACTTCAAGTTCTCCTTCTCCATAGACTAAGACAGCATCCTTAGTTCTCTAAAATACTAACGGATGTTCTTAACATCAATCCAGTGACTTTCACTCAGATTGGCTTGTTTGTGAATCCATATGCTCGAAGCGTATGAGACACCAGGTCGCGTACATTTTCAATGTACGGTTTCTCGGAGAGTATTTCGAAAGCCAAGCTTTCGCCGATAGTTATTTTATGGGAATATCATTTCCATGAAATGACTTATATTATTATCATTATTTTATAGGACAGCCATTTTCAGTGCGCTCCCACTAACCCTCTTATATACACAAGAATCTTTTCGTTTTGAATTAAATCATAAACTATTATGATTACATCAAAACGATAGTTCCAAGAACCTAATGCTTGCTTCAATCCAAACATGGATCGAATAACAAGCATTATCCAAATGGATCTACCGTGGCAACAGGTAAAAGGTTGGCATTATCCAAATGGATCTACCGTGGCAACAGGTAAAAGGTTGAATCGTAATCAACACAATGTTGATAACGATACCTTTCCGCTACAAGCCTAGCTTAGTACGTTGGTATGTTGCCATCCATGTACGTCTTCCTTGAAGACTCATAAAGTACCATTAGGCACAATACCTTGTGGTACATCAACTAGTTCTAAACATGTTGATATACATGGAATCCGTTTCGGACTATATGGCACTTTGCCATAATAGGGAATCGATGCCTTGTATCACTTCCTCATACGTAGTCAGTTGGTATCCCTCAATAAGATAGACATCTTTATGAGGTGAGATCAGAAAACCATACCCCAGGTTGTTTTCTGACTCTCTCCGACCTACGCGGTTCTTGTGTATTCGAAGATTAATAGTAATAGTCTCATCCTTGATGAACTATTTATGTTCCATTAAGATTCAGTGCCTTGAACAGTATTACTCTGATTTTCATCGAGTTATACTATCCTCCCACTTACCACTGCATTTCGGTATTCCTATCAGGAAAACCGCATGGTGAGCAATAATCTAAATATTCTCTGGTGAGGTGTATAAGTACAATACTTATGGTATCCCTAGGATAACATATATTTGGCACTTATTCAATTTGGGTTCTTGTTTGGTATCATCCAAACGTATGCCTAGCATCCCAAATCTAACAGGAATGAGAAACTCGGTTTCTTTCCCGTTCATATCTAATATGTTATCTGTCAAACAGATATTTATGGAACCTTATTCTAAATAAGTTCTTGCACTGTTTAGCGTATCCGTTGAAGGAAATGGTAGCTCAAAGCGACTCGCGATTAACCTTATTATGTCTAACAAAATTCGGTTAATCTTATTCGAACACACCGTCAAACTGACGTGTTCCGGGAGGAGTCCTCATTTGAAAGAATACTATACTCTTTCAAGTATACTAGAAACTTATTGCTTAAGTATTTTCCATTACGGTCTTACCGTGACAGTTTCATACTTTAGCCGATCTGTTTGTCTATTTCGTGTCGAAACTTAAAAGTTTCCGATTTGTGTTTCAAAAGAAACACATAACTATACGCGATGCCACATCCGTAAAGGTCACGAAATATTCATATCCATATCTAGCCTAGCTAGACATGGGCCCACTTGCTTCACTATGAACTAGGGCTAACAGATTGGTGGCACTGACACTTTTACCAAGTAAATATGTTTTAGGCACTTTGCCCAATAAACTAGATTCGTAGACTTTATTTGAATATAATCAAATTAGTCCTGGTACCCGCTCTTCAAAAGTACGGATATACGATTCTTGTTTGATAGTGTCACTGACAACTATGCCACAATTTAGTTTCTTAATTGATCAAATCAGTTTGAGCTATTTATTGTCATGTTATATATTTGAGATATTATTTATATTCAAAATATAAATGCTGCTATTCACATCTTATGTGATTATCTCAATATCATCTTTATATAATGAAACACTTTAGTGTTCTAGAATATAAAGGTACACCCGCAACGGGTTATACGCGATATGAAGATAATGTTTCTATTCAAACTAGTTACATTATAACAGTTTCCAAATTTAGGTACACACCCGAGGGTAGTTCCTAAATTTGGCTATCTACGGTTAAAACATCGACTTTCGTCACGTTTCCAATTCGCATATAATTCTCAATCGAAGTAAGTATCCTGTTCAAAACAGATTCTGAACATCAATATATTTATTTTATGTACCACACTAAGTATCTAAAATCTAATTTTAATACTAGTTGTGAACATAATTATGACAATCATTTTTGAAGTCAGAGCCTTGCTCGTCTTCAATTCCTTCTTGGGATATGTCCTTTTATCATCCTAGAAGATTATAATGATTTTGCCTTTGTCATTTTCAATATTCCGGTCGCCTTTGGCCAAGCCTCGGGTTTCTAGAATATTGAAGTAAGGTGCGTCTTGCGCTAATTGCCTAATTGCAAATTTTGACTTTGTCTCCTTGAGAATAGTCATTAATTCTCCACGAATTATTTATTGCAATTTTAAAAGTACTTCTAAGATCTAATATTTGAATATCCTTCAATTTCAATATCATACTTTAAGAATCTAATCCTTAGTTCTGATAAAGAAATTATGGAGTCTATATGACAAGTATTATGGATTAAGCACTAAAGTTATCATTACATGAATATTCCAAATATCATGTTCCACTTATTTGCTTAACTCCAGACTTAGGCTTAATATATTATTTTATCAAATAAAATAACTTATTATTTTTCCAGGACCATCCTGAAATTTATTCCCAATTTGAAAATTAAAGTCGTTTAAATACATTTTCACCCATGATTATGTCTTAAACACTAATCTTTCATTTATATATTGATTCTAATAGTCCAACTATTTAATCAACGATTTGTGGTACTATTTATTATAATGATTATAATAGTCCAACTATATAATCAAATATAATCTAAATTAATTAACCTCAATTACATTGATTACTATAATCCAATTATAAAATCAACTGTAAACTGAAATTAATTAATTCAAATATATTGATTAATATAATCCAATTATATATAATCAACTATAATACAATCCAACTGTTAATTAAAACAACAATTTAAATATTAGTCCAACTAACATTTAATCTTACGACGAAATAATTTAATGAGCGCGTATGACGAGTAATTGAACAAGTATTGCAAATTCAATTCTTGCCTCCCACTATTTTTCGGCGAGCCTCTAACCCTTCTTCGAGTACTCGGGAAACTGCGTTTCCTAGTGGGCTAGGATCCCGTTAAATATCACACAATCTTGACTTTGGCCAACAAATTGTATGATAATTAACTAGGTAGATCTCTAAGATCAATTGGATCCAATCCAATTCCTAGATCCGGTAGGGGGACGTCCAAGTCCGAAACATATATCTTATATATGCCAATACATCCAATGTATTACCTAACCTTTTTCCTCTGAATCAACTAAGCCTTGGCTTTGGCACAACAAACTTAGTGATCCCAGTCAAGCGCGACCCATTGACCATGGAAAGCTTCGTAATCAATGTCGATGGACAAGAAGTGGTCTTGACTTTGGCCAACAAACTACAACTTGGACATGACACCAATATGGAACAAAACTCTCGTGATTCAAACACATCTTCGACGGACAAAGGGCTTGACTTTGGCCAACAACCCAATGCCAGTCTCGGATCTTTAGTGAGAATCACTCAATGGAAGGAAAGACGCTTAATATTAAGCGAGGGTTTTTCGCGTGTAAATTGGCAACCAATTTATTATCTTTGTTAAGGTCTCATCATCATACACCCTTAAACATGCATTCTAAACACATAATAAAGCGCATATGAAATAAAATAATAATGATATGCGGATGGACATTTTACATTGATCCTAGATCAAATCTCTCTCTTTCTCTCTCCAGCTAGCACTTGTATTACTTCTACCCGTTACACTACACTTCTAAAGAAACCTCATTTACATTGAGGGGAATAGGTGAGAAGAGAAATACAATGAGAATATAGGTGATAAGGCTGGACACGCAGGTCCAATTAATAAATCAAATTTATTACAATTTCCAAAATTGTCCCACCCGACTAATATCCATCCGATATACATTATTCACGCACCACAACTATGTATTCATACAAGCATGTTATCAATCAATCTAATCCAATTAATTAATCTGATAATTAGTGATCATCCAATGTTCAAACAACGATTTGATTTTGTTCGAGTCAAACTCGTTTTGCAAACACGTACTCAAAGTACAATTTCTACGAATTAAATTAAATTACATAATTAAATCCAATTTAATACGCATTTAATTCTAATTCATTATTTAATTCCAAATTAAATATTACACTTTATTAAATAAACCTTTACGACTTAAATTCCAAATTTAATCGTTACGGGTCTCAAAGCCCGATTAATATCCAATATTAATTTAATTAAAGTCCAATGGGCTTTTAATTAATTTCTTCAAGGCGTGGACTTTTGGTCAACTCGGGTCAAACCGAATAACCAAAATCCAATCCGGGAGTTACCCCATAAGCCCAAAAATTAATTTAGGCCTATTAGGCCCAATTAAACATTAAAGGTTCATTAGTCGCATTTGGGCCTTTTGGAAGCGGTTTTGGGCCTAATTAGATCCAACCAATTTTGGCCTAAACCAACTTTGTACAACAAAGTCCAATAAACCCAATTAACAACTTTAAAAGCCCAAATCCAATTTTAAGGCCCATTTTAATTAAATTACGAAATCCAATTTTACAATTCAATTAAACAAAGTGCATAACATTATTAATTACCCAAATCAAAGTTTCCAAAACACCAAATTTGTCCAATTAATCGTGCTTAACATCATGGAATCATGTCCAACATAATTTGATCAAAATCAAACCCAAATATACATGCTAAAGTCTCGGCCAAATGGGGATTTTGTGTCCAAATTCAAATCCAATCCAATTGAATCCAATCAAACATAAAATCAACATCCCCTAATGATTTCTAAGTCATCCAATGAACAAAAAATCAAAAAATTCCAAGACATTATGGGCTATTGTATTCGGCCAACCTAAGCAATTTGGGGAAAATTGTTCCAAACTAATTTTCAATAAATTGATCCAATCAATCCTCAATTAAACATACTTTAAGCATTCTAAATCATCCAATTTCATTAAACATGCTCAAAATCAAGTTTACCCAAATTTGTCAATTTTGGCCAACACATAAAATTGGGGAAATTTGTTCCAAACACAATTTCTTCAAATTGATCATTCACAACATCAATTCATCAATATACAAGCATACTTAATCAATCAATTCAACCAAATCATGCTTCAATTGATATTACCCAATTTTAACCCTAACTTTTTTTCATGCTTGACAAAGCTCAAGATACCATTGTTGAGTTTCTTTATTAGGTCCCAAGATCATGAAATCAAGCATAAAATTCGCATGAATACATCAAAGGAATAAGGCGGAATTCATACTCACATTGAATGGTTTGATGCTAGGGAGAACAAGACCCATTTTGCTCCTTTTTGAAGCTCGGTTTTGACCTCCGAAAACAGCAGGGACTGCTCGGATGTTCACGTGCAAGGCCTGGGGCTGGAATTGTGTCTGCCCCGTACGAAGCACATATCGGATGTCTGGTAACTAGTCTCTCTAATCGGATATACATGACCTTGTTATAATATCCCGATAGCTCGAGCATTTAAGAGAACAAGTTCCGTATCCTACGTGACCATCATCTCCATATGACTGGAGTGACACTTCCATCTTGTCATCACACCCAACACACTACGATTCCCAATATACCCAGTATCGGCGTACACAGAACCGGTTAAAGCCCTGGACGACCTCAACTAGAGTATATCGATTGTCGCAAGTATTAGCGGTGCAAGTCTCAGGTTAAGACCAAATACACCTACCCTGATTGCAGACTCCCATAGACACATAGTCATACTACCAATGGGATTCCACTGGGGGTCTACCCAGAGCGAAGCTGTTTCCCGTACCATCGGTGAAACACAACCTCCTATTACACTTGCATGAGTATCATATACCCAAATATATGAGACTAAGCCGTTTTGCCCTCACAAACGCGCATAAGTGTAATACTAGTCTTTTACGTATTTATCGATGTCCAATCTCGATAATACTCTGACTAGGGATATTTAATGATTTATCCTACGTGGACTGATACTGTCTCATATCATTCTCTGTCCAGGAACAAATCATAGGGACCTCTCATCATTTATATATCTAGGTGATCTAATCACAAATAATAAGAGTGCAATCTCCTTTGTCACATAGTTAATTTGTACAACAACACCATGATCTGTACAAATAGTGACGCTATGGGTCATAATTGTCCAACAATATATGCTCAAGAGTAACTCAGATCTAGTTCGCATTCATGAAAGTAAATCTTACGTCTAAGTTTGCATGCTTTGAAAATAAGTTATCATAATGGAAAACATACGATATCACACAATTAGCATGTTGAATCATCAAATACCAAGAATAAATAAATAATCTCTTAAACATAAATGTAAATTAAATTCCTAATACGAAAACAAATAATTAAATTATGCATAAAGAAATAACATAATCATACTTAAAAATAAATAACATACTCGACTAAATCATGCTTAAATAATAAATAATATACTAGCAACCTAATCATGCTCAAATACAAGGTTGGATGAAACGAAATACATGTGTCTCTCAAGTGGTACGTGGCATTGTATCCCGAGTACAAACCACAATACCGTCCATTCAGATTCGGCTACAGAATTTACGTCTGAGTTTCCATCCGATATACCACAAGAGAGAATGCATATTCCGTTCATCCGGAAATCACATCATGCATCAATCCATAATACTCATATGAAATAAAGTATTAAAATAAATAAAAACAAAAGATAATAAATAAAGAAGGTGCCCTCAGGTCTAACCTCTTTTTTTGTCTCTCGAAAACGTGTTACATGGCCGTCGGAAGAGTTGATGCTCCGCAACTTTCCAGTTCGCTGGTTCGGTTTCACTGCCGTTTTGCTCACTATTTTCTCCGCTTTCCGAGTCTGTTTCGCGGCTGTTTTTGTCTCTGTTTTCGCATTGTTTTTAGGGACTATTTTATGGGGTTTAGGGACTGTTTTCAAGGGTGATTTTGCACTGTTTTGGGTCAATTTAGGGGCTGGATTCTAGGTCGGTCAAGGGGCGTATTGCTCACTGTTTTCGGCTTGGTGAAGGGCTGTTTCAGTTTGTTTTGCTTCACAGCTATTGGGTGAGGGCTGCTTATGCGATGGTTGTTTGTTTGGTCGATGTGGGAGTGAGTTGAGAGGGTGAAATGAGTCGGTGGGAGCACGTTACTGTGAGGGGCTGATGTGGTCGAAGGGCTTTTTGGTGTGTGGTATGCTCGGCTTGTAGAGCTGTGTGGGGTGAGTGAGTCGGTCATGGTTGAACGTGGGCATGGGGAGTCTGATGAGGGTTTGTGCGTGAGTAATTCACGACAGTGACTGCATGGGCTTTTATTTCTTATTTTTTGTTACATGAATGAAGTGTGTTTAGGTTTCTTTTTGAGAGAGAGAGAGGCATGAGAGGATCGACGTGAGTTACTAGGGTATTTTTGTTTTTGTGTGGTGTCGTGGAGAGTCAAGAAGCAGGTACTGTGGCTGTGTGTTAGGTATTGGTGAGCCGTACATGGTGAGTGGCGTGGGGTGTGGCTGCTGTGTGCGTTGGTTTAGGGTTTAGGCTGGTGGGTGAATAGGTTTTGTGATTTGTTGCAGGCGTGGAGAGTTTGCTTTGTTTTGTTAGTTTGTTGAGTGAGGTACATGTTTTTGCATGAGTGGACAATGTGTGGAGAGTGGGGCGTGGCTGTTCCATGACTTGGGTTTATTTTAGCTACGACCGTGAGAGAGAAGGAATTTTAGGGTTTTGTTTGTTCGGTTTTTGAGAGAGAGGGTTGAGGGTTCATGGTGCCGTGAGTTGTGTTTACGGTTATGACTGAGTTTGTTATGGTGTTTAGGTTAAATAAGGGACGTGTTGCGAATAAAATAGAGAGAGATGGGAGAGAGAAGAGAGAGGAGAGTTGTGGGGAGTGAGCTCTGGTTAATTTGATGTGTTGTTTTCTGTGAATGAGCTATAGGGGTTACAAGGTTGGGTTTAGGCTTCTTTTTATAGGCAAATGGGTGGGGCTTGTACTTGTATGAGAAGGGAAGGAATATTGCAATTATGGGGAGTATCTTTTAATTTGTGTATTATAAGGAAATGATCTTTTTAATTTAGGAAGGTAAATGTTTTAGTTTAGGAAAAAGGATTTAATTTAATTAGGAATATAATTTATGGGATTTGATTTGATTTTATAATTTAGGAATGTGATTTAATTAGATTAGGAATGTGATTTATATGATTTGATTTGATCTCTTTTAATTAGGAATATGATTTAATTTGATTTGATTTGATTTCTTTAATTTGGGAAGGTGATTTGTCTTGATTTTAGCATGTGTTTAATGTGTGATTTTGTTATTTTGGAAGGAAGTGGGCGTTGGGTTAGAGGCTTTGGGCGTGTATTTGATTTGTTTTGGTGGGCTTGGTGTATGGTTTGGTGATGTATGGGTTTGGTGTGTGACTTGCGGGGGGTTTTGGGCTAAGGATAAGTTTAAAACAGAGGCTTAACGAGCAAAACCGAAGCTAAGCGAACGAATTAAATCCAACAAGGAGTCAATTTCTGACTCGTCCCTTCCGACGTCCGTTTCCCGCGACTTCCACGACTTAAAGAGGTAGTGTCTCAATGTGAGACTCATCATCGAGACTTATATGCAAAAATAGAGTGCCTACAATGATCCAGTATCGAATGTCACATGCTAGGCCTAGGGCTGGAATTGTGTCCGCCCCGTACGAATCATATATCAGATCTCTGGTAATTAGTCTCTATAATCGGATAATCATGACCAATTCATATTATCCTGATGACCGCAGTACGTAAGAGTACCAGTTCTGTATCCTTGCGTGATCATTATCTCCATATGACTGAAGTGATACTTCTATATTGACATCACACCCAATACACTACGATTCTCAGTATACCCAGAAGAGGCGTATGTTGGGGATGGCGCTCAGAGCGCCAATCCGCATCGTATTTATGTCTAATTCATGAATACGATCAATTCTTTTTTCCATAATATTACTTATTTATGGTTGAACCTCTTGTTTTTATATACGTATTCGATCTGATTACAATTATATTGAAACTAAATATGGTTTAATGATATGTATATATTAGACAAAGGCCCGATAATATATATTGCAGTACACAGTTACAAAGTAGTTTGTAATTGACATTGGGAAGTGACACTACTAGAAATATATTATCAAACAAAGTTCCTGGTTAAGATTTTCTAACAGTGGTCGGTTAGTCAAATCCGTTGAGACCAGTACATGTCGTATATCGAGACTTGGTCCGATGGTTTATCCCAATGAACCATGAGTCTTGGGAGACTCGTATAGACATGTAGGTGTTTATAATGGATAAACATTGAACGACTCACCGAAGATTCTTAATGGATGGTACACCAACGTCAATAAGAATCTTCTAGGGTTGAGTAGCATAGTGGTCATTTGATTTGAGATACAATGTGGATGTATGAGACATCCTCCACACTTAGAGCATAGGTGTGGACCGATCCTCAGGATATCCTGTGTGTATCAAGATAGGATCCGTCAGTTCTGTGTACAGAGCATAGGTAGTCCATATGTGATTAGCAATCTGATAAATATGTGGCCACAGTAAACTTCAGAAGTAAGTTCCGAGTGTTATTTATAGAGTGCAAATAGAAACGTCGACGTGATTATACCTATAGAGATTTGACGTTTACATCTATATCTCTAGGATTATCCGGATACCTGTGACAAAGGGATTATATGTATGCAATGACCTCGACCTGTATGATTCAACTAGTTTATCCGTGGTCGTCATAATTTACGGGTGGGTAAATTATGGACACGAAATTGGATTTTGTGACAGATATAGCTGAATCTAAAGAGTCTCACTAATGAAATATACTCGTAGAGCACTAGGGCGACTTTTATAAATAATGGTGATTATTTATAAATCGTTTAAACGTTAAACGAAAAATACATGCAAACGGGCCGAACCGTCATTTCCTAATTAATGTGTATTTGTATTTAATATATGATATTATTAAATACACATTAATAAATTGTCAAATAAAGGTATTTGACATATATCATTTATATATGTATTTGAGATATTTAAAGTAAATAGAATACATATATTTGAGATATTTGTATTTAATTAATTAATTAATTGTTAAATAATTAATATAATTAAAATATAAATATCTTACCAAATGATAAAGTTAGGAAATGATTATAAGTGTAAATGTTTGACTTTACATTAAAGGAAAATGTTGTCAAATTGGATTTGACTTCCTTGGATATTTATTTTAAATTGTTTAAAATTAAAATATCAATTTCCCTTTATTTTCCTTAATTTTCAGCCATGCCCTTAATTAAATATAATTTTTATATTTTTAAGTTGCAATTATTGACTTGGTTGAATAATTCATTAAAGTGTAATGATTTAGAAAACAAGTTGACAAGTTGTAAATTAAATGAAACATAAACTAAATATCTAGATATTTATACTACCTAATTTCGGCCAAGGCCCTAATGGAGGAGGTATAAATTGTTTGTTTCATTTTTAGGGTTCCATAAGTTCATTTGAAACCAAAATAACACAAAAGAGAGTTGAGAGCAAAGCTTGAAGTTCAAAGGGAAAAGGCTTGAAAAAGCTTGTTTTTGTAAGTCTTTCTTTAATGTCTTCAACATGAAATATGTTTCTAACATGATTAGCTTCATTTTGTGATGCTTTGATGTTATCTATACTCCTATAGTTTGTATTTATATGGTTGTGAACTTGAATGAAAGATTGATGCATGTAAGTAACCTTTAAATAGTTTAAAAGGCTTACTTTTGTTTTTTTTGGAAAATCAAGTTGCCATTCTAGAGTTGTTGAGCCACTCGTTGGTGACCTAGAATTTTTCTAGAGTTATTTCAAAGTGGTGAGGCTTGTTTGGTGAAGTATTGAATGGATTAAAGTGTTGGATTTTAAAGATTTGGTAAAATTACTCAATTTGATGAAATTGAAAAATTAGGGTTCATAACCCTCTCCAAATTTGGGGATTTTCATATATGTGATGTATTATGGAGTTTATATGATGCATGTAAAATTTTGGGTTGATTAGATTTGATCTTGGCATGTTTAGAACACAAAAGGACCAAATTGTAATAAACCGAAAATGTGGGGTGCTCTCGGAAATTTCACAAAAGTGTGGGGGGTTTGTTGAAAATCTGATTTTAATGTATTGGATATGTTGGAAATCATTTTAGAAGTGATTTAGAATCATCCAAAATTATATTTGACAATTTATGGGCTAAAATGATCAATTTACAAAGTTATGGGGCAACTCGGTAATTACTAAGAAATTTGATCTCTTGGGTAATTTTTCAGAATTTGACAATTGGGTAATTAAATAAATAAGTTTATTTAATTGATCCATGAAAAATTTTGAAATCGAAAAATTTTGGCCATAAAACCCCAACAAAATGGTATCAGAGAGAGTCTGATTTTGGCCACCCTAATATGATTATGCCTTTTAAATTCAATGTTTAATTTATTCTTTACTTGTTGCATACATGTATTTATTTAATTTGATTAAATAAATTAAAAGTATCTTTTGCGGAAAATCCCTAAATAATAAGGTTTTATGTAATTTATGTATTTGATGCATATTACATGGTCCGTCTTGTCAATACGGTTTATGAATATTTTTTCGTGACTACATCCGAGACCGTGCCTATGCTGTGAGGGTGTAGCTGATAGAGATTTATTTATACCGGATGTATGTCAGATACTAGATAAATTCAAGCGAAAGCGCAATCCTGAACGTGCCCTAACTGTCAGGATTACGCAAGTAACTTGAATTTATCATTGACGAGTTTAACCTTGGTACCTCTCATTGTGGGTCTGCCTTAGTAGTCACAACGAGAAACGACCAAGACCAGAAATCCAGGAGTCACTAGTGAGTGATTGACAAATGAGTTGTCTACCTGATGAATATACGTAGGCGAGACCGTGACTCTGCTGTGAGTCAAAATATATTCATGAGGTCCACTTCCCATTATGGAATTCAATTTAATTATTGAATTCTCTTTTTCCATTGGGGATTACGGTATTACGTAAAATAATGGGAGACACTGCTAAGTTTAAAAATTCCATAACTTAGGCAGTGTGTATTATTATGGAAATAGCCGCTTGTTCGTTTTCTTATTCTATTGTTTATATAGAATTGAAATTTTATTCACTGCACACATATTTAGATATGTTATTTGACTTGACTCTTGGTTGCAGTTATTCTAGAATAGGTTCTAGATACTATTAGACTAGGATATTATTAGATTGGTCTAAACCATCGGGAACTGTTGTTCCAATTTTCTTGAAAAATCAAGATGGTTAGTTAGTTAGTTTCTAAGTCATGATAGATAATCTAGATAGATATCCCTTTTAGGATATAATACTTTAGAAAGAATAGTTTCTTATGCAGTAAGAATTGACTTGAATTAGTTCGTGTCTCGAGATTCTTGACTGGCATTAAGAAAGACCCATTAGGTATTTGTTTATCTAGTAATGATGTTTCTTAGTTTTAATGACCTTTAGAGGCAATATGTCTGACACAATTTGCTAATCAGTTATTTGCAATTGTTGTGAATAGTTGAATGCAAATAGTAAAGCTAAAGAAAAGAGATGCGTATAATTGTGTATAGAATTTTTTGATTTTCACAATACTACAACTATAGGTATTGGATACCAGATCTCCCGTCTAGTTATTTAAAATATAAGTTAATGATTGTTTTGATATTTGATATCGGAACTTACAACTATTGGATAGTTACTTGTTCTTTATAAACAATTGTTATATATTTTAAATTTAACTAGTAGTGTCATTGACGTTGAGATAAACATTAAGAAAAATTATTCGGTAAAGTAAATAATTTAGAACAGTGCTTTATGAGATTTTATCACTTAAGCATTGGATGCTTATTCTGTATGGTAAAAGATGGTTTGATACGAGATCACACCACATATCTTTATATATTTAATGAATATTGTATTCGAGAAGGTGATTAAAATCTCGTTTAACCAATGATTTGTCATTGGACCACCAGATTTATTAAACTGATACATTAGATGTATGTAGTTTAATGAATTGTAATTGCTTAAGGTAGTTTTCTTTACTTCGTAACTTAGTTTATGAATTGTCATAACTTAGTTACGTGTTTCTGAAGGAACACATATTGAACGTCTTGAAAGAATCAAGAACTTTCAATATGTTATGATGAAACGTAGATTGAACATTTTTGACTTGTTTAAATATATTCAATCTGAAGTTTTTTGAGAACTCTATCCTTAAAATTCATTACATGTCTTTGAACTGTTCAAAGATCTTTGATACGATCACACATATGAATTTAAAGCAATTAGTTCTAAGGTTATTCAGTGAATATGATTCTTATTCAATATTATTCTTCCACGATTCCATCTTGATGGAATTGAGTAATGGGAGCAGTCGAATCTTATATGATTTGATTCGTTTGATATTGAATGTTACCGAATTAGTTTCAATACTCTTGGGGATATGCTCCAGTAACACTAGTTCATCCTTTTAATTTAGGTTCCATTAATTTCTACAGTTACATATATGATATGTACAGGTAGAAAATCCGAATCCTGAAAAGTTTGAGATTTGAATCTTTCTTTTATATAATAGTTATATAATGGAAATTACTTACACCTCGGAGGTATAAGTAAAAGTTTATCATTTATTCTATTTTATAGAATATTGTATTCTATTTGATAGAATATCTTTCCTACAATCCTAAGTAATAAAATTGTTTTATTACTTGGTGTGTAACATCAGATGTTAACCATTGTAGAAAGGACTTGACTTATTGAAGTCAAATGTGAGAATGATAAATTATAAATGGAACTACGTAATTAATAAGATGAAACAACCCTTATACATCTTCTATATAAGTCTAATAGGATATCAGAATCATTTACGAGTATTTGATACTTAATGGTTCTGTTGTTTTCTTACCGAAGAAAATTATCCTATAACTTATAATGGAAGTGATATTTGATATCGATTCTGGAAGTTCAGCATTGAACCATAGATCTAAGATTGTTCATAGCTTACTACGATCAAGTTTTGAACTTGATTAAGCTTTCATTATGAATTAGTTCATGATATGTGCTAATTGTTTGCGCAGCGAAAACAGTGTGAGCTTATTAAAGGTTTGACCTTTATCGTATGACAGTGAGAAAAGTTATACTCAGCAATCTATTGTAGATTCTGAGGAAACTTGTCTCTAGTCACACTAATTGAACAATTAAAGATATATTGGTTAATGTTGATATTAAACTGTACATTTTAGCTAAATAATACAAAGTGGCATTTTTGAATGACTTATTCAGATAAGAGATCAGTTGTAATTTCTTTGTTTGAAGAGTTCATTCCGGAATGGCCCTAGAGTTTGTGTTCTGCTGAGATCGTAATTTAGTGTGCTAGATTATAGAGCCTATTGTAGACTCGGATAAGTCTTCCAGAAATCTGTGTTCTCTGTTTTTGATATCGTCAGATTGTCTGATCTTGTCAAATTATAGAGAATACATATGTGATTGAAGGGTTAGTAGGAGCGTACAAATTACTTTATAGTGTTATATATCCTAACAACATTATCATTATTACAGTAATAATGAGATGTTTGTAAGGTAAAAGGTTTACCAAAGTCTTCTTTACTCCGTGAAAGCAGTGAGAGTAGTCTTTGTTATATATGATATAAATTTTTATATATAAGATATAAGACTAAGAGATTTGTGAGATACTCCTATTAGTCGTGCATTAGATATGATCTAATAAAGGACATAGCAAGGCTATCTGTATGATAGTTAGTATAGCTGTTTGACAGTTAATATGTGTCTTATATAAAGTATTCATCTTTCGTAAAGGATGATTCATTTTTCGAAAGAGTAATTGATTATCATGTCTAATCAATCTTATGTATCATTTGATGATGACATAATAAATACTTTATTATGTGCGATTGTAGATATCGATTTAATCGTAATTGTTACGAGTTATTTTGATATCCTATAGACCATAGGATGGATCTTGAAACATGTTCTTTGTGATCTTTGAGATATTAAGAACGAGTTTCTTAATTCATAGAGCATTTAGTCTGTAATCATTTGGGTCAGATTAGTTTTGGTCTAATTATGACGCTAGATTGTCTACGTCATAAAGAGTCAGAAAAGATGCAGTGAGAGTGTCACAAAAGATTCTACTTTTTGAGTGGAATTAGATGCAACTTATGAAGTATCGACTTATGAATTTGCATAGTGACCTTATAAATTAGAAGTTTTGGATTGGTGTTGTGCTTGCGGTTGTCTGCATAGTATTATGGATTTGATCCCTAAATACTTGGACAGCTGTAGCACAATACTGATGTAGCATCAGAGTCATATTAATGTATAATTTAGATTCTACAAAATATGAATGATACTGGCTATGGGAAACGATTGGGTTTGTTTGACAAACTCAATATGTTATAGTGGACCTACTTTTTGTTGCCTACCTCTTAAGTGATAGGTGAGCTTTTAAGAGCCATGAGTATACAATACACATTGAGATGTGTATATGATACCGTGGATTGTCACAAGAGCAAGTGGGAAAAATTGTTGGGGTTGGTGCTCAGAGTGCCAATCCGCATCGTATTTATGTCTGATTCATGAATACGATCAATTCTTTTTTCCATAATATTACTTATTTATGGTTGCACCTCTTGTTTTTATATACGTATTCGATCTGATTACGATTAGATTGAAACTAAATATGGTTTAATGATATGTATATATTAGACAAAGGCCCGATAATATATATTGCAGTACACATTTACAAAGGTAGTTTGTAATTGACATTGGGAAGTGACACTACTAGAAATATATTATCAAACAAAGTTCCGGGTCAAGATTTACTAACAACAGTCGGTTAGTCAAATCCGTTGAGACCAATACATGTCGTATATCGAGACTTGGTCCGATGGTTTATCCCAATGAACCATGAGTCTTGGGAGACTCGTATAGACATGTAGGTGTTTATAATGGATAAACACTGAACGACTCCCCGAAGATTCTTAATGGATGGTACACCAATGTCAATAAGAATCTTCTCGGGTTGAGTAGCATAATGGTCATTTGACTTGAGATACCACTGTGGATGTATGAGACATCCTCTAAACTTAGATGGCCGTCACGTCACAGATTTATTTAGATCAGACTTCCGCCTGTTCGTTGGGTGTGGACCGATCCTCAGGATATTCTGTGTGTATTAAGATAGGATCCGTCAGTTCTGTATTCAGAGCATAGGTAGTCCATATGTGATTAGCAATTTGTTAAATATGTTGCCATAGTAAACTTCAGAAGTAAGTTCCGAGTGTTATTTAGAGATTGCTAATAGAAATGTCGACGTGATTATACCTATAGAGATTTGACGTTTACATCTATATCTCTGGGATTATCCGGATACCTGTGACGGAGGGATTATACGTATGCAATGACCTCGACTTGTATGATTCTGCTAGTTTATCCGTGGTCGTCAAAATTTACGGGTGGGTAAATTATGGACACGAAATTGGATTTTGTGACGGATATAGCTGAATCTAGAGAGTCTCACTAATGAAATATACTCGTAGAGCACTAGAGCGAATTTTATAAATAATGGTGATTATTTATAAATCGTTTAAACGTTAAACGAAAAATACATGCAAACGGGCCGAACCGTCATTTCCTAATTAATGTGTATTTGTATTTAATATATGATATTATTAAATACACATTAATAAATTGTCAAATAATGGTATTTGACATATATCATTTATATATGTATTTGAGATATTTAAAGTAAATAGAATACATATATTTGAGATATTTGTATTTAATTAATTAATTAATTGTTAAATAATTAATATAATTAAAATATAAATATCTTACCAAATGATAAAGTTAGGAAATGATTATAAGTGTAAATGTTTGACTTTACATTAAAGAAAATGTTGTCAAATTGGATTTGACTTCCTTGGATATTTATTTTAAATTGTTTAAAATTAAAATATCAATTTCCCTTTATTTTCCTTAATTTTCAGCCATGCCCTTAATTAAATATAATTTTTATATTTTTAAGTTGCAATTATTGACTTGGTTGAATAATTCATTAAAGTGTAATGATTTAGAAAACAAGTTGACAAGTTGTAAATTAAATGAAACATAAACTAAATATCTAGATATTTATACTACCTAATTTCGGCCAAGGCCCTAATGGAGGAGGTATAAATTGTTTGTTTCATTTTTAGTGTTCCATAAGTTCATTTGAAACCAAAATAACACAAAAGAGAGTTGAGAGCAAAGCTTGAAGTTCAAAGGGAAAAGGCTTGAAAAAGCTTGTTTTTGTAAGTCTTTCTTTAATGTCTTCAACATGAAATATGTTTCTAACATGATTAGCTTCATTTTGTGATGCTTTGATGGTATCTATACTCCTATAGTTTGTATTTATATGGTTGTGAACTTGAATGAAAGATTGATGCATGTAAGTAACCTTTAAATAGTTTAAAAGGCTTACTTTTGTTTTTTTTGGAAAATCAAGTTGCCATTCTAGAGTTGTTGAGCCACTCGTTGGTGACCTAGAATTTTTCTAGAGTTATTTCAAAGTGGTGAGGCTTGTTTGGTGAAGTATTGAATGGATTAAAGTGTTGGATTTTAAAGATTTGGTAAAATTACTCAATTTGATGAAATTGAAAAATTAGGGTTCATAACCCTCTCCAAATTTTGGGATTTTCATATATGTGATGTATTATGGAGTTTATATGATGCATGTAAAATTTTGGGTTGATTAGATTTGATCTTGGCATGTTTAGAACACAAAAGGACCAAATTGTAATAAACCGAAAATGTGGGGTGCTCTCGGCAATTTCACAAAAGTGTGGGGATTTGTTGCAAATCTGATTTTAATGTATTGGATATGTTGGAAATCATTTTAGAAGTGATTTAGAATCATCCAAAATTATATTTGACAATTTATGGACTAAAATGATCAATTTGCAAAGTTATGGGGCAGTTCGGTAATTACCAAGAAATTTGATCTCCTGTGTAATTTTTCAGAATTTGAAAATTGGGTAATTAAATAAATAAGTTTATTTAACTGATCCAATAAAAATTTTGAAATCGGACAATTTTGATTTTCCGCGATTCCGCTGCGTTACCCGATTTTCGCCATAAAACCCCAACAATGTACACAGAACCTGTTAAAGCCCCGGACGACCAAAATCAAAGTATACTGATTGTCACAAGTATTAGCGATGCAAGTCTCAAGTTAAGACCAAATACACCTACCCTGATTCGGATTCTCATAGACACATATTCATACTACTAATGAGATTCCGAGGGGTATATCCAGAGCGAAGCTGTTTCCTTACCATCGGTAAACAGAACCTCATATTACACTTGCATGAGTATCCAATACCCAAATATATGAGAACTATGCCGTTACGCTTCCATAACACGCACTAGTGTAATACTAGCCTATTCCGCATTATCGATGTCCAGTCTCGATAATATTACGACTAGGGATATTGATCGGTGCTTTCACATGCGTATAACGCAAGCGCACGTATCGTTCAAGTAGTATAAAAAGTATCGATCCCACGAGGACTTAATACCTAATCTATTAATTATATGAGGTCAAATGATTACTAGTATCTAAAGTTTGATTAATTGATTTGAAATGGTGATGATTTTAAACTTAAAAACAAGTGAATAAAATTGCGCAAAAGTAGGTTGAGGAAAATTCAAATTTATAAAACTATCCAGGGTTGTGAATCTTTCAATATCATTTTAAAGATGAAGTGGTTATTTAATATTTGTGTAATATATCGGTTTACTAACCTGGAACACGAAATTATGCAAAAGCCTCTGTCGATGGTCAGAAGCAAATACCCAATATAACCCAATTGAACCATATGTCTATGTCAACCAAATTACCTGGATTCATTAAGATTAAGTTCCAATTGTGGTTACCCCCGCCCGACAGGTATATGTCTATCCTGTAAGGAAATCTATTAAAGGGTTATCTATCCTCAAGGAAGATCGTAGGCTATTAAATCTAAGGCTGAAACCTAAAATTACTTTGTCAAGTTTATTTTAGATTTACCAGATCAATCTTATTAGTGGCCAGTTAACAAGACGCATTAAGCTTAAGACTTAAAAAGTAAACCTAGGAATTACCCAAACTATAAAATAACCTCTTATAAACCGGTGATATTGGATTTCATCACAACCCCAGATAACGGGCTTAGCTACGACACATAACTAGGGCTAGTAAAAACTTAAAAATAAAAGACATAAAGTAAAATGCTGAAAAGTAAATGTGGTAAAGTAAATACTGAAAAGTAAAATTACAATAAAATAAAATGCTAGGGTTAAAGGATCTACTTTTACCACTACTATTTTAGATATCTCCCTTAATATAATATATTAATTTGTGATAACATTACCTACCAACCAGCCATATAGGCGGTAACCTAAGTCAAATTAAGTCCGACCTGCCATAAAGACGGTATCAATATTTGTTCATAAACCAGCCATATAGGCAGTAAATTACCAACCGACCAACCAGGCGGTATCCTTGCTTAGTCAAATTAAAACCAGTTTATAATTGATTACCAACCGACCAATATAGCGGTATCCTTGTTAAGTCAAATTTTAAGTAGTGAATATATTATAATTAAGGGAGATTAATCTAAATAGCAGTAATAAAAGATTTACCTTTCACCCTAGCAGGGGGAAGTTACCTCCTCATAGCTGAATAGTAAAAACTAAAAAAGTAAAGAAAGTAAATTATTATTACAGAAAATAGTTAAAATTAATTACAAAACTGAAATTAAAATAAACTAGATATAAAACTCCCTATTTACATCAGAGAATTCAGAGAGGAAGGTACATCTTAAACTGAAATCTCGAGCTAAATTTATAGGCGTCGATAGGCCCTGCGCGTCGCGACGCGACACCCTTTGCGCGTCGCGACTCGCATAGATCATTGACACATACCGGATTGGCTTCGCGAGATCATGACATGTGTCATACTTACGTCGGCGGCTGAATTATTAGTGTCGATAGTATGTAATGGCGACACGTGTCCTGGCACACATTAGTGTGATTCACTGAGATTTTGACACGTGGCAGGCATATTTTAGCGTCGATGATGATTGTCGGCACCGTAGGATTGTGACACATGGCGCGCTTTGATTGGTTGATGATGATATGGCGGTGACGTGGCAAAGTTGACTGGTCTTATGATGACATGTCGATAACATGGATGACATGTGTGGGGTGACACGTGGCGACACATGGTGATGGTGATTGTCGGCACCATATGATGATGACATGTGGCACGGCGCGCGTTAACAGATGGGCTATGATGTTGAGACGTGGCACGACGCACATTAGCAAAGTCTAACGTCTCAGATTCTGACACGTGTCCCCGACGTATGTTAGCATGGAGCGGTGCATGTTAGGCATCGCGACGCGATAAAAGATGATTTTGCCCTTTTGTGTCCTTTTTCAATGTTTTGGCTCCAAATCACCTCCAGAATGTCCTGAAACTTTATTTATCTACAAAATAACACAAAACACATCAAAATATTCACAAAAATCAAGAAAATATACAAAATATTAGGTCAAATGAGTGGGAAAAAGTGATACATTTACCACTCATCACACCCCCAAACCTAACATTTTACTAGTCCTCGAGCAAAACACAGAATAAAATAACATAAACATCTTTAAAATAAAATTAAACTAAGCCACTTTCATAAGGATCACGATTGCATTCAGCGTATGCAACAAGACTTTAAACCCCTAGGTGTCCCTAGTGGACGAGTTGTAGTCTCGTGAGGGTTTACAACAATGATACCCACAAATATTTTATAAAAGTAAAAAGATAGTAAAACTAATGCACATAAAAGCAAAAAGACGAGAATAGAGAATAAAGAAGTTAGTGACTAATCAGGTGAATCTTCTACTCCAAATCACTAGTTGTTTTATTTCTTTCTAAATTACTGAATAAGTAAATTCTCCGATTATATTTACCATTCCCCATATACACAACCAACAAAATATTAATCAACTCATTTTTTCCCACAACAGTCACAAGTGCATTTGATAAGAGAGTAATATTTTTGTCCTAAAGTTTTATCAGAATTCACACATTTTTACAGCAATGGAAGAATTTTTCTGATTTTTTTTTTTATTTTTTTATTTTTTTCTTTGATTTTTGATTTTTTGATTTTTTTATATACAATATCTTCCATCTATGTAGCGAGTGTTGGGTCGGTGGCTCCCAAACCAGTTGGCTTTAGGGCACCAGATGTTAAGACACCCCTACGGACTTAATTACTCAGACTTCATATATATATATATAATATATATATATATATATATATATATATATATATATATATTTGCAACATTCCTGATCCATGTAGCGAGCTTTGGGTCAGTGACTCCCAAACCAGTTGGCTTTAGGGCATTAGGTGTTAATACACCCTTTCAGACTTAATAACTCGGATCTCATATTTTTTTTATTTTTTTTACTCCATTGCTTTTTGAGATGTTTCCTCCAATTAAACTAGAGCACTGAATATTACAAACTTTTCAATTACAGCTTATGTCCGTATGTTATCATGCATGTTGATAATACCTGCCAACTGAGCATATGAAGATCCATTTTAGTCAATTTTATGGAGAATTCACAAATTAAATAATTTAAGAGGAAATAAACAAAAATTAACTTGTTCTGAAATAGGTTTGAGATACGTCTCAGGAGTGGAAACTCCTTACACAACTATTTCTTATCAATTTCACCCGATTAATCAAATTAAAAACACAAAAACACAAAATATTTTTTGTCAAATTTTTTCAATTTTTTTTTATTTTTCGAAAAATTTTGGACTAAAAATAAAAACAAAATACAAACAAGATACTAATCAACTATTCCCCACCCCCAAACCTAAATGAGACATTGTCCCCAATGTCTTAAACAGTAGAAGAAGAGTTTAGAAGATAATACCTGGTTAGTTGAAATTCTACATCTAAATGGGAAATTTAAAAGTTAAGATCCAGATTTATCCGACGTTTCTTACCACGATCATCATCAGACCATTTTATCTTGGAAAGGATATGGTCAATTTGTGGTTGATAGGCTAAGATTTAGTCAATTAAATCCTGGGTAGTTCTGGTAGTGAAGAGGAGTTCTTTTAAAGGTTTTGACACGAACCCATTTCTCCGAGCATCATCAAGAAATACACAAAGAAAATCATAAAATCCTTCTGTGTTGAACAATCCAATTGGTTTCTGGTGTATGTTCAAGTTCGCCCAAAATAGCACTGTAAAAATCTCTTCCAACGTACCCAAACCACCTAGCAAAGCAATAAAAGCATCAGCACGGTTAATCATTTCCACCAGTCGTTCAGACATACCTGGCACAATCAATTCTTCTCTGTTTGATGATCCTATAAGATCCGCCTCTGCCAAGGTTTTTGGGATGATTCCCAAAACTTGACTGCCTCCATCCTGTACAGCCTTTGAAACGATCCACATTAGTCCAAGATTGCCTCCGCAATATACTAGGTGCATATTCTTCTCAGCTATGACTCGTCCCAATTCCTATGCTGCTGCTACGTATTGTAGCTTAGTACCAACACTAGTACCGCAAAACACATAGATGTTTTCAACTCGTCTTCTTGAAGTGGCTTCCATTTTTATCTGGATGCCTTCAAAAGTGCAATGATGAGTTGAATTTATAACACCTGAAAAGGGTGAGTAAAATAATAGCACTAGTACCTACCAAATGAAAATTATTAGTTAAACAGTAAAATAAATCGTGATAGTAAAAAGATCTGGATCTTTTCGGAGAAAATAAAAGAAAATAACAAAACAAATCACAATTATTAGGAAAAGACAAAGAAATATAATATTTACAATAATTTACAGCTTGATTGATGTCTATTGTCAGGGACATGTTGGGTTTTCTAAGAACTAGCCAAAGATCTAATAAGCATAAAATTGTGTGAATAAACTATGTAAGATTACAGAAAAAATACTTACGTAGATCGGCAATTGGATATGAAGATAACAAAAATTTTCCAACCATTGTGTAGTGCTCCAAGATCCTTTTTGTATGAATTGTTTAGCTCCAAGCGTGAACTTAGAATTCCAAACTCTTGGATAGGTTTCCCTAACACCTTTGAATAACCCTTTTTGTGTGCTAGCACTTAAGATTTTTAAAGCAAAAATCAAGTAACAAGAACCCTAGGTTCACGCCCAAGATGAGAGAAAAATGGGAGGAGGTTCACGCCCAAGTTGATGAAAGAGAGAGTAAAATGTTTTTGATTTTCCTAAAATCATATTACCAAATACCAAATGTTGGTATTAGTATTTCACACATCAAATAAAATAATAGAAGTGTGTTTTACAAGTTAACAACTACTAACAACTTCCATCAAGCTAAAGTGACAAAGTTGACTAGTGATGTGACTTGTGTGTGGGCCCCACTTTAATTCAAAATCCGAGTGGGCCCGCAAACACGTTCCGGGATCGGGTTCGTTAATTCCGAATTAACGAATTTTCTGTTGCGACTTATTTAAATCAAATTTAATTAAATAATTATGCCTAACAAAATTACTATTAAAGTCGCTTGTGAATTAATTCTAAATTAATTCGTTCGCCCGAATTAAAATCCAATTTTAATTCCGTTATGAAATCTAATTTCATTTAATATATCGAATATATTATAATATCGATTAATTCCAAATTAATCGTTCTCTCTCTTCCATTTGAATTTTATCCCAGATAAATTCTCGTCTTAATTGATCATAGATTAATTTTCTCTCTCTCATAATTAATCCCAGATTAATTATGTTCGAGTCAAACGTCATCGGTGCATCTTCGGGAAGCGACCCATGAAATATCTGGATATATTGGCAGTAAATCTGGTTATCAGACTATCCGAATACGTACGTACCCAGTACCACGTTCTTACCGGTTTACAAGACATGGTTGGCTTCTAGCAAAGCACCGTGTCTTCCCAATTCTCCAAAAATATTCTTTTAAGGAATATGTAATCTTTGTCAGGCGTAGTATATATAGTATTGCGTATTACGATCCAGTATCGATATCACATGCTAGGCCTAGGGTTGGAATTGTGTCTGTTGGTTTCTATGATTAGTCCCAAGATCATAATGAACAAAGAAATGCGAATGAATAATGAAGAAGAGTGGCAGAAACACACTTACATCGATCGGTTTAAGGATGCGTCAAATAACAAAATTTTTCCCCTCCAAGTAGTCCAAGATTCGGCCAAGGCAATCCACAATGCTCCAAGCTTTGTTTTGTCTTTCCAAGCTCTTGAATAGGTTTCCCTAATCACATTGTATGATCCCTTGAAGAGTGCTAGCCCTTATGATAAATTTTGCAAAAACTTCTTATCAATTTTTCCCTTTAATTTCGTCCAAGAAATGAAAGAAATGGGAGAGAAAATTGCTTCACTGGTTTCGGTAATTTTGGGAGAGAGAAGAAGTTCTGTTTTTCAATTCTGTTTTGGCTTCAAAAACCGTATACTAGAAATGAAAAAACAATTACCAAATTTTGGTAAATGGTTTACAAAAAGTCAAAGCCATTTTGGCTCCAATTTTGCATTAATTGCCCACACCAAACTCCATCATAAATAGTGACAACATGTCACTCACAAAGACTTTGACATCTATCACAAATAAATGACAAGTGATGTGACTCGTGATGTGACTTGTGGGCCCCTCTCGAATTCGAAATACAAGTGGGCCCGCAAACACTTCCGGGCTCGGTTTCTCTAATTCTGAATTAACGAACTTCCGTCGCGACGTAATTAAATAATTATGCCTAGCGAAATTACTATTCACGTCGCTAATGAATTAATTCTAAATTAACTCGTTTGCCCGAATTAAAATCTAATTTTAATTCCGCGTCGAAATCCAATTTCGTTTAATATATCGAATATATTATTTTGTCGATTAATTCCAAATTAATCTTTCTCTCTCTTCAAATAGTACTTTATCCAAGATAAAGTGTCTCCGCGATTAATCCTAGATTAATCATGCTCGAATCATACGTCATCGGTGAATCTTCGGGAAGTGACCCAAGAGATCATTGGATATGTTGGCAATAAATACGGTCGTCAGACTATCCGAACACGTATGTACCTCGTACTACGTTTTTTACCGATTTACGAGACAAGGTTGGCTTCTAGCAAAGCGCCATGCCTACCCAATTCTCCAGAAATATTCTTAATGGAATATACGATCTATATCAGGCGTAGTATACCGTAATGTTGCATATTGCGATCCAGTATCAGATGTCACGTGCAAGGCCTGGGGCTAGAATAGTGTCTTCCCCGTACGAAGCACATATCAGATATCAAACAACTAGTCTCTTTGAATCAGATAATCATGACCTTGTCATATTATCCCGATGGTTGCAACACAATAGAGAACCAGTTCTGAATCCCTGCATGATCATCATCTCCATATGTCTGAAGTGATACTTCCGTCTTGACATCACTTCCAATACAGTACGATTCTCAATAAACCCAGAAGAGGCGTACACAGAACCTGTTAAAGCCCTGGACGACCAAAACCAAAGATTACCGATTGTCGCAAGTACTAGCAATGCAAGTCTCAGGTTAAGACCAAATACACCTACCCTGAAGTGGACTCCCATAGACACATATACATACTACCAATCGGATTTCGCGGGGTCTATCCAGAGCGAAGCTGTTTTCCATACCATCGGTAAAACACAACCTCCTATCGCACTTGCATAAGTATCCAATACTTAAATATATAAGAACTATGTCGTTATGCCCTCATAACGCGCACAAGTGCAATACTAGTCTATTCCGCATTATCGATGTCCAATCTCGATAATACTACGACTAGGGATATTTAATGATTAAACCTTTATGGATTGATACCGTCTCATATCATCTCAATCCGGAATTAATAATAAGGACTTTTACCATTTTTATATCAAAGTAAATAAATTACAAAACGGTAAAAGGTAATTTCATTACAACATAGTTAATTTTGTACAAAAACACAATGTCTTTTACAAACAGTGACGCTATGGGTCATAACTGTCCAACAATCTCCCACTTGGCCTATAGCCAGTCACTCAAGCATCTAATACCTGAACTATGTACATGTCGCTCAAACTTTTGCTGAGGAATAGCTTTCGTCAGCGGATCTGCCATGTTGTCATCTGATGCGACCTTCTCGACCTTCACATCGCCATAATGTATGATCTCACGTATCAGATGGAAACGTCGAAGAACATGCTTGGATCATTGATGAGACCGCGGTTCCTTAGCCTGCGCTATAGCTCCGTTATTGTCACAATACAATGGAACGGGCTCAGCTGCTAACGGAACTACTCCTAATCCAATTAGGAATTTTCGGATCCAAACTACTTCTTTTGCTGCTTCAGCTACAGCAATGTACTCCGCTTATGTTGTTGAATCGGTAACAATCTCTTGCTTGGAAGATTTCCAGCTCACTGCTCCGTTATTCAAACAAAATATGTACCCGGATTGTGACTTACAGTCGTCTTTGTCTGTTTGGAAACTTGCTTCGGTATACCCAGTTACCTCAAGTTCTCCATCTCCATAGATTAAGAAAGTATCCTTAGTTCATCTAAGATACTTAAGGATATTCTTAACCGCCATCCAGTGACCTTCATCTGGATCGGCCTGATATCGACTGCACATGCTCAAAGCATAGGAGACATTAGGTCGCGTACATATCATGGCATACATGATCGATCCGACTGCCGAGGCGAACGGTATCTGACTCATGTTGTCTCTCTCATCTTGAGTTTTAGGACACATGTCTTTAGATAGATAGACGCCATGTGACACTGGCAATAGTCCTCTCTTGGACTGATCCATAATGAATCTCTTCAACACTTTGTCAATGTACGTGCTCTGGGATAGTCTAAGCAGCTTTCTAGATCTATCCCGGTAGATCTTTATTCCTAGAATAAAGGCTGCTTCTCCCAGATCTTTCATGGAGAATTTCAATGAAAGCCAAGCTTTCACCGACATTAGCATGGGAATGTCATTGCCTATAAGCAATACATCGTCAACATAAAGGACAATAAAAGTCAGTGCTCTCCCACCAACCTTCTTATATACACAAGGATCATCTTCGTTTTGAATGAAATCATATTCTTTTATGATCTCATCAAAACGTTGGTTCCATCACCGCGATGCTTGCTTCAGTCCATAAATGGACCGATTTAACTTACAAACCTTGTTTGCAAGTCTAGGCAGGACAAAACCGTCAGGCTGTTGCATATAAACATCCTCAAAAAGGTTTCCGTTAAGGAAAGCGGTTTTAACATCCATCTACCATATCTCGTAATCGAAATATGCAGCAATTGCAAGCATTATCCGAATGGATTTAATCATGGCAACGGGTGAGAAAGTTTCATCGTAATCGACACCATGTCGTTGACGATACCCCTACGCTACAAGCCTAGCTTTGTACGTTTGTACGTTGCCATCCATGTCGGTCTTCTTCTTGAAGACCCATTTGCAGCCAATAGGCTTTACGCCTTCTGGTGCATCAACTAGTGTCCAAACTTGGTTGGTGTACTTGGAATCCATTTCGGACTTCTTGGCATCTTGCCATAAAGCGGAATCAATATCTTGTATCGCTTCCTCATACGTAGCCGGTTCGTTATCCTCAATGAGATTAATATCTACATGAGGTGAGATCAAAAACCCATACCTCTCAGGTTGTTTCCTGACTCTCTCCGACCTACGCGGTCCTTGTGTAATAGAAGATTGTGGTACAGTCTCATCCCGGATAGACTGTTCTTGTTCCGTTGAGGATTCTATGCCAGAAACAGTATCACTCCGATTTTCATTGAGTTCTACTTTCCTCCAACTAACCACTGCATTTAGGAATTCTTTCTCAAGGAAAACCGCATGTAGAGCAACAAATACTTTGTTCTCTCGTGGGTGATAGAAGTAATATCCTTTGGTTTCCCTAAGATATCATACGAATAGGCATTTATCCGATTTGGATTTAAGTTTGGTACCTTCCAAACGTTTGACGTATGCCCAGCATCCCCAAATCTTCAGGAATGAGAAACCCAATTTCTTTCCTGTCCATATCTCATATGGTGTCTGTTGTACAGACTTTGACGGAACCTTATTCAAAATAAGAATTGCACAGTTTAATGCATATCCCCAGAAGGAAACAAGTAGCTCAGTGCGACTCATCATATACCTAACCATGTCCAACAAAGTTCGGTTTCTCTGTTCGGACACACCGTTTAATTGCGGTGTTCCAGGAGGAGTCCAATGTGAAAGAATACCATATTCTTTCAAGTAATCTAGAAACTCATTGCTCAAGTATTCGCCACCACGGTCTGACCGTAATGTCTTTATACTATTGCCGGTCTGTTTTTCAACTTCGTGTCGAAACTCATTGAATTTCTCAAAAGTTTCCGACTTGTGTCTCATAAGATACACATAACCATAACGCGATGCATCATCCGTAAAGGTTACGAAGTATTCGTATCCACCTCTAGCCTGGCTAGACATGGGCCCACATACGTCACTATGAACGAGGGCTAACAGTTCAGTGGCGCGTTCACCTTTACCGCTAAAAGGTGATTTAGGCATTTTGCCTAATAAGAAAGATTCGCAGACGTCATATGAATTTGGATCAAATCCGTCCAAGTACCCACTCTTCGAAAGTGTGGATATGCGAGTCTTGTTTATGTGTCCCAGACGACAGTGCCACATATAAGTTTCATCTTTGTTACTCATTTTGAGCCTTTTGTTTGTTATATGTTTGAGATTGATTTATATTCAAAATATAAAGACCATTATTTGCAACAGCAGTGCAAATTTCTACATCATTTTTATATACAAAACACCCGGTGTTCCTGAATACAAAAGTATACCCACATTGGGTTAACATAGATAAAGAAATAATATTCCTAGTCAAACTAGGTACATAATAACAGTCATTAAGTTCAAGTACATGCCCCGAGGTCAATTCTAAAACAAAAGTGCCAACGGCCAAAACGGCGACAGGTGCCCCATTTCTGACGCGTAGATCAATCTCCCCTGAGGCCAGTCTCCTACTAATCCGCAGATCCTGTACATCAGTACATATGTGAGTACCACAACCAGAATCAAAAATCCAATTTTTAAAACTAGAAATAGTCATGTTTATTTCAATAACAAACATACCTGAAGACGGTGCCTTGCCCGCTTTAATCTCCTTCTGGAGTGCCTTGTACTCGCGGCAGTCACGTTTCCAGTGACCCCGCTTGCCACACTGGAGGCAAACATCCTGAGATTTGTCCTTAGGCTTCCCAGAAGCCTTTGACGATTTGGCCTTGCCCTTTCTTTTATGCTTCTTCTTCTTCACACCTCCAGTCGCCTTGGGCCCAGCCCTCGGTGTCTGAGATGTCGAAGCAAAGTGTGCCTCGCGCTTGTTTCCCTTAAGCAGCTCCTTTTCAGATTCCTTCAGAATTGACAACAACTCTCCAAGAGTATCATCAGTGTTCATCAGGTTATAGCTTATTATGAACTGTTTCCAAGTGTCGGGGAGAGATTGCAAGATCATATCTATAGTAATCTCAGCCTCTAAGACTATCCCCATCTTAGCCAACTCATCTATGTCAGCAATCATCTGTGCCACATGGGACTCAACAGACACGCCTTCTGACATACGTGAACAGAAGAGCTTCTTCACTAACTCATATCTCTGTGACCTTCGGTTAGATCGGTGAAGATCGTGCAACCTCCCCAACATGTTGTAGGGATCCAAGTCCCTGTTCTGTCGACGGAAATGCTGAGTCATAGCAGCAAGCATAATAGACTGAGCAATATCATTATCATCGCTGTGAGTCTTCCAAAGCTCCAGCTCAAGTAACAGATCAGGTTTGGGCTTAGGCCCAAGAGGTCTCTGTATAGTATATAACAGCCTCTCGGCTCCAAGGACAATCCTCAGATTCATTTCCCAATCGGCAAAGTTCGTGCCCTTGAAGACATTTTTGCCCATGATAATGTCTCAGACGTTTCCCTTTCCTGTCATCTTGATTACGATAGTCTAACTATCTAATCAACGATATATGGGTACAGTCTAACTGTTACAAGAAAAATAACATTATATTAGTCCAACTAATAAAATAATTTTGACGAAATAATATGAAAGCGCGTAAAGCTAAGTATCTGAATGAAATTGCAAATTCAATACTAGCCTCCCACTATTTTTTGGCGAGCCTCTAACCCTCTGTCGAGTACTCGGGAAACCCAGTTTCCTAGTAGGCTAGGATCCCGTTAAATAACACACAACCTTGACTTTGGCCAACAAGCTGTATGATATTTAACTAGGTAGATCTCGAAGATCAATTGGATCTAATCCAATTTCTAGATCCGGTAGGTGGACATCTAAGTCCGAAACATATATACAGTATATATGCCAATATATCCAATATATTTTCCTAACATTTTTTCCTCTGAAACAACTAAGCCTTGGCTTTGGCACAACAAGCTTAATGATTCCAGTTAAGCGGGACCCATTGACATGGAAAGCTTCGTAATCAATGTCGATGGACAAGAAGTGATCTTGACTTTGGGCAACAAATCATGACTTGGACAAGACACCGATATAGAATAAAACTCTCATGATTCAAACACATCCGCAATTGATAAAGGTCTTGACTTTGTCCAACAAACCAATGCCAACTTTGGATCTTGAGTAAGAATCACTCAACGGAAGGAAAAAAACGCTTAATATGATTTGAGGGTTTTTCACGTAAATTGGCAACCAATTTATTATCTTTGTTAAGGTCTCATCATACACCCTTAAGCATGCTTCTAAAACATCATAAGACGCGAAAGTAAACTAATAACGATATGCGGATGGATATTTAAACAGATTGTTCCTAGAACAAATCGCTCCATTTCCTCTCCCCTGCTAGCACTATTCTACTTCTACCCAATTACATAATACAATAATAGAAACCTCATTAACATTTAGGGGAATTAGGTGAGAAGAGAATACAAAGAATAATGAAAGAGAAGGCTGGACACGCAGGTCCAATTTATAAATTCCAAATTTACAATAATTTCCAAAATTACCCTTTCCCTTCTAATATCCATCCGATATACGCTATTCATTCAACACATCCATATATTCATTCATAGCATGCATTACAACCAATATAATCAAATTAATTAGTCTTTAATTATGTGACCATCCAATGTTCAAACAACGATTTGATTTTGCGCGAGTCCAACTCGTTTGAGAATAAGTACTCAAAGTACGAATTCTTGAATTATATCGAACTACTCCTTAAATCTAATTTAATCCATATTCAATACTAATTCAACTATTTAATTCCAAATTAAATATTTACACTATTTAATGCGCTTTAACGACTTAGATTCCAAATCTAATCTTATCGGGTCTCAAAGCCCAACTAACATCCAATGTTCGTTTAATTAAAGTCCGATGGGCTTTCAATTGATTTCATAAGGTATGGGCTTTGGTCAATGTGGGTCAAACCCAATTACCAAGCCCAATTAAGGAATCAACCTTATTTGCCATAAAACCAATATCAAGCCCATAAGGCCCAATTAAACTTTAAAGCCCATTTATTATATTTGGACTTAATGGAATGATTTAGGCCCAATTTGGATCCAATCCAATTGGCCTAAACCAACTTGGCCCAACCAAGCCCATTATGCCCAAATATAATAATTTCAAACCCAATTCAAAATTAAACCCATTAACCAAATTTTAAAATTCCAAAGTTTATAACTTAGTTAATTAAAGTGTAATACATCAATTAATTAACTAAATCAATATTTCTAAAATACAATTTACCAATTAATTATGTATCTAATTGTTCAATTATTGTCCAACAATTTTTGAATCAAAAATCAAGTCCATACATGCCATATAGCTCTCGGCCAAGGTAAGCTTTTAAGTCCGATTTCATTTTTCAATCCGATCGAATTACAAATCGAATTTTCCATTCGTTTCAACTCATCCAATGATCATCAAAACAAAATTTTCCAAGAGCCTAGGGTACTACTCATATTCGGCCAAGCCTTAAGGTGGGGAAAATTTTGATCCAATCATAATTTGTTGAAATTGATCCAATCCAACCTCATTTCATCAACATACAAGCATACTCAACCATTCAATTTAATCAAATCATGCTCACATGGATTTTCCCCAAATTTTACCCTAATACATTTCATGCTCATTTTAGGCTCAATGATACCATTGTTGGTTTCTATGATTAGTCCCAAGATCATAATGAACAAAGAAATGCGAATGAATAATGAAGAAGAGTGGCAGAAACACACTTACATCGATCGGTTTAAGGATGCGTCAAACAACAAAATTTTTCCCCTCCAAGCAGTCCAAGATTCAGCCAAGGCAGTCCACAATGCTCCAAGCTTTGTTTTGTCTTTCCAAGCTCATGAATAGGTTTCCCTAATCACCTTGTATGATCCCTTGAAGAGAGCTAGACCTTATGATAAATTTTTCAACAAAATCTTATCAATTTTTCCCTTCAATTTCGGCCAAGAAATGAAAGAAATGGGAGAGAAAATTGCTTCACTGGTTTAGGCAATTTTGGGAGAGAGAAGAAGTTCTGTTTTTCAATTTTGTTTTGGCTTCAAAAACCGTATACTAGAAATGAAAAAACAATTACCAAATTTTAGTAAATGGTTTACAAAAATTCAAAGCCATTTTGGCTCCAATTTTGCATTAATTGCCCACACCAAACTCCATCATAAATAGTGACAACATGTCACTCACAAAAAGACTTTGACATCTATCACAAATAAATGACAAGTGATGTGACTCGCGATGTGACTTGTGGGCCCCGCTCGAATTCAAAATACGAGTGGGCCCGCAAACACTTCCGGGCTCGGTTTTGTTAATTCTGAATTAACGAACTTCCGTCGCGACGTAATTAAATAATTATGCCTAGCGAAATTACTATTCATGTCGCTAACGAATTAATTCTAAATTAACTCGTTTGCCCGAATTAAAATCTAATTTTAATTCCGCGTCGAAATACAATTTCGTTTAATATATCGAATATATTATTTTATCGATTAATTCCAAATTAATCTTTCTCTCTCTTCAAATAGTACTTTATCCAAGATAAAGTGTCTCCGCGATTAATCCTAGATTAATCATGCTCGAATCATACGTCATCGGTGAATCTTCGGGAAGCGACCCAAGAGATCCTTGGATATGTTGGCAGTAAATACGGTCGTCGGACTATCCGAACACGTATGTACCTCGTACTACATTTTTTTACCGATTTACGAGACAAGGTTGGCTTCTAGCAAAGCGCCATGCCTACCCAATTCTCCAGAAATATTCTTAATGGAATATATGATCTATATCAGGCATAGTATACCGTAGTATTGCATATTGTGATCCAGTATCAGATGTCACATGCAAGGCCTGAGGCTGGAATAGTGTCTGCCCCATACAAAGCATGTATCTGATATCAAGCAACTAGTCTCTTTGAATCATGACCTTGTCACATTATCCCGATGGTTGCAACACAATAGAGAACCAATTATGAATCCATGCGTGATCATCATCTCCATATGTCTGACGTGATACTTCCGTCTTGACATCACATCCAATACACTACGATTCTCAATAAACCCAGAAGAGGCGTACACAGAACCTTTTAAAGCCTTGGACGACTAAAACCAAAGATTACCGATTGTCGCAAATACTAGCGATGCAAGTCTCAGGTTAAGACCAAATACACCTACCCTGAAGCGGACTCCCATAGACACATATACATACTACCAATGGGATTCCGCGGGGTCTATCCAGAGCGAAGCTGTTTTCCGTACCATCGGTAAAACACAACCTCCTATCGCACTTGCATAAGTATCCAATACTTAAATATATAAGAACTATGCTGTTATGCCCTCACTAACGCGCACAAGTATTTAGTCTATTCCGCATTATCGATGTCCAATCTCGATAATACTATGACTAGGGATATTTAATGATTAAACCTTTATGGATTGATACTGTCTCATATCATCTCAATCCGAAATTAATCATAAGGACTTTTACCATTTATATATCAAAGTAATAAATTACAAAACGGTAAAAGGCAATTTCATTACAACATAGTTAATTTTGTACAAAAACACAATGTCTTTTACAAACAGTGATGCTATGGGTCATAACTGTCCAACAGTGTATGCCCCGTACGAAGCATATATCGGATCTATGGTAACTAGTCTCTATAATCGGATAATCATGATCTAGTCATATTATCCCGATGACTGCAATACTTAAGAGTACCAGTTCCGTATCCTACGTGATCATCATCTCTATACGACTGAAGTGATACTTCCATCTTGACATCACACCCAATACACTACGATTATCAGTATACCCAGAAGAGGCGTACACATAACCTGTTAAAGCCCTGGACGACCAAAACCAAAGTATATACTGATTGTCGCAAGTATTAGCGATGCAAGTCTCAAGTTAAGACCAAATACACCTACCCTGATTCGGATTGCCATAGACACATAGTCATACTACCAATGGGATTCCGATGGGTCTATCCAGAGCGAAGCTGTTTCCTTATCATCGGTAAACAGAACCTCCTATTATACTTTCATGAGTATCCAATACCCAATATATGACAACTATGCCGTTACGCTTCCATAACACGCACAAGTGTAATACTAGTCTATTCCGTATTATCGATGTCCAGTCTCGATAATACTACGACTAGGGATATTTAATGATTAAACCTTAGTGGATTAATATTGTCTCATATCTTATTAATCCGGTATTAATCATATGGACTTTTATCATTTATATATCTTGGTAATTTAATTACAAATGATAAAAGAGCAATTTCCTTTGTCACATAGTTAATTTGTACAACAACACCATGTTCTATACAAATAGTGATGCTATGGGTCATAATTGTCCAACAATCTCCCACTTGGCCTATAGCCAATCACTCAAGTGTCCTACACCTGAACTATGCACGGTTCACTCAAACTTCTGCTGAGAAACAGCTTTCGTCAGCGGATATGCAAGGTTATCATCTGATGCGATTTATTCGATCATCACATCGCAACGATGTATGATCTTACGAATCAGATGAAATTGTTGAAGTACATACTTGGATCGTTGATTACCTTCTGCCCTGGTTCCAGTTGTATGCGCACTATCTTCTCATCATGTCTTTTCCTTGCCTTTTCCTTGTACAATTTGGCATCCTCAAAAGGATGTATGTGAAATTCCTCCAATTCGTTGAGCTGGTGGAACTTTTTCTCTTCTGTTGCTTGTAGTGCAAGAATAGGCTTCTAAAGTACGCAGTGCGCTTTATCTTCAGGCTCCACTGGTAATTGACATGCTTTAAGTTTGTCAGTAGAACTTTGTCTTTCAACAGAGTTCTGAACGGTACTATGTATCATATCAAGTCTGAAACATTCCTCCTTCTTTTCATCATCTGGGAAATTCATGGCTTTGAAAACATTGAATGTTACTTCTTGGTCTTGTACCCTCATGGTTAGTTCTCATTTTTGTACATCAATAATGGTTCGACCTGTAGCCAAGAATGGTCTCTCGAGGATGATTAGCACGTCTGCGTCTTCCTCCATATCAAGGACAATAAAATCTTCTGGGAAAATGAATTTGTCAACCTTGACCAGCACATCCTCAACTACGCCTGTTGGAAATACGAGCATTCTATCAGCAAGTTGTAGTGAGACTGAAGTGGGCATTGTTTCTCCAATCTGTAGTTTCCTGAAAATAGAAAAAGGCATCAAGTTAACACTAGCACCTAAATCACACAGAGCCTTACCGAAGTCATGTTCTCCTATGGTGCGAGAAACAGCCAGGATCTTTCAACTTTGGAGGAAGTTTTCTCTGAATGATGGCGCTGCATTCTTCTGATAATGCTATTGTCTCATAATCTCCCAATTTCCGCTTTCGTGAAAGAATATCTTTCATGAATTTGGCATAGCTGGGCATTTGTTCCAACGCTTCTGCAAATGGAATGTTGATATGCAGCTTTTTGAACACCTCCAAGAATCGAGCAAACTGCTTGTCCAGTTTATTCTTCTGAAGACGCTGAGGAAAAGGTGGAGGTGGAGTGATCCTTTCTTTTTCCTTTGCTTTTTTTTCCTCCATCTGTTGCTTTGTTTCTTTTGGAAAATCTTCAATTGTTGTTGCCTTGATTCCAACATCTTTGTTGATTTCAGTACCACTTTTTAACATGATGGCGTGACATTGCTCCTTCCCCATGTTCCTTGGATTTGGCTCTGTGTTGCTAGGAAGGGTACCTGGCGGTCTGTAACTCTGAGCATTTGCCAGTTGTCCAATTTGATTCTCCAGTGCTTTAATAGAAGCAGATTGACTTTGAATTAATGCTGCTTGAGATTGAAACATAGCATCATATCTTGCTGCTTGAGATTGAAACATAGCATCATATCTTGCTCGTTTTGGTACGACAAAACCGTGAGGATGTTGTAAACATCCTCCAAAAGGTTTCCGTTAAAGAAAGCAATTTTAGCATTCAGCTGCCATATTTCATGAATGAAACATGCAGCATCAGCAAGCATTATCCAAATGGATTTAACCATGGCAACAAGTAAAAGGTTTCGTCGTAATCGACACAATGTTGATAACGATACCTTTTCGCTACAAGCCTAGCTTAGCACGTTGGTTTGTTTCCTTCCATGTATGTCTTCCTTGAAGACTTATCTAGTACCAATAGGCACAATGCCTTCCGGTACAACAACTAGTATCCAAACTTGGTTGGTATACATGGAATCCATTTCGGACATTATGGAACTTTGGCATAATAGGGAGTCGATACCTTGTATCACTTCCTCATACGTAGTCAGTTCGTGTTTCAATAAGATTGACATCTTTATGAGGTGAGATCAGAAACCCATACCTCCCAGGTTGTTTTCTGACTCTCTCTGACTTACGCGGTTCTTGTGTATTTGAAGATTATTGGTATACTTTCATCCCTGATGAACTATTTATGTTCCATTAAGGACTCGGTGCCTGGAACAGTATTACTCCGATTTTCATCGAGTTTTACTTTCCTCCCACTTACCACTGCATATAGGTATTCCTCTTAAGAAAACCGCATGGCGAGCACCAATTACATTGTTCTCTTGTGAGTTGTATAAGTACTATACTTTGGTTTCCCTAGGATAACCTACAACTAAGGCACTTATCCGATTTGGGTTCTAGTTTTAATACTCGTAGTGAACATGTTTATGACAAACATAGTTTGAAGCCGGAGCCTTGCCCCTCTTCACTTCCTTCATGTCTGCCTTGTCCATACGGCAGTCACGCTTCAGTGACCCCGTTTGCCACAGTTTAGGCAGACATCTTGGGATATGTCCTATGTCTTCCAAGAAGACTATAATGACTTTTGTCTTTGCCCTTTTCACACTCCAGAAGCCTTTGGTCAAGCCTTGGCCTTCTGGAATGTCGAAGTAAGATGCGCCTTGCGCTTCTTGCCTATTGCAAACTCTGGCTTTATCTCCTTGAGTATAGCCATTAACTCTCCAAGAGTTTACTATTGCAATTTAGTACTTCTAAGATCTAAGAGTAGATCTATGAAGATCCTTCAATTTCAATATCATACTATAAGGATCTAATCCTTAGTTCTGATTAAGAAATTAAGGAGTCTTGCGGCAATCATAATGGATTGAGCACTAAAGTTATCATTACATGAATCTTCCAAAGATCATGCTCTACTTATTTGATCAACTCCGGGCTTAGGCTCGAGATGTTACTATATCAAATAAAGTAACTTCTCGGTTCCCAGGACTATCCTGAGATTTTATTCCCAATATGAAAATTAAAGTCGTTTAAATACATTTTCACCCAGGATTATGTTTTAAACACTAATCTTTCATTTATCTTGATTCTAATAGTCCAACTATTTAATCAACGATTTTAGCTACTATTTAATATAATGATTACTATAGTCGAACTATATAATCAACTATAATTTAATTGGTTAAATTCAATTATATTGATTACTATAATCCAATTATAAAATCAACTATTAATTGAAATGGTTAATTCAAATATATTGATTACTATAATCCAATTATATAATCAACTATAAATGAAATAGTTTGAATACAGTCCAACTGTTTAATTAAAACAACGTTTAAATATTAGTCCAACTAATATATTAATTTATTTGACGAAATATTTGTAATGAGCGCGTATGGCAAGTAACTAAACACGTATTGCAAATTTAATATTTGCCTCCCACTATTTTTCGGCGAGCCTCTAACCCTCTGTTGAGTACTCGGGAAACCTTATTTCATAATGGGCTTGGATCCCGTTAAATAACACACAATCTTGACTTTGGCCAACAAATTGTATGATAATTAACTAGGTAGATCTCTAAGATCAATTGGATCCCATCCAATTCCTAGATCCAGTAAGTGGACATCCAAGTCCGAAACATATATCTTATATATGCCAATATATCCAATATATTGCCTAACCTTTTTCCTCTGAATCAATTAAGCCTTTGCTTTGGAAAGCTTCGTAATCAATGTCGATGGACAAGAAGTGATCTTGACTTTGGCCAACAAATCACAACTTGGACAAGACACCGATATGGAACAAAGCCTTCATGATTCAAACACATCCGCGACGGACAAAGGTCTTGACTTTGTCCAAAAAACCAGTGCCAGTCTTGGATCTTGAGTAAGAATCACTCAATGGAAGGAAAAACGCTTAATATGTAATGAAGGTTTTTCGCGTAATTGGCAACCAATTAATTATCTTTGTTAGGTCTCATCATCATACACCCTTAAACATGCATTCTAAACACATAATAAGACGCGTAAGTAAATAAAATAATAATGATATGCGGATGGATATTTAAACATTGTTCATAGAACAAATCTCTCCATTTCCTCTCTCCTGCTTGCACAAGTATTACTTCTACCCGATTACATAACACTTCTAAAGAAACCTCATTTACATTGAGGGGGATAGGTGAGAATAGAAATACACAAAGTCAAGAGGTAATAGGCTGAACACGCAGGTCCAATTAATAAATTCTAAATTTATTAAAACAATTTCCAAAATTACCCTCACCCATCTAATATCCATCCGATATGCATTATTCATACATCGCATCCATGTATTCACACAAGCATGTTATCAATCAATCTAGTCTAACCGTGACGGTTTCAATACTAGAGCCGATCTGTTTGTCTACTTCGTGTCGAAACTCTAAAAGTTTCCGATTTGTGTTTCAAAAGAAACACATAACCATAACGCGATGCCACATCCGTAAAGGTCATGAAACATTCATTATATGTCCAATACATTTGAATAAAAAAATCAACTCATTTTCCATGCTTCTCATTCACTGCATTTTGGGTTTATATGTCCAATTCAAAATTCAATCCAATTAAATCTCAAATCAACATTACCCAATGTTTTCCAACTCATCCAATGATCAAAAACACAAAAAATACCATGACTTTAGGGCATCACTAGTTTCGGCCAAGCCACTAATTGGGGAAAAATTGATCCAATCAATATTTAATGAAATTGATCATATACAACTTCAATACATGATCATTCAAGCATACTTAATTAATCAATTTTATCAAATCATGCCCAAATTGATTTTGCCTAAATTTTACCCTAATTCGTTTCATGCTCAAAATGGCTCTGATACCATTGTTGGGTTTCTATTAAGTCCCATTCAAGCAATGAAACACATGTGAATACAACAATGAAATATGGCGGAATCATACTTACATTGATCGGTTTGCGATGCGTTGAACAAAAAATCCTTAGCTCCTCCTTGGAAGCTCACGGCAGTGGACTGCTCTTTGTGTTCTCCAAATTCAGCCATGGTGATCCTTGAAGCTCCAAGCTTTGTGTGTAGATTCCATGCTCACAAGTTAGTTCCCTATCACCTTAGGATGACTCTTCATGTGCTAGCATAGGAAAAATTGCCACAATTTTCCTTTTCACTTGTTCTTGCTCACGGTTTTGGCAAGCCAAAAGGGAGAAAGAATTGGCCCTAGGCCGAATAGAAAGAGAAGAGGGAGAGTAAGAAGTGTGTGTTTGGTTTGTGTATCTAATACACTTATTTGATTTTCCAAAAATCAAATAAAGATATATCAATTTTTGCTTTCAAAAAGTCAAGGCATTTAAGCCTACAACCACCTCCATCACTATTCACATCAAAAGTGACATGTTGTCAATCACTCAAAGTGACTAGACATCACATCAATCAAATTGACTAATGATCTGACGCTTGATGTGACTTATGGGCCGCACTTGAATTCCAAATGCGAGTGCGCCTGCAAACAATCCCGGGCTCGGGTTCGCTAATTCTGAATTAACGAATTTTCCGTTGCGACGTAATTAAATAATTATGCCTAGCAAAATTACTATTCACGTTGCTAACGAATTAATTCTAAATTAACTCGTTTGCCCGAATTAAAATCCAATTTTAATTCCGCGTCGAAATCCAATTTCGTATAATATATCGAATATATTATTTTATCGATTAATTCCAAATTAATCGTTCTATCTCTTTAAATAATATTTTATCCCAGATAAAATATCTTTGTAATTAATCCCAGATTAATTTTCTCTCTCAATTAATTAATCCCAGATTAATAATGTGCGAGTCATACGTCATCGGTGAATCTTCGGGAAATGACCCATAAGATCCCTGGATATGTTGGCAGTAAATCTGGTCGTCAGACTATCCGAACACATACGTACCTAGTACTACATTTTTACCTATTTACAAGACATGGTTGGCTTCTAGCAAAGCACTGTGCCTACCCAATTCTCCAGAAATATTCTTACTGGAATATGTGATCTATATCAGACGTAGTATATGTAGTATTGCGTATTGCGATCTAGTATCGGATGTCACGTGCAAGGCCTGGGGCTGGAATTGTGTCTGCCCCGTACGAAGCACATATCGGATCTCTGGTAACTAGTCTCTATAATCGGATAAACATGACCTAGTCATAATATCCCGATAGCTGCAGCATATAAAAGCACTAGTTCCGTATCCTACGTGATCATCATCTCTACTATGACTGGAGTGATACTACTATCTCGACATCACACCCAATACACTACGATTCTTAATATACCCAGAAGAGGCGTACACAGAACCTGTTAAAGCCCTGGACGACCAAAACCAAAGTATATTGATTATTGCAAGTATTAGCGGTGCAAGTCTCAGGTTAAGACCAAATACACCTACCCTGATTCGGACTTCCATAGACACATAGTCATACTACCAATGGAATTCCGAGGGGTCTATCCAGAACAAAGCTGTTTCCGTACCATCGGTAAACACAACCTCCTATTACACTTGCATGAGTATTCTATACCCAAATATATGAGAACTATGTCGTTATGCTCCCACAACACGCACAAGTGCAATACTAGTCTATTCCGCATTATCGATGTCCAATCTCGATAATACTACGACTAGGGATATTTAATGATTAAACCTTCGTGGATTGATATTGTCTCATATCATCTCAATCCGGAACTAATCATATGGACCTTCTATCATTTATACATCTTGGTAATCTAATTACAAATGATAAAAGAGCAATTTCCTTTGTCACATAGTTAATTTGTACAACAACACCATGATCTGTACAAATAGTGATGCTATGGGTCATAAATGTCCAACAATGACTATCGGGTCCCTACACATGTATTTTTCATTTAACCTTTAAATGACTTTATAAATAATCAATATTATTTATAATTGTTGCCCTAGTGCTCTACGAGTATATTTCATTAGTGAGACTCTCTAGATTCAGGCATATCCGTCACGAAATCCAATTTCGTGTCCATAATTTATCCATCCATAAATTATGACGATCATGGATAAACTCGCTGAATCATACAGGTCGAGGTCATGACAAATGTACAATTCCTCTGTCACAGGTATCCGGATATATCCCAGAGATATAGATGTAAACGTCAAATCTCTATGAGGATTATCCCGTCGACGTCTCTATTAGCAATCTCAAAAAGAACATTTAGAACTAATTTATAAATTGTACCACGGGCCCATGGTTTTTATCTGATTGCTAATCATATGGACTACATATGCTCTGATACACAGAACTGATGGATCCTATCTCGATACACACAGGACACCCTGAGGATCTATCCACACACAACGAACAGGCGGAGGTCTGATCTAAATAGATCGGTGACATGACTACCATCTAAGTGTAGAAGATGTCTCATGTGCCCACAATAGCATCTCAAGTCTAAGAATCACAAGTGCTACTCAACCCGATAAGATTCTTATTGACGTTAGTGTACCATCCATTAAGAATCTTTGGTGAGTCGTTCAGTGTTTATCTGCTATAAACACCTACACGTCTATACTAGTCTCCAAGACTTATGGTTCATTGAGAAACCATTGGAATCATATATTCTAGTATATGACATGTACCGGTCTCAACGGGTTTACTATACTGACCAAGTAGTGTAAACCTTGACCAAGAACTGTCTGAGAATGACAACGTCATGATGCTACTCAATGTCAGTTGCGACGCTTTTGCAACAACACCATGACTAGTCATTCTAAGGTCATTACATTTTTACTATATTAAAAGATATATTATATTATAGAAACTGCATATATTATTCATAATAATAACGTTTTACAGAAGTATTCATAAAGAAATACAACCGGGAATTGACGCTCTAAGCACCAACCCCAACAAAGGTGGCACAAACATCCCAACATAGAGGTCATTATAAAGACCTTTTCAACCATTCCTATATTTCCGACGCGAGTCTCACCCCGAGCACCCCTCCACCATCGATTAGGAAGCCCGATAAACATTGACTATCCGACCATTCTTGCATTCTTTTTGTTGCTACTATTGTTGTCTACCATCTTATTCTACTTATACTGGCCCGTTCTTTATTCAATTTCTAACACTAGCATATATTCTTTTACAGGTATATCTGGAAAGAGACTCACTCCTCTTCAAATTGCAAATGACGTCTTGCATTTTTCCCAAAGCGGGCCAAGCAGCGCCCGCTCTCGAGTTACCACTCTAATTCCGCCATCTTCCAAATAGAAGACGTCGATGCACACCTCGACCCATACTACCCAAGCCACCAACATACCCCCACCGAGCCAGTCCCAAACACCGCTTTCCCAATCCTCCCAAACTCAAACTCCAATGCCACAACCGTAAAAAAGACGCCTTCACCAGGTCGGGGCGAGGCTCATAAAGAGAGCACTGAGCAGGCCCCTCGGAAAAAGGCCAAGGCCAGGAGAGGTAAGACCTCAGTTGTTCCTGCTTCAGAGAATGGGGCGGTCCTTATTCTATGGATGGAAAACTTCCCATAAAATGTGAGAGGAGGCATAACTCATCTCCTACCAACCATCAACTATCTGACCGAGCACGTTAATATCAATCAAGTTGTGGCCTATGAAAGCCTCTTCCCCGATGACATTCTTGGTAAGATGGGCCGCTTTCAGGGAAGGTAATTGCTTAAAACTCAGTCTTCTCTTTCATCACTTCAGTAATAATTCTCACTCACTGATGAACTGAATCGATCTCCGGATGTGCAGCTGGCTTACCTAATGGCCACCAATATGGATGTGTTTTCAAGCATCCTTTCAAAGGACGGTCAGGCTTAGAGGCTTCAGAGCCAGCTGACCGAGAGAGAGCAGGAGCTAAACACAAAGTTGAATGAGGCCGAGGCTGAGATTCGGTCCTTCCATCGTGCTTCAGATATCACAAAGAAAGAGAGGGATAAGGCTCAGACTGAGGCCGCTTCTAAAACTAAGGAGCTCAAATTTCAGCAGGTTAAAGCCGTTATGGCTGAGACCAAGTTCAAAGAAAAAGATGATGACATTGAGAATGCTGAAAGTAAGTGAGGTTAATCGTACTCTAACAACTTTACTTAAGGTAGAGTTTGGTTTTTTGGGGGGTGAAAGTACAAAAGCTGATAGATAAGTCACCCTTACTGCCATTCTAAAGAACTGTACATGAGATTTTGGTTTCAGCGGATTTTACTAACCGTCATGTGTCAGTAAATCTTGACCAAAAGCTTTATTTGAGAATTTACTTCTAGTAGTGACACTTCCCAATGTCGATTACAAACTACTTTGTAACTGCGCACTACATTATATATTGTCGGGTCCTTGTCTAATTTATATATATATCACTAAACCAGATCTAGTTTAAATCTAATTAAATTGGATCGAATATATATAATAAAAGACAAGAAATGCGACTATAAATAAGTAATATTATGGAAAAATATATTATTTATATTTATGAATCGAACATAAATACGATCCGAATTGGCGCTCCGAACACCAACCCTAACATAAACGGTTCCCGAAATTTTAACAATTTACAATCTTTAAGCTAAAAAGCAAATTAAACCAACCATAGTGAAATTTTGAAAGAAGTAACAAAAGAATCTCTATATAATCTTCTTTTTTTTTTTAAGTGAGAATCTCCATATAAACTAAAAAGAATAAAAAATCATGCATATTATAATAAGAAAAATGTAGAATAAATAGAGGGAATCCCAATTGCAGGCATCTCTCTAAAAATCCACTTTAAATTCAATAGTCACTCAACACAACACCAATTATCTTGCTCATGTCTTACTAATTTGTAGCTTTGTACTTAAGTTTTCCTCACATATACACACACACATTTATTGTTGTTTGCTTTAAAGGATCACTTAAAGTATATATCTTTTTTTAATCTACACTTTAAAGCAATTTGGGATCAACAAACTTCAATAAAAAAATAATCAACTTTTCATCAATTTGAACCGCATCGCATATGGAAACTAAAATATAAATTATGCAAATAATGCTACATATTAAGGCTGCTTCAGCAGAAGTGGAGAACTTAGCAAGAAAATGAATGAACGATTACACATAAAACAGAAAGCAGCCACCCTACTATGTGACAGATGTTTTATAGTATGTTATAATCTAATTAGAGTATCATAATTAAAGAAGTATAAATAAAGTATGAAACTGTGATTCTGTGAGACATGTCGAAGATCTTTGTTGCAACTAAATTTAGCAAAGACGCAATAAATTTTACTATCTTACTGCCTTACATCTGCTCTTATGTCAAAGTATGTGACCCAGATCTTAGTTCCAGGATCTGAGATCATGTCCATTCAATTCATCTTTAATAAAGCTTTAGCAGTGCCTACTTCTATTCTAACTCTTGCATTCCAAGTCAGGTTCTTGCTGTTATTATCAACATAGTGCAACATATCATGGAGACTATATTTGCAATATATTCATCAGCCAGAAGACGCTGGCATGCATAAATGCTTAAATACACATAAACAAGTTTTCCAAAGTCCAAGTTTGTATAATTAAATAAAATGAATCAGAATGATGAAGCTAACAAACCTGCTGTATACAAGTCCTCTTTTGAAAGGTTTGATCTTCATGTATATCAATAAAGATTCTCTACTATATTCAATAAAAATTGAAAAAATAATTTAAACTTTTTCGGTATTTGTTATATTGGCACTAGTTATTGTCATTTGTTGATAGTGATTTTTGGGTCTCAGGGTCCTCAGCAAGTTCAGAAGGGCATGAAGGGAATTTCCAATACAGTGTGCTAAAGGCTGAAGACAGTAATCAAGGGCATCTAGCCCAGCAGAGTGGTCGGGTTCGTTCCTCATTCCCTTACCGACTAGAGGAGTAAAAGTGTTTAGAGAAGCAGGGCGATCAGGGACCTCAGCTCCGACCCGATGCGGTGGCTCGACAGGACATGATGGATGTTATGGCCACCCGACCTGGTGGGGCAGGTCGAGGTGGACTAGATCAGGTCGGGGTGACATTGATCGGGACTGATTATAGAGGTGTAAACACGACTTGGGGACTTGCGCCATCTATATAGTCTTGATATGACGGGAACGACTTGTGAGATTATCTTCTGACACACGCCACCGCATGAACATGTGGATATAGGCTGGCATCATAAGATAGCGTGTAGAGTTTTCCAAGAAAGAGTTTCAGTTTAATGAAGTGCCAGATGGTAGGTTTACTTTCGGCAGTGGCAGGCTCACATGGTTGGCATCACGAGGAGGGTGGAACAATGTTATTTTCTCTGTTATATAAAGGGGTTGGGTGCACTTTTGTAAGGGTTAGCAATTTTCATTCAAAAAAAACTTGTAAGAGAGATAAAAAGCCTATTTTTTGGAGAGAGGACGCGAGAGAGGTCAGTCACACTTGTATTAGTCATTTTTCCTTGGTCGGTCAAACCCGACCACGTTATAAAAACTCTATTTCTTTGTGTCCGTGGACGTAGGTCGGATCCATTTCGCCGAACTATGTTAAATCCTCTGTTCTTATATGTGTACTTTCCATTTTTCTGGTAAGTTTGCTTTTGGTTCCCAACAAACCAAACAAATTCACAGTTGGGGGAAGATTGTTCGAGGAACAAGTTTTCGGATTTGTCCCTGGAACGAAAATCAGCCGTCAATAGTTGGCGCCGTCTGTAGGGAATAGAACAAAAAGCAGTAGACGTGTTGAGATGATGGTAGAAGACGAGAACCACAGGTCTCTAGAGGCTTCAACAACAGAATGGATGGAGAAGATGGAAGAAAACATGAGAAAAGAGAGGGAGTCAACCTAGGCCTTTATGAAGGCCATGATGGAGAAGCTGGAAATTTTAGAAATGATGAATGAAGAAATGATTGAAGCTGGTCCTAGTTGGAGGAGGGACGAGGTAGCCAGAGGAAAGAGGGTTGATCGGGTGAAGAGGCTGATGAGGGCGGAAGGAGGAACGCCTAAAGAGTGAGATCAACAGTCGTAGCCGGAGCTTTGATGGTGGGAGAGTTTTGGGAAGAGGAGGATGGCAGGAAGTCACCGGAGTCTTCTAGCAACAGCCCGTATTTTACGGAAAGTGACCGTGGGGGGCATCCTGAGGAAGAGCAGGGGATCCACAGTCGCTTGAGGTATCATGCACGGGGTGGTAGACATGGGGAAACTCGTGGGAAAGAGCATGATAGCACCGAAAACTAGATGAAGGGCTGGTTTAAGAAGGAAATGAAGAAGTGGGAAGAGAACATGAAATGGGGGATGGGGGAGAACCAGGATAAAGAGACAGCTTCCCCTTTTACAGAAGAGATTTTGGCGACAAAGCTCCCCAGGCGGTTCACCATGTTATCCATGGACCTTTACAAGGGTCATACTGGTCTCAAATCTCATGTTGAGAGGTTTGTCCTGCTGATGGTGATTCAAAGAATGGTAGGAGAGGCCATTTGCAAGGTGTTCCCTCTGACCTTGGGCAGGTCGGCAAGTTTGTGGTTTAGAAGTTTAACCCTAGGAAGTATCAGCAATTTTACTCAGTTGAGGAAGTCTTTTGTTCGATATTTTAAAGGGGCTTGTGTGTCGAGGAAAACCGTGGGGTCGTTAAGGTTGGTGAAGCAGAGAGACAACGAGTCCCTGAAGAATTTTATTGAGAGGTATCATAATATAGTGTTGGAGATCGGGGCGTATGAGTCCCCGGAGGCACTAGAGAGTTTTAAAGGAGGCCTCAAGTCAAGAAATTATGGACTCACCTGAGAATTCAAGATGTATCAGACTATACCGCGGCTCTAGAGCTAGCAAGGAAGTTTATTCTGATGGAAGGAGAAGAGAAGGTTGCCTGAGTAAGGAATGCTCAGAAGTCAAAGGTGGTTCGGCCTGAGAATCAGCGGGGACCGAACATGGATGTGAGAAGGCCATCCCCGAGGCAGAGAGAGTTCAGACCAATACCGCAGAGTAATGTGGGCCAAGAGAGAATTGCGTCTGTCCTGGTTAATCATGTGGCAGGAGGCACGGTGTACACTCATTTGAACAGACCCTTGGCCCAGATAGTCAATGAGATCTGGGACAAATGTCTACTGATGGAGCCTGACCTAAGGAAGTACCCTGTTGAGAAGAAGAACGAGAGGTCGTATTGTGTGCATCATAATCAGATGGAACACACATCGGAATGATGTAGATATCTGTAAGAGCATATGGGGAATTTGGTACAAAATTGGTACTTGAATGATTGCATTGATTAAGAAGCCATAATGACCAGGCAACGCAGGAATCCGAGGCCAATGTTCACTATTTCCGGGTGAAGGACATTGGCTGGAGACTCGAATCGGGCCAGGAAGAATTACTGCAGGGTAAGGGGGTCAGAAATTCTGAAAATAGAGAAGGCCTTGAAGATTCAGAGGGGTCGACCTATCCCCATCACGTTTACGGAGGAAGACACCAAGGGTGTGAGTTATCCTCATGATGATGCGTTGATAATCAAGGCAATTATTCGAGGGACCGAGGTGGATAGGATTTTGGTAGAGCCCGAGAGTGCGGTGGATATAATCTCCAATGAAGTTTTGGACGGATTGGGCATGAAGTATGCCTCTTTGACCCAGGATGCAACACTATTGTACAGGTTTGGAGGTGCAAATGTTGTCCCGTTAGGTCATATTCAGTTGGCAATGACAATTGCTATAACTCCCCTTACGCGGACCATGATGATGGATTTCACGGTGGTTGATTTTCTCAGCAGCTACCAGGTAATTATGGGCTGGCCTTTTATGATGAAATCGAGGGCCGCCATATCTTGTTATTATCTGAAGTTGAAATTCCCAACTCGGGAGGGAGTTGGAGTGGTGTGTGGTAGCCAGAAGACGGCTAGAAGTTATTTCGCCATCGTTTCAAAGGAAACGATGTGTGTAGATGAGGTTGGCAGGAAGAGGAAAAATAGAGATGAAGAAGGTACAAAGGTCAAGTCCCTAGACCACGACCCGAGGATCCCGTTTCGTATGGGTGGGAAACGAATTGGAGCTAGTAGAGCTCTTTGGCCCTGGGAAGGTGATAAAGGTCGCGGCAGGCCTTGAACAGAATCTGAAGAGGGGATTGTTGGAGTTTTTGAAGGGTTATGTAGATATTTTGGCTTGAGGGCATTGTGATATGCCCGGGATCGATCCGAAGTTCATCAGCCATTGTTTGGCGGTAAATCGGGCTTACAAGCCCATCAAGCAGAAGAGACAGATCTTCAACCAAGAACGCTATGGGGCAATACGGGCAGAGGTCGAGAAGCTGCTGAAGGCTGGTTTTATCAGGGAAATGAAATATCCGAAGTAGGTATCCAATGTAGTATTGGTAAAGAAGGCCAATGGAAAGTGGAGAATGTGTGTGGATTTCTCCAACCTTAACAAAGCTTGCCCCAAGGATAGCTTCCCACTCCCAAAGGTGGACCAGTTGATGGATTCTACGGCATGTCATGGACTGTTCAATTTCATGGATGCCTTCTCGGGTATAACCAAGTCAAAATGTATCCCGAAGACGAGGAGAAGACAACCATCATCACTAATCAGGGGTTGTACTGCTACAAGGTGATGCCCATTGAATTGAAGAATTTCGGGGCTACTTATCAAAGACTGGTGAACAAGATTTTCAAACCTCTCATTGGAAAGACAATGCAAGTCTATGTCGATGATATGATCACGATGATGGAGAAGCCCGATGATCATCTAGGAGACCTCAGAGGGACTTTCGAGTTGATGAGGAAGCACAACATGAGGATGAATCCAGATAAATGTGATTTTAGAGTATCCTTGGGTAAATTCTTGGGGGTACTGATGAGCGAAAAATATATCAATATTTACCGCCCCTTTTACTTAATATTTTGTTTAGTTTCTCGGGTTTGATGAACGTTTTGATGTGTTTTACTTTATTTTGCAGATAAAATAATATTGGGACATAATGAAATCATTTAGGACGAAATATGGGTCAAATAAGGGCAAAAACTAGACTTGACATATTAATTTTGGAGATTGGAAACTTGAAAGGGCGTTTTAACGAAGTGCAGTTTTGGAAATTCCAGTTTTGCGCATCTGTCGTATTTTGGGCATAACTCTTTACTCCAATAGCTGATTCAAGTTCCAGATTAACGAATACTCAAAGATCTACAACTGTGAAAGACAAACTAATTTCGAATTCGGAAGATTTCATGCCCGAAATTGATGAACCATCCAGAAGTGTGTTGTGTGTAATTATTAAAGTCATTTTCAAAGAAAAAAAATAAATTAATAAATAAATAATAAAAATTATCAAATCACCACCAAACATGATAAGCAATTAGTGGAGCAATTAATAATGGATTTGGTGGAGCAATTAATGGAGCAATTAATAATGGATTTGGTGGATGATTTGATGGAGGAAAAATTTTTCCAATAAATACCAAGCCATTTCATTTGTAAATTCATACTTTATTCTAAGGAATTCCTTAAGAATACTAAGAAGATTGTATCTTGTTTGTTTATTTACAGCTTTCAGTAATTAATTTCCGCTTTTGCACTTTCTTTTCTTTACTTTTCAGTTTTTACTTTCCGCAATTTACTTTTACGCAGAGTACTTTTCTTTCTTTAATTTTCAGTTTTTTTTTTCAGTAATTAGGAGGTAACTCCCCTTTGCTGAGGTAAAAGGTAAAACTTTTATTGCTAATATTTATAATAATCTCCCTTAATTATAATATATAAACTAGTTAAAACCTGACTTAACGAGGATACCGCCATATTGGTCGGTTGGTAATTATTTAAATTGGTTTTAACCTGACTAAACTGGATACCGCCTTATTGGTGAGTTGGTAATTAATTATTAATTTGACTTAATCTGGACACCGCCTATATGGCTGGTTGGTAATTATCATGCAAAGTTAATATATTATATTAATGGAGATATCTAAAATAGAAGTAATAAAAGTGGATCCTTTTACCTCAGTATTTTCTTTTATTGTACTTTTACTTTATTTACTTTTCAGCAATTTACTTTCAGCATTTACTTTTCAGCAATTTACTTTCAGCAATTTACTTTCAGTATTTACTTTTCAGTAATTTACTTTCAGCATTTACTTTTCAGTATTTAATTTTTAGTATTTAATTTCAGCATTTACTTTCCGTCATTTACTTTTCAGCAATTTACTTTTTAGCATTTTACTTTATGTCTTTTATTTTATTTAAGTTTTTACTACCCGTAAATATGTGTCATAACTAAGCCAGTTATCTGGGGTTGTGATGAAATCCAATATCACCGGTTTATAAGGGGTTATTTTATAGTTTGGGTAATTTAAAGGTTTACTTATTAAGTCTTAAGCTTAATGCGTCTTGTTAATTGGCCACTAATAAGATTGATATGGTAAATCTAAAATAAACTTGACAAAGGAATTTTAGGTTTCAGCCTTAGATTTAATAGCCCACGATCTTCCTTGAGGATAGATAACCCTTTAATAGATTTTCTTACAGGATAGACATATACCTGTCGGGCGGGGGTAGCCATAATTGGAACTTAAACTTAATGAATCCAAGTAATTTGGTTGACATAGACATATGGTTCAATTGGGTTATACTGGGTATTTGCGTCTAACCATCGACAGAGGCTTTCGCATAATTTAGTGTTCCAGGTTAGTAAACCGATATATTACACAAAAATGAAATAACCACTTCATCTTTAAAATGATATTGGAAGATTCACAACCCTAGATAGTTTCCTAATATTGAATTTTCTTAAACCTACTTTCACGTAATTTTATTTACTTGTTTTTAAATTCAAAATCATCATCATTTCAAATCAATCAATCAACATGTTAGATACTAGTAATCATTTGACCTCATAAAATTAATAGATTAGGTATTAAGTCCTCGTGGGATCGATACTTTTTATACTACTTGAACGATACGTGCGCTTGTGTTATACGCATGTGATTAGGTACTGGTCAAGTTTTTGGCGCTGTTGCTGGGGACTTATTTATCTTTCCCTATTAGTTTTAGGGTTAGATACGTTACTTGTATCTAATTTCTTTTTACTTATTTTTTTTGTTTTCTTGTGTTTCAGGTTCTCAGAAACTACATGAGACGAACCAGAAGCTTTGAACTCCGACCGCTTGACCCAGAAATTGAAAGAACCATCAGACAGTTGAGGAGGGAAAGGCGAGAAGGCCAAGAAGCTTTAGTCAACATGGAACCTGAACCTTTGGAAGTTGCACCACCGATACCCATTCGAGACAGAACCATTCCGGTGGTCGACGGCTTCATTTCCTGTATTGTACTTCCTCTTTTACCAGCAAATACGTGTGACATCAAAACATGCATCCAGATGATTCAGCAGTCAGTACAGTTTGGGGGAAATGAAACTGAAGATCCTAATTCCCACATCAGTAACTTCCTGGAAGTTTGCGGTACTTTCAATTACAACCGAGCAGGTGAAGAAGCAATGAGACTGCGTGTTTTTCCATACTCCTTGAAGGACAGAGCTAAAGCTTGGCTACATTCACTACCAGCAGGTTCAATCACAACTTGGAACACTCTAGCCACTAAATTCCTTGCAAAGTACTTTCCACCAGCCAGAACTGCAAAGTTAAGGAATGACATCACATCCTTCGTGCAACAAGATTCAGAATCCCTTTGCGAAGCTTGGGAAAGATTCAAAAATTTACTTCGGAAATGTCCTCATCATGAGATCGCAAAGTGGCTACAAGTCCAAACCTTCTACAATGGGCTTTCGGGAATAATAAGAACCACAATTGATGCTGCTGCTGGAGGAGATTTGATGGCAAAAGGAGAAGATCAGGCCTGTGACTTAATTGAATAAATGGCCAACAACAATTCTTTATGGCCAACAGAAAGGAGCATGATCCAAAGAATTGCAGGAATTTATGATGTTGGAGCCAACAAAGCACTGAATTCCAAGCTAGATGTGATTTGCAAAAATCTGGAAACTCTTAACATGAAAGTTAATGGTGGATCCACAAGTTCACCATATAGAGGAGCACCAAAACCAAACTAACTTGAAGAAACGGTGAATTATGTCAATAATTTCAACAGACAGGGGAACAATCCATATTCCAACACCTACAACCCAGGGTGGAAGAATCATCCGAATTTTTCATGGAGCAACAATTCAGGGCAAAAGAACAATCCCCCACCGGGATTCCAACAACAGAACTATCCACCACATGGATTCAAGAAACAGAACAAAGGCCAGGAGCATGAAAATGAACCAGGAATAATAGAAGTGCTGGCCCAGTTGAAGAAGCAAGAAACAAAATATGATTCTTAAGCAGCTATGGTTCAAAATCAAGTAGCATTGAATCAAAGCCATTCAGCCTCTATTAAAGCACTGGAAAATAAAATGGGACAACTGGCCAATGCTCAGAGTTACAGACCGCCAGGTACCATTCCTAGCAACACAGAGCCAAATCCAAGGAACATGGGAAATGAGCAATGTCATGCCATCATGTTAAAAAGCGGTAATGAAATCAACAAAGATGTTGGAATCAAGGAAACAATTGAAGATATTCCAAAAGAAACAAAGCAACAGATGGAGGAAAAAGAAGCAAAGGAAAAAGAACAGATCATTCCACCTCCACATTTTCCTCAGCGTCTTCAGAAAAAAAAACTGGACAAGCAGTTTGCTCATTTCCTGGAGGTGTTCAAAAAGTTGTACATCAACATTCCATTTGCAGAAGCCTTGGAACAAATGCCCAGCTATGTCAAATTCATGAAAGACATTCTTTCATGAAAACGGAGATTAGGAGACTACGAGACAGTAGCATTGACGGAAGAATGTAGTGCCATCATTTAGAGGAAACTTCCCCCGAAGTTGAAAGATCCTGGCAGTTTCACCATTCCATGCATCATAGGAGAACATAACTTTGGTAAGGCTTTATGTGATTTAGGTGCAAGTGTTAACTTGATGCCTTTTTCTATTTTCAGGAAACTGCAGATTGGAGAAACAATGCCCACTTCAGTCTTCCTTACAACTTGCTGATAGAACGCTCGTATTTCCAAGAGGCGTAGTTGAGGATGTGCTGGTCATGGTTGACAAATTCATTTTCCCAGCAGATTTTATTGTCCTTGATATGGAGGAAGATGAAGACGTGCCGATCATTCTTGGGAGACCATTATTGGCTACAGGTCAAACCATTATTGATGTACAAAAAGGAGAATTAACCATGAGGGTACAGGACCAAGAAGTAACATTCAATGTTTTCAAGGCCATGAATTTCCCAGATGATGAAAAGAAGGAAGAATGTTTCAGACTTGATGTGATACACAGTACCATTTAGAACTCCAATGCAATGCAAAGTTCTATTGATAAACTTAAAATATGTCAATTGCCTATGGAGCCTGAAGATAAAGCGTCTTTTGCACTGAAAAAGCCAATTCTTGCACTAGAAGCAACATAAGAGAAAAAGTTCCACCAGCTCAACGAATTGGAGGAATTTCACAATGAGCATTTTGAGGATGCCAAATTGTACAAAGAAAAGGCCAAGAAGAGACATTATGAGAATTTAGTGTGCATAAATTGGAACCAGGGTAGAAGGTACTGTTAAACAAATCAAGGGTGAAATTCTTCCCATGGAAGCCAAAATCACGGTGGTCAGGTCCATTTGTGATCACCAAGGTTTTACCAAACATAGCAGTTGAGATACATGATCCTGACTCCAACAAAACTTTCAAGGTTAAAAACAAGCGTGTTAAGCACTACTGGGGAGAATCATTTGAGCGACAAAAAGAAAGTGTCACACTTTTAGATCCAGCCTAATATTCGAGAAGTCACGTCTAGCTGACGACGTTAAACTTAGCGCTAGCAGGGAGGCAACCCATGCAATTTGTGTATATATTGTGATTTGGTGTGATTTAATTTGGTGTGTTTAGTTTTAGCAGATTAAGACATTTCAGGATGGAAGAAGTTCTCGCAAATCTTCACAAGCAATTTCCTTCTCTCCCTCAAAACTCTCTGATGAAAGTCTACAAAGCTCGCTTGGAACAGATGAGATTACTAACGATCCATGGTGTTCCTAATGATATTCATTGGGTAATTAAAGCACGGGTCCGATTGGCAGGTGAGTCTTCTGACTCTTTTATTTCACATCTGCCTAGTTTTGGAAGAAGCACCTATGCAAAGAAACGTAGAGCTAAGCAAATGGGTGTTTGTTACAAATGTGAACGCTGGAATTGCAATACTCATTGTCGTTCTTTAAGAATGGTGTCTGATAATCGTGAAGACAAAATTAAATTCATTAAGGATGGCTTGAGTAAGGAGTCTGTAGATAATATATCTTCGACTCTTGAGATGCATCCCAGTGGATATGTTCATATAGCCATTCGCAAATTGCATACACAATTCCAAAAAGAAAGACAACAATTAAGTCTTGGGAATCTGACTCAAAAATACCATGTTTGCCAATTTATAAGAAAATTGGATGGGAAGCTTGTCCCTGAAGCATTGACGTCAATCAAGCCGCTACTTTTCTTGTACATAATACTAACTAAAATGGATCTTCATATGCTCAGTTGTATATAATACTAACTAAAATGGATTCAATTACAGTGTTATCTTGGGCGAACCTGAACATACACCAGAAACTGCTTGGACTGTACAACGTTGAAGGATTTTATGATTTTCTTTGTGTGTTTCTTGATGATGCCCGGAGAAATGGGTTTGTGTCAAAACCTTTAAAAGGAACTCCTCTTCACTGCCAGAACTACTCCGGATCTAATTGACCAAATCTTAGCCTATGAACCACAAATTGACCCTATCATTTCAAAGATAAATTGGTCTGAGGACGATCGTGGTAAGAGGCGTCAGATTAATATGGATCTTAACCTTTAACTTTTCGTGTAGAGTTTCAGTTAACCAGGTTGGGGACAATGTCTCATTTAGGTTTGGGGGAGGAAATTAGTTTAATAGTATCTTGTTTTTAGTTGTGTGTTGTTTTTATTTTTAGGCCAAATTTTTTCGAAAAATACAAAAAAATTGAAATTTTTTCAAAAATTACAAAAATATTTTGCGTTTTTGTTTTTATTTTGACTAAAAAGGTGAAATTGGTAAGCGATAGCTGAGTAAGGAGTTTCCACTCGTGAGACGTGTCTAAAACCTATTTCGGAACAAGTTAATTTTTGTTTATTTCCTTTTGAATTATTTTAATTTGTGAATTCTCCATAATACTAACTAAAATGGATCTTCATATGCTCAGTTGGCAGGTATTATCAACATGGATGGTAACATACGGACATGAGTTGTAATTGAAAAGTTTGTAATATTTGGTGCTCTAGTTTAATTGGAGAAAGCATCTCAAAAAGTTATGGAGTAAAAAAAAAAACGTCTGAGGTCCGAATTATTAAATCTGTAAGGGTGTTTTAACATTTAGTGCCCTAAAGCCAACTGGTTTGAGAGTCACTGGCCCAAAGCTCGCTACATGGATCAAGGATGTTGTAAAAATATATATATCTGAAGTCTGAGTAATTAAGTCTGTAGGGGTGTCTTAACAACTGGTGCCCTAAAGCCAACTGGTTTGGGAGCCACCGACCCAACACTCGCTACATAGATGGAAGATATTGTATATAAATAAATCAAAAATCAAAAATCAAAGAAAAAAATCAGAAAAATCAGAAAAATTATTCCATTGCTGCAAAAAGGTGTGAATTCTGATAAAACTTTAGGACAAAAATCTTACTCTCTTATCAACTACACTTATGACTGTTGTGGGCAAAAATGAGTTGATTAATATTTTATCGGCTGTGCATATGGAGAATGGTAAATATAATCGGAGAATTTACTTATTCAGTAATTTAGAAAGAAAGAAAACAACTAGTAACTTGGAGTAGAAGTTTCACCTGATTAGTCACTAACTTCTTTATTCTCTTTTCTCTTGTCTTTTTGCTTTTGTGTGCATTAGTTTTATTATCTTTTTACTTTTGTAAAAATTTTGTGGGTATCGTTGCTGTAAGCCCTCACGAGACTATAACTCGTCCACTAGGGACACCTAAAGGTTTAAAGGCTTGTTGCATATGTTAAATGCAATCGTGATCCCTACGAAAGTGGCTTAGTTTAATTTTAATTGTTTCTTGTATTTTATTTTGTTGTTTTACTCGAGGACTTGCATAATGTTAGGTTTGAGGGTGTGATGAACGGAAAATATATCATTATTTACGCCCCTTTTACTTAATATTTTGTTTAGTTTCTCGGGTTTGATGAACGTTTTGATGTGTTTTAGTTTATTTTGCAGATAAAATAATATTGAGACATAATGAAATCATTTAGGACGAAATTTGGGTCAAATAAGGGCAAAAATTGGACTTGACATATTAATTTTGGAGATTGGAAACTTGAAAGGGCGTTTTAACGAAGTGCAGTTTTGGAAATTCCAATTTTACGGATCTGTCGTATTTTGGGCATAACCTTGTACTCCGATATCGGATTGAGCTGCTTCAAGTTCCAGATTAAAGAAGACTCAAAGATCTACAACTTTGAAAGACAAACTAATTTTGAATTCGGAAGATTTCATGCCCGAAATTGATGAACCATCTAGAAGTGTGTTGTGTGTAATTATTAAAGTCATTTTCAAAGCAAAAAAATAAATTAATAAATAAATAATAAAAATTATCAAATCACCACCAAACATGATAAGAAATTAGTGGAGCAATTAATAATGGATTTGGTGGAGCAATTAATGGAGCAATTAATAATGGATTTGGTGGATGATTTGATGGAGGCAAAATTTTTCCTATAAATACCAAGCCATTTCATTTGTAAATTCATACTTTCTTCTAAGGAATTCCTTAAGAATACTAAGAAGATTGTATCTTGTTTGTTTATTTACAGCTTTCATTAATTAATTTCCGCTTTTGCACTTTCTTTTCTTTACTTTTCAGTTTTTACTTTCCGCAATTTACTTTTACGCACAATGCTTTTCTTTCTTTAATTTTCAGTTTTTACTTTTCAGTAATGAGGAGGTAACTCCCCTTTGCTGGGATAAAAGGTAAAACTTTTATTACTAATATTTAGATTAATCTCCCTTAATTATAATATATAAACTAGTTAAAACCTGACTTAACGAGGATACCGCCATATTGGTCGGTTGGTAATTACTTAAATTGGTTTTAACCTGACTAAACTGGACACCGCCTGATTGGTCGGTTGGTGATTAATTATTAATTTGACTTAATCTGGATACCGCCTATATGGCTGGTTGGTAATTATCATGCAAGGTTAATATATTATATTAAGGGATATATCTAAAATAGAAGTAATAAATGTGGATCCTTTTACCTCAGCATTTTCTTTTATTGTACTTTTACTTTATTTACTTTTCAGTAATTTACTTTCAGCATTTACTTTTCAGCAATTTACTTTCAGCAATTTACTTTCAGCATTTACTTTTCAGTAATTTACTTTTCAACATTTAATTTTCAGTATTTAATTTCAGCATTTACTTTCCGTCATTTACTTTTCAGCAATTTACTTTTCAGCATTTTACTTTATGTCTTTTATTTTATTTAAGTTTTTACTACCCGTAAATATGTGTCGTAACTAAGCCAGTTATCTGGGGTTGTGATGAAATCCAATATCACCGGTTTATAAGGGGTTCTTTTATAGTTTGGGTAATTTAAAGGTTTACTTATTAAGTCTTAAGCTTAGTACGTCTTGTTAATTGGCCACTAATAAGATTGATATGGTAAATCTAAAATAAAGTTGACAAAGGAATTTTAGGTTTCAGCCTTAGACTTAATAGCCCACGATCTTCCTTGAGGATAGATAACCCTTTAATAGATTTCCTTACAAGATAGACATATACCTGTCAGGCGGGGGTAGCCATAATTGGAACTCAAACTTAATGAATCCAAGTAATTTGGTTGACATAGACATATGATTCAATTGGGTTATACTGGGTATTTGCATCTGACCATCGACAGAGGCTTTCGCATAATTTAGCATTCCAGGTTAGTAAACCGATATATTACACAAAAATGAAATAACCACTTCATCTTTAAAATGATATTGGAAGATTCACAACCCTAGATAGTTTCCTAATATTGAATTTTCTTAAACCTACTTTCGCGCAATTTTATTTACTTGTTCTTAAATTCAAAATCATCACCATTTCAAATCAATCAATCAACCTGTTGGATACTAGTAATCATTTGACCTCATAAAATTAATAGATTAGGTATTAAGTCCTCGTAGGATTGATACTTTTTATAATACTTGAACGATATGTGTGCTTGCGTTATACGCGTGTGATTACGCACCGGTCAGGTACATGGTCAGTGCTCGGGGTAGTGAGGCGAACCAACAGAAGATCATGGTTGTACTGTAATTAAAGTCCCCGAGAACATTTAATGAGGTGTAGAGCCTAACAGGTCGGGTGGCGGCACTGAACCGCTGTATTTTTAAGGCCATCGACAAGTGCCATGCCTTCTTCAAGTTGATCAAAACGGCCAAGAATGAGGTCAGCTGGACGACCGAATGTGAGGATGCATTCCAGCAGTTGAAGGAATATTTGGCTCAGCCTCATCGACTAGCAAAACTAATCCCAGGTGAGACCTTATTCCTATACTTAACTGTTTCTGAATATGCTGTGAGCTCGGTGCTAGTGCAGGAAGTGGACAAGGTCCAAAGACCAGTGTATTATACTAGTAAGGCCTTGTTGGATGCGGAAACCAGGTACCCGACCCATGAGTTCGTGGGTCTATCTTTGGTCACGATGGCAAGGAAGTTGTGGCCCTCTTTCCAAGCTCATCCTATTGGGGTTTATACCGACCACCCATTGAAGAAGATTTTGCACAAGCAAAAGATTTCAGGACGGTTGGTGAAGTGGTCAGTAGAGCTGAGCGAGTATGATATATCTTACCTACTTAGGATGGCAATCAAGGAGCATGCACTGGTCGATTTTATTGCCGAGTTCATAGGGCCTCAGGTCTTAACAGTGGAATAAGCCAAGTGGAAGCTGTTTGTGGACGGGTCGGTCAGTTCACAAGGCTGTGGGGCCGGGATGATCCTCTGGAGTAACGAGGGGGAAATGTTGGTTTATGCTTTGAGGTTTGCCTTTGAAACAACGAATAATGAAGCCAAGTATGAGGCCATTCTGGCCGGTTTGAAACCTTACATGGCAGTCGGGGTCTGAGATGTAACAGTCCAGAGTGACTCTCAATTGGCCATCCAACAATTGAATGGCGAGTTCCAAGCAAGGGAACTGAAAATGATTGTATATCAGGCCGAGGTGAAGAAGGTAGCTGGGGGGATAGAGAATGTGTTGTTTGCGCAGATTGGTCGGGAAAGTAATCACTAGGCAGATTCATTGGCTCGACTAGTGTCATTTATTAATTCTAAGACTCCCCGAACTATCCCTTTAGGTTGCCTACATGGGAGAAACGTCAGGAAGCCTGAGGTCATGTACGTGGAGGCTGAGGGGAAGGCTTACTGGATGGACCCGATCAGGAAATATCTGGAGATTAGAGAGGTGCCCGAAGATAAGAAGGAAGCGAGAAAACTTTAGTACTGAAGTGCTAAATTCTGCTTGATAGAATGGGTATTATATCGGAGGGGGTACACGACATCGTTCCTGATGTGTCTCAGACCCGAGGAAGCAGATGTTAGGGTTGGTGCTCCAAGTGCCAATCCGGATCGTATTTATGTTCGATTCATTAATACGAGCGGTTCAATTTTCCATAATATAACTAATTTTACTGGTAGCACATTTATCTTTTATACACTTATTCGATCTAATCTGATTACGATTAGATCGAAACTGAATCTGGTTCAGTGATACGTGTATATTTGACAAAGACTCTAGAATTTACAGTATAGTATGCAGTTACAACATAGTTTGTAATTGACATTGGGAAGCGCACTATTAGTTGTATATCCTTAAATAAAGTTCCTGGTCAAGATTTAATAACATGGGTCGGTTAGAAAAATCCGCAGAGACTAGTACATGTCGTATATCGTGACTTGGTCCGATGATTTATCCCAATGAACCATGAGTCTCGGGAGACTCGTATAGACATGTAGGTGTTTATTTGAAAAGACACATAATGACTTACTGAAGGTTTCCTAATAGATGGTACACCAACGTCAATAAGAACCTTCTCGATTTGAGCGAGCATAGTGGTCTTTCGACTTGAGATACCACTGTGGATATATGAGTTATCCTTCACATTTTGATAGCAATCACGTCAACGATCTAGCCATGATCAGACCTCCACCTGTTCGTTGGGTGTGGACTGATGCTCATGATATCATGTGCGTATTAAGATAGGAACTGTCAGTCCAGTGTACATGGCATATGCATCCTCACGTGTTTATGATCTAGTAAATCCATGGTCGTGGTATAACTTTGGAAACTAGTTCCAAGTGTTATTTAAAGATCGTAAATTAAAAGTCGACTGTATTATACCGAACGGATTTGACGTTCTGATCTATATCCCAGGTATAATACGGATGGCCTGTGACGAGGGATTATACGTATGCTATGACCTCGTCTTGCATAGTTTAGCGAGATTTTATGTGGTCATCAAAATCCATGAGTGGGTGGATTATTGACACGAAATTGGATTTCGTGACGGATAGACCTAAACTTAGAGAGTCCCACAATATGAAGTGTACTCGTTGAGCACTTGGGCAACACGAAATGAATAATACAGATTATTCATAATACTTCACCGGATTAAGTGAGTTAATTCAGATCGTTTAATCGGTTAAACGATAACACATGCATTAGGGGATTTTTTCCGCTAATAATTATTGTGTATATGTATCTGATACATAATACGATTAGATAAACATT
>SKCR01021064.1:0-98334 GCA_019454045.1 Zanthoxylum bungeanum | reverse complement strand
CATCGATTGGTTGAGCGACGCTTTGACGAATAAAAATTCCAAATTCTGCTCCTTGTACATTCGGCAGTGGCAGTTCATAGCTCACTGTTTTTGGCTCGGTTTTGGTCCTTCGTCAAGCTCCAAGCTTCGTCGAACGATTCCCGGCTCATTGGTGGAATTCCCTATCACCTTCGCATGTCTCTCGGAGTACTAGCTCTTGTGATTTTTGCCACAAAAATCACACACCTATGCTTCCCATTGCTCTCGGTTTTGACAGAAACCAGTGAGCATTTTAGCCCATTGGGCGTGTGAAGAAGAGAGAGATGAGAGAAAGAGAGAATTATTGTTGTTGTTCCAAATTTGTGTATCTTATACACAAATGTGAATTTCAAATTCATTTGGCATGAATTTGGCTTTTCAAAAGTCAAACCATTAAAGCCAACAACCACCATCAATCCATCAATCTATCAAATCAAGTGACAAGTTGTCACATCACTCAAAGTGACTAATGATTTGACGCTTGATGCGACTAGCGATTTGACGCTTGATTTGACTTGCGTTCCGCACTCGAATTTAAAATGTGAATGCGCTCGCAAATAATCTCGGCCTCGGGTTCGCTAATTCAAAATTAACGAATTTTCCATTGCGTCGTAATTAAATGATTACGCCTAGTGAAATCACTATTTACGTCGCTAACGAATTAATTCTAAATTAATTCGTTCGCCCGAATTAAAATCTAATTTTAATTCCGCGTCGAAATCTAATTTTGTTTAATATATAAAATATATTAATTTCTCGATTAATTCCAAATTAATCGCTATCTCTCTTTAAATGATATTTTATGCCAGATAAAATATCTCCGTAATTAATCCCAGATTAATTTTCTCTCTCGTCTAATTAATCCCATATTAATTTAGAGTGCGAGTCATACGTTATCGGTGAATCTTTGGGAAGCGACCCATGAGATACCCGGATATGTTGGTAGTAAATTCGTTCCTTGGACTATCCGAACACGTAAGTACCAAGTACTACGTTTATACCAATTTACAAGACAAGGTTGGCCTCTAGCAAAGCGCCATGCCTACCCAATTCTCCGGAAATATCCATACAGAAATAAAGGATCTATATCAGGCATAGTATACGTAGTATTACGTATGTCGATCCAGTATCGGATGATCACGTGCTAGGCCTGGGGCTGGAATTGTGTCTGCCCCGTACGAAGCACATGTCGGATGTCTGGTAACTAGTCTCTATAATCGGATAAACATGACCTTATCATTTTATCCCGATGACTGCGGTACTTAAGAGTACTAGTATTTATCCTAAGTGACCATCATCTCCATATGACTGGAGTGACACTTCCATCTTGACATCACACCCAACAGACTACGATTCTCAATTTACCGAGTATTGGCGTACACAGAACCTGTTAAAGCCCTGGACGACTGCAACCAAAGTATATGGATTGTCGCAAGTATTAGCGGTGCAAGTCTCAGGTTATGACCAAATACACCTACCCTGATTTCGGACTTCCATAGACACATAGTCATACTACCAATGGAATTCCGAGGAGGTCTATCCAGAACGAAGCTGTTTCCCGTACCATCGGTAAAACACAACCTCCTATTACACTTGCATGAGTATCCTATACCCAAATATATGAGAACTATGCCGTTTGTGCCTTCACAACGCGCACAAGTGTAATACTAGTCTTTTACGTATTTATCGATGTCCAATCTCAATAATACTCTGACTAGGGATATTTAATGATTATCCTTCGTGGACTGATATTGTCTCATATCATTCTCCTTCCAGGAACAAATCATAGGGACCTCATATCATTTATCTATCTAGGTGATCTAATCACAAATGATAAGAGTGCAATCTCATTTGTCACATAGTTAATTTGTACAACAACACCATTATCTGTACAAATAGTGACGCTATGGGTCATAATTGTCCAACAATCTCCCACATGGCTTATAGCCTGTCACTCGAGTGTCTAACACCCGAACTATAAACGGTTGGCTCAAACTGCTGAGAAATGATTTCGTCAGCGGATTTGTATGATTATTGTCTGATGCGATTTATACGATCATCACATCGCCACGATGTATGATCCGTACGAATCAGATGAATATCAAAGTACGTATCTGGATCGTTGATGAGACCATTAATTCTTTAGCCTGTGCTGAAGCCTAGCTAAGCTGCTAACAGAACTATATCTAATCTAATTAGATTATTATTGACCCAAAAGGCTTCTATTGCCGCCTCAGCTGCAGCAATAACCCGTAATTATTGTTTATTCGGTAACATTATCTTGCTTGGAAGATTTCCAGCTCACTGTACCGTTATTCAAACTTTGTAGTACCGTTTGGTACTTATAGTCGTTTTTATCGGTTAGGAAACTTGCTACAGTGATCCCAGTCACTTCAAGTTCTCCTTCTCCACAGATTAAGACAGCATCATTAGTCTCTAAGATACTAACGGATATTCTTAACCTCAATCCAGTGACTATCACTTGGAGTCACTGGGATTGGACTGATTATGTTTCCATATGCTCAAAGCGTATGAGACACCAGGTCGCGTACATTTTTCAATGTACGATTTCTCGGAGATTTTTCTTGAAAGCCAAGCTTTCACCGATAATATTATGGAATATCATTTCCAAGAAATGACGTATATTATCATTATTGTATAAGACAGCGATTGTCAGTGTGCTCCCACTAACCCTCTTATATACACAAGAATCATTTCGTTTTGAATTAAATCATAAACCATTATGATTACATCAAAACGATAATTCCAAGAACCTAATGCTTGCTTCAATCCAAACATGGATCGAATAACTCGTAAACCTTGTTTGCTAGTTATTGTACGACAAAACCGACAGGATGTTATAAACATCCTCCAAAAGGTTTCCTTTTCAGGAAAGCGATTTTCCCGTTAAGCTGACATATTTCATAAATGAAATACGCAGCTTTAGCAAGCATTATCCAAATGGATTTACCGTGGCAACATGTAAAAGGTTGAATCATAGTCAACACAATGTTGATAACGATACCTTTTCGCTAAAAGCCTAGCTTTATACGTTGGTATGTTGCCTTCCATGTACGTCTTCCTTGAAGACTTATAAAGTACCAATAGGCACAATGCCTTGCGGTACATCAACTAGTATCCAAACTAAGTTGATATACATGGAATCCATTTCGGATCTATGACACTTGTGTCATAATAGGGAGTCGATAACTTTTATCACTTCCTCATACGTAGTTAGTTGGTATTCCTCAATAAGATAGACATCTTTATGAGGTGAGATCAGAAACCCATACCGTAGGTTGTTTTCTGACTCTCTCCGACTCACGCGATTCTTATGTATTCGAAGATTATTGGTATAGTTTCATCCTTGATGAACTATTTATGTTCCATTAAGGAATGGGTGCCTTGAATAGTATCACTCCGATTTTCATCGTTTTTACTATCCTCCCACTTACCACTGCATATCGGTATTCCTCTTAGGAAAACCACATGGCGAGCAACAATTACATGTTCTCTCTCTAGTGAGTTGTATAAGTACAATACTTTGGTATCCCTAGAATAACCTACAATTGACACTTATCCATTTTGGGTTTTAGTTTGGTATCATCCAAACATATGCCTAGCATTCCCAAATTTTCAGGAGTGAGAAACCCGGTTTCTTTCCTTTTCATATCTAATATGAAATCTGTCAAGCAGATTATTAATGGAACCTTATTCTAAATAAGTTCTTGCACTGTTAATGCGTATCCGTTGAAGGAAATGGTAGCTCAGAGCGACTCATGATTAACCTTATCATGTCCAACAAAATTCGGTTACTTTGTCCAGACACACCGTCAAATTGACGTGTTCTGGAATGAGTCCTCATTGAAAGAATACTATACTCTTTCAAGTATATTAGAAACTTGTGCTCAAGTATTTTCCATTACGGTCTTACCGTGACGGTTTAATACTTTAGCCGATCTGTTTGTCTATTTCGTGTCGAAATTGTAAAAGTTTCCAATTTGTTTTTCAAAAGAAACACATAACCATAACGCGATGCCACATCCGTAAGGTCACGAAATATTCTATCCATATCTAGCCTAGCTAGACATGGGCCCACTTGCTTCACTATGAACTAGGGCTAACAGATCAGTGGCATTTACACTTTTACCAAGTAAATAGTGTTTTAGGCACTTTGCCCGATAAACTAGATTCGTAGACTTTATTTGAATAGAATCAAATCAGTCCTAGTACCCACTCTTCAAAAGTGTGGATATACGAGTCTTGTTTAATTGTGTCCCGGACAACAATGCCACAATTAGTTTCTTCTGATCAAATCAGTTTGAGCTATTTGTTTGTCATGATATACGTTTGAGATTTATTTATATTCAAAATATAATTATGTTATTCACATCTAATGTGTTTATCTCAATATGATCTTTATATAATGAAACACTTTAGCGTTCTAGAATATAAGGTTCACCCGCAGCAGGTCAAACACTGATATAAAGATAATGTATATAGTCAAACTAGTTACATTATAACAGTTCCCTAATTAAGTACACACCCGAGGGTAGTTCCTAAATTTAGGTTTCTACGGTTTAAAACAGCAACTTTCGTCCCGTTTTCAATTCGCAGATAAATCTCAACTGAAGTCAGTATCCTGCTCACAGCAGATTCTGAACATCAATATATATTATATGTACCACACTAAGTATTTAAAATCCAATTTTAATACTAGTAGTGAACATAATTATGACAATCATATTTAAAGTCAGAGCCTTGTTCGTCTTCAATTCCTTCATGTCTGCTTTGTTCAAACGGCAGTCATGCTTCCGCGATCCCATTTGCCACATTTAGGCAGACATTTTGGGATATGTTCTTTATCTTCCTAGAATATTATAATGATTTTGCCTTTACCCTTTTCAACACTCCAGAAGCCTTTGGCTAAGCCTTGGCCTTCTAGAATATTGAAGTAAAGTGCGCATTGCGCTACTTGCCTAATTGCAAACTTTGACTTTATCTCATTGAGAATAGTCATTAACTCTCCAAGAGTTAAGTATTGCAATTTTAGTACTTCTAAAATCTAAGTATAGATTTATGAAGATCATTCAATTTCATTATCATACTTTAAGGATCTAATCCTTAGTTCTGATTCAGAAATTAAGGAGTCTAATGCGACAAGCTTAATGGATTAAGCACTAAAGTTATCATCACATAATCTTCCAAAGATTATGTTCTACTATTTGCTTAACTCCGAGCTTAGGCTTAATATGTTATTTTATCAAATAAAATAACTTATTATTTTTCCAGGACCATCCTGAAATTTTATTCCCAATTTTGAAAATAAAGTCGTTTAATACATTTTCCCCAGGATTATGTTTTAAACACTAATCTTTCAATTTTAATAGTCCAACTATTTAATCAACGATTTCGGTACTATTTATTATAATGATTACAATAGTCCAACTATTTAATCAACTATAATTTAATAGATTAAAATCAATTATATTGATTACTATAATCCAATTATAAAATCAACTATAAATAAATAGTTTGAATATAGTCAAACTATTTATTAAAAACAACAATTTAAATATTAGTCCAACTAACATTTAATTTATAACGACGAATGATGTTTGATTGAGCGCGTATGGCAAGTAATTAAACGAATATTGCAAATTCAATTCTTGCCTCCCACTATTTTTCGGCGAGCCTCTAACCCTCTGTCGAGTACTCGGGAAACCGTGTTTCCTAGTGGGCTAGGATCCCGTTAAATATCACACAATCTTGACTTTGGCCAACAAATTGTATGATAATTAACTAGGTAGATCTCTAAGATCTATTGGATCCAATCCAATTCCTAGATCCGGTAGGGGGACATCCAAGTCCGAAACATATATCTTATATATGCCAATACATCCAATGTATTACCTAACCTTTTTCCTCTGAATCAACTAAGCATGGCTTTGGCACAACAAACTTAGTGATCCCAGTCAAGCGCGACCCATTGACCATGGAAAGCTTCGTAATCAATGTCGATGGACAAGAAGTGGTCTTGACTTTGGCCAACAAACCACAACTTGGACAAGACACCAATATGGAACAAAGCCTTCGTGATTCAAACACATCCTCGACGGACAAAATCCTTGACTTTGGCCAACAAGCCAATGCCAGTCTCGGATTGAGTGAGAATCACTCAATGGAAGGAAAGACGCTTAATATTTGCGAGGGTTTTTTAGTGCAAATTGGCAACCAATTTATTATCTTTGTTAAGGTCTCATCATCATACACCTTTAAACATGCATTCTAAACACATAATAAAGCGCGTATAATAAATAATAATGATATACAGATGGATACTTTACACAATGATCCTAGATCAAATCTCTCTCTTTCTCTCCCGCTAGCACAACTATCACTTCTACCCGTTTCACTACACTTCTAAAGAAACCTCATTTACATTGAGGGGAATAGGTGAGAAGAGAATACAAAGAATAAGGAGGTGATAAGGCTGGACACGCAGGTCCAATTAATAAATCAAATTTATTACAAAAATTTCTAAAATTATCTCACCCATCTAATATCCATCTGATATACATATTCATGCATCGCAACCATGTATTCACACAAGAATGTTATCAATCAATCTAATCAAATTAATTAATCTGATAATTAGTGACCATCCAATGTTCAAACAACGAGTTATTTTGCTCGAGTCAAACTCGTTTTGCGAATAAGTACTCAAAGTACGAATTCTCGAATTAAATTAAACTACATAATTAATCCAATTCAATATGCATTTAATTCTAATTCACTATTTAATTCCAAATTAAATACTACACTTTATTATAAACCTTTTACGACTTAAATTCCAAATTTAATCGTTACGGGTCTCAAAGCCCGATTAATATCCAATATTAATTTAATTAAAGTCCAATGGGCTTTTAATTAATTTCTTAAGGCGTAGATTTTGGTCAACTCGGGTCAAACCGAATAACCAAAATCCAATCCGGGAGTTATCCCATAAGCCCATAAATCAATTTTGGCCAATTAGGCCCAATTAAACTTTAAAGGTCCATTAGACGCATTTGGGCTTTATGGATGCGGTTTTGGGCCCAATTGGATCCAATCCATTTGGCCTAAACCTAACTTGGTACAACCAAGCCCAATAAGCCCAATTACAACTTTAAAAGCCAATTTCCAAAATTAGGCCCAAATTAATTAAATCATAAAATTCCAAATTCCCAATTTAATTACCAAAGTGTATTACATAATTAATTACCCAATTAACATTTCTAAAACATCAATTAGCACTAATTAATCATGCCATAACATTAAAACATGTCCAACACATTTTAACAAAAATCAAACCAATACATGCTCATCAAGGTCTCGGCAATTAGGGTTTTTGTCCAATCAAAAATTCAATCCAATTAATTTTCAAATCACACAATCCCAACATGATTCTAACTCATCCAATGAATCAACAAATCAAAAATCCAAGACATTTAGGGCAACTCATCTCTCGGCCAAGCCAACAAAATTGGGGAAATATGTTCCAAACATAATTTCTTGAAATTGATCCAATCAATTTAATTAAAACACATTTAAGCATATTCAATCATCCAATTTCACAAAATCATGCTCAAAATCGTTTTACCCAAATTTTAAGCCCTAAACTTTTTCATTCTCAAACCTTGCTCTAGATGCCATTGTTGGTTTCTGTTAAGGTCCCAAGATCATAAACAAGCATGAAATATGTGCGAATACAAATCAACGAAGTTGGGGAATACTCACATCGATCGGTTGAGCGACGCTTTGACGAACAAAAATTCCAAATTCTGCTCCTTGTGCATTCGGCAGTGGCAGTTCACAGCTCACTGTTCATGGGTGGACTTCCCTATCACCTTCGCATGTCTCTCGGAGTGCTAACTCTTGTGATTTTAACCACAAAAATCACACACTCATGTTTCCCATTGCTCTCGATTTTGACAGAAACCAGTGAGCATTTTAGCCCCTTGGGCGTGTGAAGAAGAGAGAGATGAGAGAAAGAGAGAATTATTGTTGTTGTTCCAAATTTGTGTGTATCTTATACACAAATGTGAATTTCAAATTCATTTGGCATGAATTTGGCTTTTCAAAAGTCAAACCATTAAAGCCAACAACCACCATCAATTCATCAATCTATCAAATCAAGTGACAAGTTGCCACATCACTCAAAGTGACTAATGATTTGACGCTTGATGCGACTAGCGATTTGAAGCTTGATTTGACATGTGTGCCGCACTCGAATTCGAAATGAGAATGCGCTCGCAAATAATCTCGGGCTCGGGTTCGCTAATTCCAAATTAACGAATTTTCCATTGCGTCATAATTAAATGATTACGCCTAGCGAAATCACTATTCACATCGCTAACGAAATAATTCTAAATTAATTTGTTCACCCGAATTAAAATCCAATTTAATTCCGCGTCGAAATCTAATTTCGTTTAATATATCAATATATTAATTTCTCGATTAATTCCAAATTAATCGTTATCTCTCTTTAAATGATATTTTATCCCAGATAAAATATCTCTGTAATTAATCCCAGATTAATTTTCTCTCTCGTCTAATTAATCCCCGATTAATTTAGAGTACGAGTCATACGTCATCGGTGAATCTTTGGGAAGCGACCCATGAGATCCCCGGATATGTTGGCAGTAAATTCGGTCGTCGGACTATCCGAACACGTAAGTACCAAGTACTACGTTTATACCAATTTACAAGACAAGGTTGGCCTCTAGCAAAGCGCCATGCCTACCCAATTCTCCGGAAATATCCTTACAGGAATAAAGGATCTATATCAGGCGTAGTATACGTAGTATTGCGTATGTCGATATCTGCTCGAATGATCACGTGCTAGGCCTGGGCTGGAATTGTGTCTGCCCCGTACGAAGCACATGTCGGATGTCTGGTAACTAGTCTTTATAATCGGATAAACATGACCTTCTCATTTTTTATCCCGAAGACTGCAGTACTTAAGAGTACTAGTACCATATCCTACGTAACCATCATCTCCATATGACTGGAGTGACACTTCCGTCTTGACATCACACCCAACACACTATGATTCTCAATATACCCAGTATTGGCGTACACAGAACCTGTTAAAGACCTGGACGACCACAACCAAAGTATATTGATTGTCGCAAGTATTAGCAGTGCAAGTCTCAAGTTAAGACCAAATACACCTACCCTGATTTCGAACTTCCATAGACACATAGTCATACTACCAATGGAATTCCGAGGGGGTCTATCCAGAGCGAAGCTGTTTCCCGTACCATCGGTAAAACACAACCTCCTATTACACTTGCATGAGTATCCTATACCCAAATATATGAGAACTATGTTGTTGTGCCCTCACAACGCGCACAAGTGTAATACTAGTCTTTTACGTATTTATCGATATCCAATCTCGATAATATTCTGACTAGGGATATTTAATGATTTATCCTTCGTGGACTGATACTGTCTCATATCATTCTCCATCCAGGAACAAATCATAGGGACCTCCTATCATTTATATATCTAGGTTATCTAATCACAAATGATAAGAGTGCAATCTCATTTGTCACATAGTTAATTTGTACAACAACACCATGATCTGTACAAATAGTGACGCTATGGGTCATAATTATCCAACAGTATTGGCATGCTATTGAAAGGGTTATAAGATACCTGAAAAAGACCATAAACTTAGGATTACATTATCAAATGTTTTCTGTTGTCCTTGAAGGATATAGCGACACTGATGAAGCTGTCTCTTGGAAATCCAATAAACATACCATCTTATCTCAATCCACTATGGATTCTAAGATGATTGCACTGGCATATGCTAGTGAAGAAGCAGCTTGGTTAAGAAGCTTGCATCATATACCTTTTTATGGGAGAGTCCGATTCAAAATCGTTACTATAATGGTAAGAGATGACAAATACGTCATAACACAACATAGTTAGAGAATATCTCTCTACTGGATCTATAAGAGTGGATCATATACGGACTAACGATAACCTAGCTGAATCTTTGACGAAAAGTTTAGCAAGAGAGAATATATTCAATACTTCAAAAAGAATGAGACTACTGTAATTAAATAATTTAATTACTTATGATGGTAACCCGACCTATAGACTGGAGATCCTAAGAAATAGGTTCAAAGATTAATAACAAGCATAAAGTAATGAGAGTTGAATCCTGCTAATAATATACGAGTTCCATTCTAAGAGCATGATATCCTAAAGCGATGTAAGGATGTATTATTTAACTCTTAATGTGTTCTATACTTTATGTAGAGTGAAGTACCTAGCTACAGGAGTGTAATACCCCGCAAGAGATATGATGCTACCGGCAGGAGATATGATTAACCCATCTCCATAACTCTCCAAATTTACAGAAAAACAGATATGATATATCCTAAAACTGGACAGCCTGGAACAAAGTCCAGCGTCAACGGAACCTACAATAGACATCAAATATATAAAAAGACATCAGGTCCACACAAAGCACATCAAACTCAAAATCAACACTTAAGGGCTCTGTGCCACAACATCAATCAACACTCAAAGGCTTCATGCCCAGAACATCATATGCAATCAAATTTTTACTTAAGAAATATAAACAATGTGCTCATTACGACGAATATCACAATAACCACAGATCCTAAACTTCTAGGACTTTCCCCAGGACACTTGCGAGGGTGACTGCAACTTGGGTGATCCACGTCTCGAGCATAGCTTTCAAAGCCGAAGTGGTTGACCTATCTAGTAGCCAACCTGCAAAACAAACAACTGGTTTGGTATGAGTTATAAAACTCTGTAAGTAACCACACTCATACTAGAACAAAACATACAAGTCAAGCATAACATAAATTTTTCGAAATTACTAAGCTGTTACGAGTTCAGATTTACCAACTTTTAATTATCATTTATTTTTTTTTTTTTTGCATATGCCAATATAATATACAAACAACCAAAGCATACAAGGAAAAAGTTGAAATATTGGCAAAGTACGTCATTTGACAACGAATCTGTTTCAATCATAGGAAACATAAAGTTATACTTTATACTTAATCAAAAATAAATATCTTTGAAATATCATCAAATCGGTAGTCAAACAAACTTTCTTTAATTCGATACAAATTTTCCTAAATTCGAAACAAGCTTTCTTCAATTTAAAATAAAAATCTCCATGATGAATGTAAATTAATTTTATATGACTATTATTATGTACTCTCTCTTATCAGACAGATAATATCGTTACCGATATTGGATAAAGAAGATATAAAATAAACATTAAAGATAATGCTTTTTGTCTATATGATAAAGATAACTATTTGATATGTGAATGTTCTTTATCTAACGATCATTATGTTTTGGAAACATATCGAGATGTCTTTAATGTAGAGGAAAATACAAGTAAAAGATTTGAATTAAATAATACTGAATTATGGCATATGAGATTGGGCCACTTAGGTGTTAGAAGCCTATGAAAATTGGTTAAGGGTGGTTTGATTGAAGATCTTACCTTAGATATTTATCCAATTTGTGAGTCATGTATCCAAGGGAAAATGTCAAAGTTCCAATTTATTGGTGTTGGATATCATGCAGAAGATTTATTGGAGCTAGTACACAGTGATGTGTGTGGTCCATTAAATCATGTCGCTAATGATGGTTTAACTTATTTCATGACTTTCACTAATGATAAGTCAAGATATGAATATGTCTATTTGATGAGACATAAATCAGAAACATTTGCAAAGTTCCAAATATTACGAAATGAAGTAGAAAAAAACCAATAAATTCATCAAATTCCTTCGATTAGAGTGAATTTATGAGCGATGAATTCAGAAGTTATTTAAGGGAGAATGAGATTCTCTCCCAATATAGCCCACCAGGAACTCCTCAACACAATGGTGTGTCTGAGCGAAGAAATCATATTTTATTGGATATGGTACGATCAATAATGAATGTAACACCCCAATAGAGGTAGGATGCTACCGGCAGGAAACAGGGTTAACCCATCTCCATAAGCCTCTAATATTTTTAAAAAAAAGACATGACATATCCTAAAACTGGACAACCTGGATCAAAATCCAGAATCAAACCGACCCAAACATAGCATCCAACACATTACAGGGTCTCAGGCCACTCATAACACATCAAAATCAAAGTAAACACTCAAGGGCTCTGTGCCCACAAAATCACATCTCATATAATATAACAAAATATCACAAACTTTGTTATTACATTTACCCCATGTAACTAACCGTCCTAACATTCTAAAACCCAAAAGAATAACCCATGGTGACTTTACAAAATAATATATGTCATTCGGCATCATCTCCGTCAAAAGTAGAGACTGCAACAAAAGAATGGAAAACCTGCAATCATGAAAAAACTGAAGGGGGATGAGTCTTGTGGACTCAGTGAGTAGATAGCAAAAGAAAGCAAATCATAAGAAAATCTAAAACATGTTTAGAAACTGATTTTTCATGCAAGTGTCATAAAAAACATATGAAACGCTCAACGCTCAAGTCGCATGTGAAGACTGAGCGAGGAACGAACCATCCCTTGTCGACAAGGTAACGGGCCAATCTATTTCTGATGGACAAGACCCTAAACAAGCACCCCGACGGAAACATATGATGAGTCGTAAAAAAGCATAAAAAACATGCAACAAGCATCGGGGCGGAAACATATCATCAATCGAGCATCTCTGCTGAAACATATCCATTATTCAATAAATCATAAAAATATTTAACAAGTGCTGAGACGGAATCATTTATTCATATGCATTTTCATTATCAAATAAAGCTTAATCGAATCATGACTTTAAACATTAAAACCTTAAGAACATAAACAAAGAACACATAAAGCGAGGCATCTACTCACAGTAACGAGTTGCGGAAATTACTCAGAGGTGGACGGTTGATCAAGCTGTCGTTCTAAGATAAAATGAGAATATGTTAGATTCTTGACTAGATTTCTTAAAACAAATGAAATGCAACGCGAATTAGATTTAATTCAATCATACTATCAACCATTCCAACCCATATTCATTACTATAAGGCTTCAGTAGATTACAAATTATTTATCGTCTTTATTATAAACCTTTTATCCTAGACGAGAGGCAAACAACTAACGGCCATTCAACATATCTTGCTGGTAGGTATCATTTCTATTTTTAAACTTAAGGACAATGTATTTTTTTTTTTAACACTTCACATTCTCAATTTCCTCATCTATCCCGAGTTAAATTTACTTCCCTGATTATTAACGTTTGCACATTAGTCATTCCCCATTTACTAATCCAACGCGCTCGCGATATTAGTTTCTTATTACCAATAAAATGGTACTACAAGCCTAATTTATCCAAATCGAAACAGCCCCTCCAGCTCCCGGCATTACTGGGAAATTATTTATTATTATTAATTTTTTTGCCCTTCACTACTCACGGTCCTACTGGGCAAATTCTACCCCCTCATCTGCTCTCGGTACTGCCCCTATCCACTCCTTAATTCAACTCACCACAAGAGTAATAACACCCTAACTTCACCTCACTTCATCCAATCTTTAACACAATGCTAAATCATTCTTCCTCAACTCAACTCACACCCACAACCTCACCTTGGCCGAAAATAATCACCCAAACAACCTCCAAATCCTATTTATATTTGCAAAAACACCCACTGTACACCCTTCAATAAACTAAACAGCCCCTTCCCCTCACTGTCGCTCACTATCCTTGCCTAACGCCATACCACATCATTCAAGTGCAATGAAACAAAAATAATATGCCACTAGTTTAGTACAAATAACATCCAAATAATCAATCTATAGCTTTAATAAAATTGACCATCAAAGTAGAAAATAAAGGAGACCCATTACCTAGAAAATAAGAAAAATCGAGGTCCCCAAACCAGTTTCAGGTTCGGTCATGGGGGGTTCAGTTTGGGGATTTGATTTGTTTCGCCTCCTTTGCCAATGAATGCCTTACACGAAGCTAGGAAAGTAATTGGGTGCGATTGGCAGTTAGGGTAGTGGAGTTTTTGGCCTGAAATGGAGTGGTAAGTGCTCCAACGGACTGAAGGAAAAAAAATGAAGAAGAATGAGTGATTCTCACTTTGTACGTGTGAGGGAGAGAAAAAGAAAAGAAAGATCTAGTGCGTGTGTGAGAGGGAAAAGAAGGAAGGAAAAAAATCTAGTATTTTACTTCTTTATATATATATATATATATATATATTCCATTGTGATGGGCCTCACGCCCCTTTCACTTTCTTCTTTTATGTAATGGGCCTCACGCCCAAGATATGTGCGTCTTTTTCTTTTTTAATTTTTTTTCAGGTTATTATATTATACCCCTACAAAAAAAAAAAAAATCGTCCTCGAATTTAAAAGATCGTAAGAAATAAAATTAAAGAGATGAATTACCAACCAGAATCAAATAGGTGAATGCATAAGTTCTTCAGGTTCCCACGTGGGTCACTATGATTTTGCTACACCACCTTTATCGATGGTACATTCTTAGAAAACTTCCTTACATCTCTATCGATAATGGCCACCAGTAGTTTTGGATATGTTAGATCTTATCGCAAATCCAACACATGTTGCTCCAAAACATGGGACTCATCAGGAATGTATTTCCTGAGCATGGATACATGGAACACCGGATGTACTTTTTCCATAGCAGGTGGTAGTGCGAGTTCATAAGCAATCTCTCCTACTTTTCTTAAGATTTGAAATGTCTCAATATACCGTAGACTTAATTTCCCCTTCTTACCAGAGCACATACTCCCTTTAAACAGAGAGACCTTCAAAAATACATAATCTTCAACCTGAAACTCAAGTTCTCTCCGCTTCTGATCTGCATAAGATTTTTGTCTACTCTGTGCAGTCTTCAACCTTTCTTTAATCAACTTTATTTTTTCTATTAAGTCTTGAATTAAATATGGACCAAATAATTTAGTCTCTCCAACTTCAAACCATCCCACGGGAGATCGACATTTACGTCCATATAAGGCTTCAAAGGGTGCCATTTGAATACTAGAATGGTAGCTATTGTTATAAGCAAACTCAATTAGCGGCAGATACATGTCCCAGCTTCCCTGAAAATCTAAGGTGCAGGCTCTTAACATATCTTCCAAGGTCTGGATAGTACAATCGGATTGCCCATCTATCTGGGGGTGAAAAGTTGTGCTAAACTGTGGCTGAGTACCCAAAGACTCTTGGAAAGACTTCCAAAACTTTGAGCTAAATTGCTTACCTCGATCAGAGACAATCCAATAGGCACACCATGCAATGAATCCAGATAAATCTGGGCATATTGAGATGCCGAATATGTAGTTTTTACTGGAAGAAAATGCACCGATTTCGTTAGTCTATCTATAATTACCCAAATCAAGTCAAAACCCTTCTGTGTCTATGGAAGACCCGTAACAAAATCCATGGTGATTTTGTCCCATTTCCACTCTAGAATTTCTAATCCATGAAGCGTACCTGTAGGTTTCTGATGTTCCGCCTTCACTTGTTGACATGTGAGGCACTTAGATACAAATTTCGCCACATCTCTCTTCATTCATACTCATTAATAGAACTATTTTAAATCCAAATATATTTTTGTCGCACTATGATGCATATTATAAGAAGATGTATGAGCTATATCCATTATCTTTCTCTGTAACTCTATATTTGTAGGCACCACAATACGATCATTAAAACGCAACACACCATGCTCATCGACCCGGATTTCCGTTACATCACCTCGTAATACATTGTCCTTTATATTTTGAACATATGGATTGGTTGTCTACGCTTTCGCTATCTCTTCAAGGAGAATCGACTGAACTTAAATTTGTTCCAATAACATTTCGGATCCATAAAGCTAAAGTTCTACTCCACTTTGTAAACTTTGGTTCAATTCTCGTACTCTTCTTCTTATATCCATTGGTAAATAAGCTAGGCTCCCAGCCGATTTCATGCTAAGGGCATCTGTCACCACATTTCATTTACCTAGATGATTCAAAATGGAGCAATGATAATCCTTCAGGAACTCTACCCACATTTTTTGCCTCAGGTTTAAATCTTTTTGATCAAAAATATACTTCAAACTTTTGTAATCAGTGTAAACCTCAAATTGTTCTCCATAAAAATAATGCCTCTAGATCTTGAGAGCAAGTATTACGACAACCATTTCTAAGTCGTAGGTAGGGTAATTTTTTTCATACGGTTTCAGCTGCCTAGATTCATAAGAAATAACTCTGCCATGTTACATTAACACGAAGCCTAGACCTATTCTGTAGGCATCATACAACACCACAAAACCACCAGAACCCGATGGTAGGGCTAGTATTGGGGCTCTTGTCAAAAGCTTCTTCAGTTCCTGAAAGCCCTTCTCACATCAATCTGTCCATACAAATTTGACCTCTTTTTGAGTCAGGCAGGTTAAAGGCGCTGCTATGCTAGAAAAGTTTTCCACGAACCTTATGTAATAACCAGCTAGCCCTAGAAAACTTCTAATCTTCGTAAAACTTGTAGGACGTGGCCAATTTTGTATCATTTTCACCTTCTTCATATCCACACTAATACCATCTTTAGATACCACATGCCCCAAAAACTCCCACTTTCATTAGCCAAAATTCACACTTGGAAAATTTCACATATAACCTATGTTCCCTCAAAGTTTACAAGGTCATATTCAAGTGACGCTCATGATCTCCAGTACTCTTAGAATAAATCAATATGTCATCAATGAAAAAGATCACAAACTGATCAAAAAACGGTCTAAATACTCGATTCATTAAATCCATGAACCCTGTCAGAGCATTTGTGAGACCGAAAGATATAACTAGAAACTTATAGTGCCAGTATCGAGTCCGAAATGTTATCTTTGGAACATCTTTCCTTCTAATCCAAAGCTGATGATAACCGGACCGCATGTCGATCTTCGAAAAATATTGCGCCCCTTGTAGCTGATCAAACAAATCATCTATCTGAGGTAAGGGATATTTGTTCTTGATAGTAGCTTTATTCAACTTCTGATAATCAATGCACAACCGGAGAGTGCCATCTTTCTTTTTAACAAATAACACGGATGCGCCCCATAAAGATGTACTCGGTCGAATAAAAACATTATCTAAGAGGTCATGGAGTTGAACCTTTAGCTCTTTCAACTCAGCATGTGCCATTCGATAGGGAGGAATAGAAATAGGTTGAGTCCCCGGAACAACGTCAATTCAAAACTCAATCTCTCTGTGTGGTGGTAGTCCTGGTGACTCTTCTGGAAACACATCAAGATACTCCCTAACCACCGAAACTTGATTAAGTCCTGCTTGACTTCCTTCTGTATCAATCACATACGCAAGGTACCCTTCACCCTCTTTCCGAAGTAATTTACGTGCATAAATAGCTGAAATCAAATTATTAGGAACCTCACTCATGTCCCCATGAAATTTTACTTCTAATTCCCCTAGAACCCGAAGGGTCACTACCTTCTCCCTGTAGTCCAGAGTGGCATGATACCGAGATAACCAATCCATTCCCAGGACTACATCAAAATCAGTAATTTCCAACACAATCAAATCAATAGGGTACACCCGTTGCCCCATTATTACTTCACAAGACTTCAACAAATTTGATGCCACAATAGCACTTTCCACAGGCGTGGTCACATTAAGTGGAGATTCTAACATTTCTAATTTTCTTTTCAGACTTAATGCAAAGTGAGGTGATGAAAAAGAATGAGTGGCTCCGAGATCAAATAATGTTCTAGCACGAAAGGATTCAACTGTTAAGATATATGTCACTACGATGTTTGAAGTTTGAGTATCTTGAGGGATCTCAATAACCTTGTCCTCTAGGAATCTGTCATTGAACATTTCCAGGCGCCCCCGATAGATTATATGAAGGCTAACGTACAAGGGTGGGACAGTCTTTAAAAAAATTCACCATTTGACCACACTGAAAACATACTCATGAAACTTTCCTGCACTCCCATCGGTGAGGTCTGTTGGAGTTTCTAAGCATCCCAAGATCATTTAACAAGCATGAAACAAATGCGAATACAACGAGGGAGTTACAGAATACTCACATCGATCGGTTGAGCGACCCGGTGGACAACAAAAAACTATTTTCTGCCTCCCACATGTCACGGTAGTGAGCTGCTGGTTTCCACCATTTTCGGCCATGTGAGGTCCTCCATCAAGCTCCAAGCTTTGTCATGGTGATTCCAAGCTCATGGGTGGACTTTCCTATCACCTTCGCATGTCTCTCGGAGTGCTAGCTCTTGATGCTTTTGCCACAAAAACATTACACTTGCTTCCCTTCATTCTCGGTATTTCTTGACAGAAAAACAGAAGAACAAATTCGGTCTTAGACCGTGTGAGAGAGAGGAGGGAAAAGAGAGAGAGAGAAATGTGTATTTGATTAATTGTTTTCCAAAAACAATTAAACATATACCATTTACCACTTTCAAAAAGTCAACAATGTTTTGGAGTCAAAATTTGGCAATTAATTGCTTCCAACAACCCACATCAAGTCACATCATTCAATCAATCAAGTGACAAGTTGTCACATCACTCAAAGTGACTAATGATTTGACGCTTGATGCGACTAGCGATTTGACGCTTGATTTGACTTGCGTGCCGTACTCGAATTCGAAATGAGAATGCGCTCGCAAACAATCTCGGGCTCGGGTTCGCTAATTCCAAATTAACGAATTTTCCATTGCGACGTAATTAAATGATTATGCCTAGAGAAATCATTATTCACGTCGCAAACGAATTAATTCTAAATTAACTCGTTCGCCCGAATTAAAATCTAATTTTAATTCCGCGTCGAAATCCAATTTCGTATAATATATCGAATATATTATTTAATCGATTAATTCTAAATTAATCGTTATCTCTCTTTAATTGATATTTTATCCCAGATAAAATATCTCCGCAATTAATCCCAGATTAATTTTCTCTCTCATCTAATTAATCCCAAATTAAAAGTGCGAGTCATACGTCATCGGTGAATCTTCGGGAAGCGACCCATGAGATCCCCGGATATGTTGGCAGTAAATACGGTCGTCGAACTATCCGAACACGTAAGTACCTAGTACTACGTTTATACCGATTTACAAGACAGGGTTGGCTTCTAGCAAAACGCCATGCCTACCCAATTCTCCAGAAATATCCTTACAGGAATATAGGATCTATATCAGGCGTAGTATACGTAGTATTGTGTATGTCGATCCAGTATCGGATGTCACGTGCTAGGCCTGGGGCTGGAATTGTGTCTGTCCCGTACGAAGCACATGTCAGATGTCTGGTAACTAGTCTCTATAATCAGATATACATGACCGAGTCATAATATCCCCATAGCTGCAGCATATAAGAGTACTAGTACCGTATCCTACGTGACCATCTTCTCCATGTGACTGAAGTGATACTTCCGTCTTGACATCACACCCAACACACTACGATTCTCGATATACCTAGAAGAGGCATACACAGAAACCGGTTAAAGCCCTGGACGACCAAAACCAAAGTATATTGATTGTCGTAAGTATTAGCGGTGCAAGTCTCAGGTTAAGACCAAATACACCTACCCTGATTTCGGACTTCCATAGACACATAGTCATACTACCAATGGAATTCCGAGGGGGTCTATCCAGAGCGAAGCTGTTTCCCGTACCATCGGTAAAACACAACCTCCTATTACACTTGCATGAGTATCATATACCCAAATATATGAGAACTATGCCGTTATGCCCTCACAACGCGCACAAGTGTAATACTAGTCTTTTACGCATTATCGATGTCCAATCTGGATAATACTCTGACTAGGGATATTTAATGATTTATCCTTCGTGGATTGATACTGTCTCATATAATCTCAATCCAAGAACAAATCATAGGGACCTCCTATCATTTATACATCTTGGTGATCTAATCACGAATCATAAGAGTGCGATCTCCTTTGTCACATAGTTAATTTCTACAACAACACCATAATCTGTACAAATAGTGACGCTATGGGTCATAATTGTCCAACAAGGTCGACCACAAACAAAACAAACAGGTATCCCAGATCTAACAACAGAGGCTTGTGTCACAGATTACGAAGCAACACCATGAGAGTGACCTCTTCCAACATTCTTATAACCTGAAGTTTCCTGTCGTGACATACCCTGAGAAGAAATAGGCCAACCATGAGTCCTACCAACACCTCATTGAGAAGGTTTTCAGGTTGCTTCATACCTTACTTTCTTCCGGACCTCCCTCTCTGCACGCATTTCCTGAGACCTTGCCTGAAACTGTAATGCTGCATTTAAAGCCTGAGTAAAAGTCATCTCTGGGTTATCAAGATAGACCTGAACAGATAATCACTGATCGGAATGAAATCACACACGTAACGCAAGCGCACGTATCACTCAAGTAGTATAAAAATATCGATCCCACGAGGACTTAATTTCTACTGTTGTTATTAATTATTGATTCTATTTATTTATAGGTATCTAATTATGGGGAGAAGAGAATGATCGCTAATTGGTTGGTTGAATATGGATTTTCTAAATAAATAAAAACACAAAAGAAAATACAAAGTAAAATAAACAAAAGACATAAACATCTAGGGTTGTGATTCCACACAATATTATTCTAATGATGAATTGATTCTCTTTTACATGTGTAATAAATTAGTTTGTTAACCTGGAACACGAAGATATGTAAAATCCTCTGTCGATGGTCAGATCCAAAGTAACCCAATTAACTATATGTCTATGTTAACCAAGAAACTCTGAATTCATTAAGATCAAGTTCCATTTGTGGCTACCCACGTCGGACATGTATATGTCTATCCTGGAAGGAAATCTCACCTAAAGTGAGATCGTGAGTTATTGAATCTAAGGCTGAAACCTAAAATCCCTTCGTCGAGTTCATTTTAAGTTTACCACATCAATTTTATTGGTGATCAGGCAACAAGAAGCATTAATCTTAAGATTTAATAAACAAGCCTAAGCATCACAAATAATATAAAGAAAATCAGTTATTAAACTTGTGAATATTGTGCTTCATCACTTCCCTAGATTAAAAATAAAATGTTGGGGTTAGGGGATCCACATTTACTATTTCAAATCTAGAAATCTCCATTATTATAATATATAAATTTACATTATATTACCAATCGACTATATAGGTGGTATCCTGATTAAGTAATGTTTTAATTAATTTCAACTGACCATAAAGGCGATATCCAATTAAGTCAGGTTTTAAGATAATTTGTATATTATAAATTATGGGAGATTAATCTAAATTATCCATATTAAGGGTTTCACCCTTTGCCCCAGCGAAAATAAATTTTCTCGACATAAAGAAAATGAAAACACACAAGCTATTATTACAACTAGAAATAAAAATACATAATTAAAAATACAAAAATTAACACACAAGATACAATCCTTAGATCCTTATTAAGAACTTTAAGGAATGTATGAAATTTACAAATGAAATCAAGTTCTATTTATAGGTAAAATTTTGCCTCCACCAATTTCTCCACAAATTTCTCCACCAAATATGGCACCAAACATGGCACAAAACCTGGCACCAAGCATGTTTGGTGGAAGTTTGATAATTGTAAATTGTCATTTTCCATTTTATTTTTGGGTTTTTGATAATGACTTTAATAGTTACACATAACACTTTGGATTTCTCATCAATTTCGGTCTTGAAAACTTCAGAATTCGAAATTCTTATGAACATAAAAGTTGTACATCTATGAGTCTTCTTTTATCTGGAACTTGAATCACCTCAATCCGATATTGAAGTTAACGGTTATGGCCCAAATACAAAAGTTACACAAAGTTAAAATTTTCGAAATTATCCTTTGTTAGAACACCATTTCAAGTTTCCAACCTCCAAAATCCAAATGTCAAGTCCAGTTTTTGTTCTTATTTGTTCTAAATTTTATCCTGATTGATTCCATTAAGTCCCGATTTTATTTTATCTGCAAAATAAACTAAAACACATCAAAACATTCATCAAACCTGAGAAACTAAACAAAATATTAGGTCAAATGGGCGTTAAATATTGATATATTTTTTGCTCGTCACACCCAAAACCTAACAAAAAAACAAAATGAAATAAACAACTAAAACTAAATTAATCTAAGCCATTTTCGTAGGGATCGTGGTTGTATTTGGCGCATGCAACAAGCCTTTAAAACCCTAGGTGTCCCTAGTGGACGAGTTATAGTTTCGTGAGGGTTTACAGCGACGATACCCACAAACGTCAATAAAATGCACACAAAAGCAAAAGGACCAAAGAAATAACAAAATAAGTAAGTAACTAAACAAGTGAAATTCTTATCCAAGTTAGTAGTTGTTTTCTTTCTTTCTAAATTACTAAATAAGTAAATTCTCCTATTCTTTTTACCATTCTCCATATACACAATCAATATGATATTAATCAATTCATTGTGCCCACAATATTCACAAGTGTACTTGAAAAGAGAGTAATATTTTTGTCCTAAAGTTATGTTAGAGTTCACACTTTTTGGCAATGAAAGTTTATTTACAACAATAAGCAAATATTTTTTTCAACCTTTACCGTTTGACGTGAAAGATCACTGTTCATTGAGGCAAGATATCTGGTTACTGAGTAAAAGCTTTATTTAACTAGTTAAACTCTAGCGTTTGACGCGAATAATCAATACTAGCCAGGAAAGATGTTCGGTTACTAAGTAGAAGCTTAAATATTATCTAACTCAAGTAGTACCGTTTGACGCGAACAGTCACTACTTGCTAGGCAAGACGTCTGGTTACTAAGTAAAACTTGGTCCGTATTTATTTATTTATATATCTATTTTTTTTACTAAATATTCCACCGCCTTTAGGTGTTGGCTCCAATAAACTAGAGAACTGAATATTATAAAATTTTCACTTACAACCTATGTTCATATGTTACCGTATATGTTGATAATACCTGTCAAATGAGCATATGAAGATCAAATTTAATCAATTTATGGAGAACTCACAAATTTAAATAATTCAAAAGGAAATAAATAAAAATTAACTCATTACGAATAAGTTCGAGATACGTCTCATGAGCAGATACTCCTTACTCAGCTATCTCAGAACTGCAATTTCACTTGGTTAGTCAAAAATTAAGTAAAAATTAACAATTAAACTTAACAAAAGAAAATTAAAATCAAACTAAACAATAAAACAACTAAGCCAAAAAAAAATACAAAAAAAATAATAACAACAAAGAAAAATAACAAAAAAACAAAAAAAACAAAACGCAACAAAGAAAAAAATAAAAATCAAATAGTCAATTATCCCATCCCCCCAACTTAATTGAGACATTGTCCCCAATGTCTTAAAAGGAAGAAGAAAAGTTTAGAAGACATCAACTAGTTAAACTAAAAAAAGAAATTATGCATCGAACAAAACAAAACATATAGGAAATAATAAAATAGAGCATGCAATAATCACCCCCAAACCTAAATTTAGCATTATCCCCATTATAATACAAAATAAAGTAAAAAAAAAGGGAACAACACTACCGTGAAAATTGCTTGATTTGTTAGATATCATTCTTTGATGGCTCCTATTTTCTTTGGCTTGGTTTGCTTTAAGTGCTCCATCTGTGCTTTTCCTACAAAAAATTAACACACAAAATTAAAAAAAAAAAACTACAACATGTATACACAAAATATAAAAACAGAAATTACAATAATAATAAAAATTGCATGGGTTGCCTCCCTGCTAGCGCTAAATTTTACGTTTTCAGCCAGATATGATTGAAGACCATCCGTCAAAGATGCTTCCGCGTGGTTTTGGTTGTCCGAAAGAGGACAATCTCATGTGCGTTGCTTTTGAAGGGTCTTTTCCAATGATGAAGTGGCGAAAATAAATTTGTCTGACTTGGTGCTCGAGCCACCTTTTTAAACTTTGTCGCTCTAATGGTTTCTGAAAAGAAAGAAAGAAAATCAAGAGGTCTCGTATGGTGCGTGATTTTGAATGGTTGTTCCATTCTATCAAGCTTCTGGGTGGTGTCTTTGATATGTACTCCCTACTGCAGTGATGTATCATCTGGTGTCATGATATTCTCATTATGTTCCCACATTTGCTCTTGTATTTGCCTTGCATTTTGTTCCATCATTTCTACACAGATGTATTTTAAAATTTTTGTATTCAGCTCTTCATCTGAAATCTATGTAATGCATGCTCCATAAGTGTCAACCTGATGATGTAAAGATATGACTATCTGTAGGCCTTCATCCTAAATGGTTGGTATGAACGGTTCGGGTAACTCTTCTGTTTTTTTCTCCTCACAAATGTAATCAGTGACCAAAGAATGATCCAGATCAAATTGAGATTCTTCATGTTCAGGTTCCTGAACTAATACCTCTGACTCTTGATACTGCTCAGCCTCTTCCCCTGTTATGGTGTCATCGTGAAATCTTTGGTACTCGAAGGCTTCATTAGTGTCATCAAAAAATGCTCCGTGAGATATGTAGCTCTGGTTTTTCTATTAATTGTCTCAATTAATCTATCATTCTCTGTATGGTTACTGCTCGACTCTGAAAGGTTTCTATTTGATTCTGAAACATGTTAGCAATTGCATCAAGTTTAGCTTCTTGTTTCTCGAGCATGTCCATCAACTGTCTTATCTCTGATGGTTCTGGTTCTTGATGAAGATCATAAGTTAATGGTGGATAAGATGGAAAATGCAGTTCAATGAAATATGATGGTTCTTCATTGGCATACCAAGATTGATTCTGATAATTCTGCCACCCTGAGTTATACTAGTACATGCATTGATCGCTCAGGTGGTTACCACCACATATCTCACATCTAATTATTGCGTTCTGAAATATTTGAGCAAATGTTGTGTTATTTCTCTCTGACATCCATGGATAGTTGTTAGGCTGGACAACAAGCCTCAGAAAATCGGACTGCTGATCCTTGATTTGGGGTGTATCTTCAACTCTTAAAGCTCGTAATGCTTCCATCGCTCAATAATGAACAATTTTCAACCACCTGAAATAAAAGAAACAAATAAAAATCAAAGAAAATAAAAATAAAGAAAATTAGATACAAGTAAAATAATTAACTTCAAAATTAATAACGGAAGAAAAATAAGTCCCCGGCAACGGGGCCAAAAACTTGATCGGAATGAAATCACACACGTAACGCAAGCACACATATCGCTCAAGTAGTATAAAAATATCGATCCCACGAGGACTTAATTTCTACTGTTGTTATTAATTATTGATTCTATTTGTTTATAGGTATCTAATTAGGGTGAGAAGGGAATGATCGCTGATTGGTTGGTTGAATGTGGATTTGCTAAATAAATAAAAACACAAAAGAAAATACAAAGGAAAATAAACAAAGACACAAACATCTAGGGTTGTGATTCCACACAATATTATTATAATGATGAATTGATTCTCTTATACATGTGTAATAAATTAGTTTGCTAACCTGGAACACGAAGATATGCAAAATCCTCTGTCGATGGTCAGATCCAAAGTAACCCAATTAACTATATGTCTATGTTAACCAAGAAACTTCGAATTCATTAAAATCAAGTTCCATTTGTGGCTACCCACGCCCGACAGATATATATCTATCTTGGAAGGAAATATCACCTAAAGTGAGATCTGAGCTATTGAATCTAAGGCTGAAACCTAAAATCTTTTCGTCAAATTCATTTTAAGTTTACCACATCAATCTTATTGGTGATCAGGCAATAAGAAGCATTAAACTTAAGATTTAATAAACAAGCCTAAGCATTACACATAATATAAAGAAAATAAGTTATTAAACTTGTGAATATTGTGCTTCATCACTTCCTTAGATTAAAAATAAGATACTGGGGTTCGGGGATCCACATTTACTATTTCAAATCTAGAAATCTCCCTTATTATAATATATAAATTTACATTATATAACCAACTGACCATATAGGCGGTATCTTGATTAAATCATATTTTAATTAATTCCAACGACCATAAAGGCAGTATCCAATTAAGTCAGGTTTTAAGATAGTTTATATATTATAAATTAAGGGAGATTAATCTAAATTATCCATATTGAAGGTTTCACCCTTTACCCCAGCGAAAATAAATTAGCTAGACATAAAAGAAAATAAAAACACACAAGCTATTATTACAATTAGAAATAAATATACATAATTAAAAATAGAAAAATTAAACACACAAGATACAGTCCTTAGATCCTTATTAAGAACCTTAAGGAAAGTATGAAATTTACAAATGAAATCAAGCTCTATTTATAGGCAAAATTTTGCCTCCACCACTTTCTCCACAAATTTCTCCATCAATTTCTCCACCAAACTTGACACCAAACATGACACAAAACATGGCACCAAGCATGTTTTGTGGAAGTTTGACAATTGTAAATTATCATTTTCCATTTTTTTTGGTTTTTGATAATGACTTTAATAATTACACATAACACACTTTGGATTTCTCATCAATTTCGGTCTTGAAAACTTCAGAATTCGAAATTCTTATGACATCAAAGTTGTACATCTTTGAGTCTCTTTTCATCTAGAACTTGAATCACCTTAATTCGATATCGGAGTAAAACATTATGGCCAAAATACGAAAATTACGCAAAGTTGAAATTTTCGAAATTGTACTTCGTTAGAACGCCATTTCAAGTTTCCAACCTCCAAAATCCAAATGCCAAGTCCAGTTTTTGCCCTTATTTGTTCCACATTTTGTCCTGATTGATTCCATTGAGTCCCGATTTTATTTTATCTGCAAAATAAACTAAAACACATCAAAATATTCATCAAAATCGAGAAACTAAACAAAATATTAGGTCAAATGGGCGGTAAATATTGATATATTTTCCGCTCATCAATCACGTAGCCTCTTGAAAAATCTCTTACTTTCATTTCCTCCGTGGCAATAAGATGAGGAGAAAACCGTGATAGTCTAGTAAACGCTATATCGTACTCCATTACCGTCATTTGTTCACTCTGCACCAACTGCTCAAACTCTCTAGCTTTGACATCCATTACACTCTCAGGCAAAAACCGAGTTAAGAAAGCTTCACTGAATTCATCCCATTGCAAAGATGGAGTTTTAACGGGCCTGTTCTGGCAATACGATTTATACCATTCATGAGCTAGATCTTAAAGTTGAAAACTCACCAATTGAACTTCCCTATTAGGTGTACACCCTAGTGCTTGACAAATCCGATCACATTCTTCTATGAAGCCATTGGGGTTAGGGTTATGCTAGGTTCTGAAAAAGGTGGGCGGGTGCAACTTTCTGAACTCTTGTAATGTGACAACTAACTCTTGCCCTCGACCAACCTGAGCTTGGGGTTGCATTTAGATAGGTGGTGGGGGAGGTACAACTTGAACCTGAGCTTGTTGTTGTTGCTGGATCATAAGGTTCACTAGAGTTTGCAAAGTCTGATGAATTTGCTGCATTTCTACAGGAGCAGCCTGAGGTGCTGGTGCTTCGGCTACAGGAGGTACCCTAATCCTATGTCTCCTACAAGTAGGACGCCCCTACCCCTAGGCGCAGGCTAGTGTGGAATCGATGAGCCTTGATCTGGAGCAATCTATTGTGGGGATCTCCCACGTGCACCTCTCTTTCACAAAGGCATAAAGTAGATCTACAAAAGGAACTTTAAGATATTAGTAGAAAAAGGAAAAGATTTTATTGAGAATGATATGAACATCTGAAGATATGCTCGAATGATACATATATCGGATATGCAACATTTTACACATGAGTATCCTAGACATACTACGCATGTAAAATACCCCTTATTCTTCATTTTCAAGTCACCATACACCTATCCCAATCCCATAATCCCTGCTCTGATACCATAACTGTAACACCCCACTAGAGGTAGATGCTGCCGGTAAGAGAAAGGGTTAACCCATCTCCATAAGCCTCTAATATTTTTAAAAAAACGTACATGACCCGTTCTAAAAATGGACAACTTGGATCAAAATCCAACATCAAACCGACCCAAATATAACATCCAACACATTACAGGGCCTCAGGCCACTCATAACACATCAAAATCAAAGTAAACACTCAAGAGCTTCTTGCTCACAACATCAAATCTCATATAATATAACCAAATATCACAAACTTTATTATTACATTTACTCCATGTAACTAACAGTGCCAACGTTCTAGAACCCAAAGGAATAACCCATGGTGACTTTACAAATTATTATCTATCATCCGACTTTATCTCCGTCAAATGTAGAGACTGCAATAAAAAAAATTAAAAACCTGCAATCATGAACAAACGGGGGGGGGGGGGGAATGAGTCTTGTGGACTCAGTGAGTAGATACCAAAAGAAAGCAAATCATAAGAAAATCTAAAACATGTTTATAAACTGATTTTTCATGCATGTGTCATCAAAAACATATTAAGCGCTCAACGCTCAAGTCGCGTGCGAAGACTGAGCGAGGAACAAACGATTCCTTGTCGACAAGGTAGTGGGCCAATCCATTTATGATGGACAAGACCCTAAACAAGCACCCCGACGGAAATATATGATGAGTCGTAAAAAAACATAAAACATAAAACATACAACAAGCGTCGGGGCGGAAACATATCATCAATCGAGCATCTCTGCTGAAACATATCGATAATTCAATAAATCATAAAAATATTTAACAAGTGCTGAGACAGAATCATTTATTCCTATGCATTTTCATTATGAAATAAAGCTTAATCAAATCATGACTTTAAACATTAAAACCTTAAAAACTTAAATAAAGAAAACATAAAGCGAGGCATCTACTCACAGTAACGAGTTGCGGAAATTACTGAGAGGTGGGCGGTTGATCAAGCTGTCGATCTACAATAAAATGAGAATAGATTAGATTCTTCACTAGATTTCTTAAAACAAATGAAATGCAACACGAATTAGATGTAATTCAATCATGTTATCAACCATTCCAACCCTTATTCATTATAATAAGGCTTCAGTAGATTACAAGTTATTTATCGTCTTTATTATAAAACTTTTCTCCTATATGAGAGGCGAACAACTAACAGCCATTCTACATATCTTTCCGGTAGGTGTCTTCTCTAATTTTGAACTCAAGGACAATGTATTTTTTTCTTAACACTTCACATTCTCAATTTCCTCATCTATCCCGAGTTCAATTTACTTCCCTAATTATTAACGTTTGCACATTAAATCATTCCCCATTTACTAATCCAACGCTTGCGATATTAGTTTCTTATTACCAATAAAATGCTACTACAAGCCTAACTTATCCAAACCGAAACAACCCCTCCAGCTCTCGACATTACTAGGCAATTATTTATTATTATTATTATTATTATTATTATTATTATTATTATTTTGCCCTTCACTACTCACGGTCCTGCTGGACAAATTCCGCCTCCTCCTGACAATGCTAAATCATTCTTCCTTAACTTAACTCACACCCACAACCTCACCTTGGCCGAAAATAATCACCCAAACAACCTCCAAATCTTATTCATATTTACAAAAACACCCAACTGTACACCCTCAATAAACTAAACAGCCCCTTCCCCTCACTGTCGCTCACTATGCTTGCCTAACACCACACACCATATCATTCAAGTGCAGTGAAATAATAATAATATGCCATTAGTTTACTCAATTCTATATTAATTTTCAAGAGAAATATTAAATCCATATGAGTTCGACATCCAACTTTCTGTTATTATATTACTTGAGCGATACGTACGCTTGCGTGCTAGATTTATAAAATCGTAATCACATAACACGAGTTTAAGAAAAAAATAAAAACAAGAAATCCAAAAACATCTTAGTCCTCTTTTTGTCACAAATGGACAAGAGATAAGTGTAAAATAAACATATATCTCATCAAAATCATCATCAGTGTCCTCTCCGCTCTCTAAATCTGCAGGAGCAGCATCATCATCATCATAACCAGCCTCCTCACGAAGATACTGACACATCCATGTTGACCGTGAATGCGCCCCATCTTCATCTGCTGGTTCTCAGCTAGCGTACCAACCGACTCATCAATGCTCAGAAGAGTCGGAGCTAGATGGTGAGATTGGAGGAATATAGGCATAAGATGAAGCCGCTCCAACAGTAGGAGTAGAAGTAGGTGTCAACCAGACTTTGCAATCTTGACACAAAAGGAAGCCATGTTAGGAATAAAACCAGGATCATTAGGAATAACAGGAGCAAGAGATAAAACTAATCTCTGAATAAGGCAGCCAAAAGAAAGGGCACGGGTACTCGAGGACTTAGTGCGAGTACCCAACAAGTATGATGCTGATCGAGGGCATACAGAGAGTTAATACAAAAAATAAAATAAAATGAGTGTTTGTGTGTGCCTTAGGCATCACATTATGACACACTATCCTATTGAGGATCAGAATCCTTTGATAGAACAGTTATATAAAATCATCAACAACAAACAGTAAACGATTACACATAACAGAAACTAAAATTTATAAATAATGTAAACGAAAAGAAACTAAAAGATTCTAAATCCGAGTCACGTGCAAGGTCTCATTAAAATAGATTTGCCGGCTATGGTAGTGCTTAGGAATGAAACCAATGTATGTTTCCAGGGATAAAATGGAAGAATGGCAACTTTGGAGCACTCTCAAATTACCTAAGCGAACTCTAATGTGTGTAGTGTTGGGGTTTTGGGGTCGGGGCGGAGCGGAAGCGCGGGTCCGGGAGATATCGTATTTTAAAACTTTTTCAAACACCGAATAAATTTTCAATATCTAATATGAATAATTTATTCATATATTACCTAAACCAATTTATTTAATATCATATATTGTTGATGGTGTTTTCAAGCACTACAATATTTGCAACAGCATGACAAAGGCAAAAGGGTAATTTCCTTTCTCTGGTTGACTTCATGGTCAGACCGACCATTTCATGGTCAGACCGACCACTTCATGGTCAGACCGACCACTTCATTATCAGACCGACCACATCATGAAGAGACCGACCACTTTGGTTCAGATGACCGAGCATTAAAGAGGACGGGAAAGACACTCTCAGCATAGAAGGATCGCCAGGACCGACCTCATGCATGCCGACCAGATAGCAAGGCGTGTTCAGGAAGAGAGAGCCCCCTATCTTTTCGGATAATGAGACAAAATTATCCTACTATCACGGGAAAAACTGGTGGAATTAGTATTTTGATAGGAGAAAAGGAGTAAAGGTGACTTGAAATTAGGAAACCTTGTAAGAAAGGAGATTGGCTCAACTAGGAAGCCTTGTAGGAGAAGGAGTCTAAATTCTGTTATTATAAATAGAGGGCAGGGCATGTGTAAAAGGACATCTAAAAAAATCACAAGAGTGAAAGATTCGAATTGTAAAGTTCCAATCTGTAAGAGCGAAAGAGAGGCCTGAGAAGTGTATTTGAGCAATAAAGAGCACCACCTGTTCTTTCCGTGGACGTAGGTCGGATCCCAAAAATCCACCGAACCACGTTAAACCACCTTGTCTGATTGGCGTATTTTCTTGTTTTTCCGCTAAGTTTGCTTTTGGTCCCCATAACCAAACAAATTCACAGTTGAAGGAGGATTCCCTCGGAGGTGATATTCCCATATTACCCTGAGACCAAAATCCACCGTCAACAGTTGGCGCCGTCTGTGGGGAACTTCAACAAAAAGCAGTTCACGTGATAAGACAAATGGCGGAAGACGGAGATCACCAACCAGGAGGTCCGGCAATAGACTGGATGAGAAGAATGGAAGATAACATGAGAACTGTGATGGAACGACTAGAAAGAATGGGAGGAGCGAACAACAGAGAAACCAGAAACCGGGGCCACCACCAGAAGAGAAAAGAAAAGGAAAAAGGGAAAAGAATAGCAGATGTAAGCGAGGACGAGGAACCTAGAAAAAGAGGCCCTTATGGGGTAAGATCTGAAGTGGTAGGAAGAGAACCGCGATCAGAAGGCACATGGGAAGAAGAGGAGGAACAAACACCCGATCCCTCCTCCGACAGTTTTTACAACTCCAAAAGAGAAGATAGAAAGTACGACGAAGACATGCAGGAGACCTCCGAGCTCATGGAACGCCACACCCGGAACAACAGACGAACAGAAGGACACCGAAGGCGACACGGGGGGACAGCCCATGGAATAAAATCTTGGTTAAGAAAAGAGATGACCAGATGGGGAGAAGGCCTCAAGGTCGGCGCGGGAACACCGGAGGCGAGGAAGAAAGGTCTCCCCTTGCAGAAGAGATAAAAACAGCACAGTTCCCAAAACGGTTTAACATGCCGACCATAGCGCCATACAAAGGCCATTCCGACCCAAAGTCCCACATTGAGAATTTTGTCCTCCTGATGGAAGTACAGGGGGTAACAGGCGACACCGTATGCAAAGTATTTCCCTTAACTTTGGGTGGACCTGCCATCCTATGGTATAGAAGTCTGGCCCCGGGGAGCATCCAAAGCTTCTCCCAGCTAAAGAAATCGTTCATCCGACACTTCAAAGGAGCCTGCACCCCTAAAAAGACAATAGGAGAATTAAGGCTCATAAAACAAGGGAGACGACGAAACACTAAGAAGCTTCATTGAAAGGTACCACAACGCCGTACTCGAGGTCGGAGGATACGAATCCCAAGAGGCCCTGGAAAGTCTGAAAGGAGCCCTAAGGGTCGGGAAACTCTGGACCCACCTGAGAATCCATGAAACGCCGGACTACGCTACCGCACTGGAGATAGCCAGGAAGTACGTCCTGCTAGAAAGCGAAGAAAAAGTATCCCGAAGGGGGACAACCACCAGAGAAAGGTTGATAAGGAGGGAAGACCACCGGCGTCCGGAGAGAGAATTCCGAAAGTTCAACCCAAGACCCAAGGAATTCAAGCCGATGGCACAGAAGGACCAAGGAAAGAGACCCACAACTCAGGTAAACCACGTGGTTCGAGAGGAGACATATATCCCTTTGAGCAAGCCACCAGGAGAAATCATCATGGAAATACGGGAGAAAGGTCTCTTAATAGAACCAGACCTCAGGAGGTTTCCCCCAGACAGAAAAAACAAAAGGTCCTACTGCCTACATCACAACCTAAAAGGGCACACAACCGATGAGTGCAAGGATCTACGGGAACAGATGGAGGACCTAGCCCGGAACGGGTATCTGAACAATTACATCGACCACGAAACCATGGCCGCCAGACAAAGGGCAAGGAATCGAGGGATAAACGTCATCGCAGGAGGGGCAACGCTGGCCGGAGACTCCAATCGGTCAAGAAAGAATTACTGCCGAGCACGGGGGACGGAGGTGCTAAAAACAGAAAAAATCCCAAACCCCCAAGGGAATCGATCAACACCCATTATGTTCACCGATGAGGACGCTCAGGGGGTAAGTTTCCCCCACGATGACGCACTGATAATAAAAGCAACAATCGGCGGCACAGAAGTAGACCGAATCCTGGTGGATCCTGGGAGCGCGGTAGACATAATTTCCAAAGAGACACTGGAGGACCTGGGAGTAGAATACACAGCCCTAACCAAAGACAGCACCCCCCTGTACGGATTCGGGGGTTCAACGGTCATCCCCCTAGGAAAGATTCAGTTAGCAGTGACGATCGGGACTGCCCCCAAAACACGAACAGTCATGATAAACTTCACCGCGGTAGACTGCATGGGCAGTTATCAAGTCATTGTCGGCCGCCCCTTTATGATGAAAACCAAGGCCGCAATGTCGTGTCACTACTTGAAATTGAAGTTCCCCACACGGGAAGGGATCGGAATCGTGTGTGGGAGCCAGAAAAAAGCCCGCAGCTGTTTCGCCACTTTCTCACGAGAAACCCTCTGCGTGGAAAGAGGCATCAAGAAGAGACAGAGAGACGAGGATGACGAAAATACCCGGAAAAACCCTGCCCCTCGGCCCGACAATACTGCACGGCTCGGATCAGCCGAAGAGTTGGAAGAAGTCAAATTGTTCGGGCCAGAAAAGAACATAAAAATAGGAGGAAGTCTAGACAAAGCCCTAAGAAAAGACTTGTTGGAATGCCTGCAAAAGTACCCCGACGTTTTTGCATGGGGACACGATGACATGCCCGGAATCGACTCAAATTCATAAGCCATCGCTTAGCGGTGAACCCATTACATAAGCCAGTAAAACAGAAGAGGAGAATATTCAACCAGGAGCGATGCGGAGCAATATCAACCGAGGTGGAAAAGTTGCTGAAAGCGGCTTCATCCGAGAAGTAAAATACCCAGAATGGGTGTCCAATGTGGTACTGGTGAAAAAGTCTAACGGGAAGTGGAGAATGTGCGTAGATTTCACCGACCTCAACAAAGCATGTCCAAAAGACAGCTTTCCCCTCCCAAACATAGACCAACTGGTAGATACCACCGCTTGCCAAGGGCTGCTAAGCTTCATGGACGCCTTCTCAGGATACAATCAAGTCAAGATGTACCCTGCAGATGAGGAGAAGACCACCTTTATTACTGACCAAGGGCTATACTGCTATAAAGTAATGCCTTTTGGATTAAAAAACGCAGGGGCAACCTTCCAAAGACTGGTGAACAAAGTTTTCAAACCGCTCATCGGCACGACCATGCTGGTATATGTCGACGACATGATAACAATGTCAGAGGAACCAAGAGACCATGTAGCCGACCTGAAGAAAACTTTCGAACTCCTGAGGAAGCACAATTTAAAGCTCAATCCAGAGAAGTGCACATTCGGGGTAGCCTCGGGAAAATTCCTAGGCTACATGGTAAGTTCACGAGGCATTGAAGCAAACCCGCAAAAGATACAGGCCGTGCTAGACCTGAAGTCTCCCCGGACAGTTAAGGAAGTACAAAGCCTTACAGGAAGAATTGCCGCACTCAACCGGTTCATCTCACGAGCAACCGACAAGTGTCATCATTTCTTCAAAGTCATCAAGAAAGCTCAAAAAGGGGTCGACTGGACACCCGAGTGCGAAGAAGCCTTCCAGCACCTAAAACAATACCTGGCGCAGCCCCCTCTCCTAGCCAAACCCCTCCCAGGGGAGACACTATATCTATACCTGGCCGTCTCGAAGCACGCAGTGAGCTCGGCACTAGTACAAGAGACCGACCACGTCCAGAAACCAGTTTACTACGTCAGTAAAGCCCTGCTGGACGCACGACAGCAGAAACTCGATACCCCGTGCACGAACTCGTCGCCCTATCCCTGGTCACCACAGCTCGGAAATTACGACCCTACTTTCAAGCCCATCCGATCAAAGTATACACGGATTTTCCCCTGAGACAAATCTTGCAGAAACCAGAGGCCTCAGGGAGGCTGATGAAGTGGTCAGTGGAAATAAGCGAGCACGACATCTCCTACCTCCCAAGAAGAGCAATAAAAGGGCAGGCCTTAGCAGACTTCATAGCAGAGCTCACAGAACCACAGGTCTTAGCCGTAGAAGAAGACAGATGGGAAATGTCTGTAGACGGGTCCGCGAGCTCGCACGGCTACGGAGCGGGGATAGCACTAAAAAGTGAAAAGGGAGAAGAAATACTGCTCGCCCTCAAATTCGCCTTCAAAACCACGAACAATGAAGCAGAGTACGAAGCGATACTGGCCGGACTAAGACTATGTACAGTAGTAGGAGTCCGCAATGTAGTGATCAGAAGTGATTCTCAGCTAGCAATACAACAGCTGAAAGGAGACTTTCAAGCCAGAGAACCAGCCATGGTAGCTTACTTAGCCGAAGTAAAGAAGTGGGTGGAGAAGGTAGGAAATGTACTCTTCAAACAAGTCGGACGAGAAGACAACTGCGAAGCAGATTCCCTGGCCAGACTTGCCTCTTCAATGAAGGCAGAAAACCCCAGATTAATCCCTCTTATATACCTCCAAGAAAGGAGCATAGGGGAGACCGAGGTGGATGTACTAGAGGAAGAAGACAAAGATTCATGGATGCAACCGATCAGGAGGTACCTGGAAACAGGAGAAACCCCTAAAGATAAAAAGGAGGCCAGGAAGCTGAAGTTCAAGAGTACCAAGTTTTCCCTAATTGGAGGAGTACTCTACCGGAGAGGATACACCGTACCCCTCCTAAGATGCTTAGCACCAGAAGAAGCGGACTACGTGCTCAGGGAGATTCACGAGGGCATCTGCGGAAGCCACGCCGGGGGAAGATCGATCGCCTTCAAAGCCTTAAGACAAGGATTTTACTGGCCAACCATGCACAAGGATGGCATGAAGATAGCACGGAAATGCGAAGGATGCCAAAAGAATGCCAACCTCCACCACCAGCCAGCAGAACAGCTGACCACCATATCCAGCCCCTGGCCCTTCGCCCAGTGGGGGCTAGACATTATAGGGCCAATGCCGAAAGGACGAGGTCAGGCGAAATATGCGATCGTGGCCATAGACTACTTTACCAAATGGGTGGTGGAAGCAGAACCATTGTCCGTCATCTCGGAAAAGAAAGCCACAGAGTTCCTAAGAGAAATATAATTTGCCGGTTCGGAATCCCCCAGGCAATCATCACCGACAACGGGAAACAATTTGACAGCAGGGGATTCAGAAAACTCTGCGAAGACCTCCAGATAACCTTAAAATTCGCCTCGCCAGCCCATCCCAAGTCGAACGGGCAGGTTGAAGCCACCAACAAAACCATCAAGTCAAACTTGAAAGCTAGACTCGGATCAAGCAAAAGCCTATGGGTCGAGGAACTACCAGAGGTGCTGTGGGCACACCGAACGACCTTCAAGGACTCAACAGGAGAGACACCCTTCTCCCTGTCATACGGATGTGAGGCCGTCATCCCAGCAGAGATCGGAATATCAACCCACCGGGTCCGCCACTTTGAAAGCGAACAGAACGAAGAACTCATCAAAAATCACCTCGACCTGGTCGAAGAAAGAAGGGAACAGTCAGCAGTAAGAGCAGCCATCTACCAACAAAGGATGGCCCGATTCTATAATAAGAGAGTTCGGACCCGCTCCTTCCTGCCAGGTGACCTAGTGCTAAGAAGAGTGACCATGAACACCCGACGACCTGAAGAGGGCTCGTTGGGCGCCAAATGGGAGGGACCTTACAAGATCGCTGAGATAGTAAGGCCTGGGGCCTACATCCTGGAACAACTAAACGGCAAGAGATTGAAAAAGCCATGGAACACCGAGATGTTAAGAAAGTACTTCCCATAAAGATCAAACTTTGCTCTTTTTCTATTTTCTTTTTTCTTCTTTGCAGAAACTAAAACGCCAGAAGTGCTGTTGTAAAAGGGGCGCTCCGCCCCCAAACATGAATAAAATTCTTTTTTTTCTCGGATGGATTTCGCCCTCTGAGGCCACTTATTTACGCAGCTCGGGGTCGGGCGATGTCCCACCGAGTCTACCCCTTTGGACTGGGGACGTAACATTCCCCCAGGGCCAAGTGATTGAAACGAAACAGCTCGGGGTCGGGCGATGTCCCACCGAGTCTGCCCTTTGGACTGGGGACGTAACATTCCCCCAGGACCAAAACAGCTCGGGGTCGGGCGATGTCCCACCGAGTCTGCCCTTTGGACTGGGGACGTAACATTCCCCCAGGGCCAAGTAATGAAAAACAGTCGGGGTCGGGCGATGTCCCACCGAGTCTGCCCTTTGGACTGGGGACGTAACATTCCCCCAGGCCAAGTGATTGAAACAGCTCGGGGTCGGGCGATGTCCCACCGAGTCTGCCCTTTGGACTGGGGACGTAACATTCCCCAGGGCCAAGTAATTGAAACAGCTCGGGGTCGGGCGATGTCCCACCGAGTCTGCCCTTTGGACTGGGGACGTAACATTCCCCCAGGGCCAAGTGATTAAACAGCTCGGGGTCGGGCGATGTCCCACCGAGTCTGCCCTTTGGACTGGGGACGTAACATTCCCCCAGGCCAAGTAATTGAAACAGCTCGGGGTCGGGCGATGTCCCACCGAGTCTGCCCTTGGACTGGGGACGTAACATTCCCCAGGGCCAAGTGATTGAAACAGCTCGGGGTCGGGCGATGTCCCACCGAGTCTGCCCTTTGGACTGGGGACGTAACATTCCCCCAGGGCCAAGTATTGAAACAGCTCGGGGTCGGGCGATGTCCCACCGAGTCTGCCCTTTGGACTGGGGACGTAACATTCCCCCAGGGCCAAGTAATTAAAACAGCTCGGGGTCGGGCGATGTCCCACCGAGTCTGCCCTTTGGACTGGGGACGTAACATTCCCCCAGGGCCAAGTAAGTAATTGAAACAGCTCGGGGTCGGGCGATGTCCCACCGAGTCTGCCCTTTGGACTGGGGACGTAACATTCCCCCAGGGCCAAGTGATTGAAACAGCTCGGGGTCGGGCGATGTCCCACCGAGTCTGCCCTTTGGACTGGGGACGTAACATTCCCCCAGGACCGAGTGATTGGAACGGCTCGGGTCGGTCGGGCAACGTCCCACCGAGTCTGCCTTCTAGACTGGGGACGTAACATTCCCCCAGGACATTGAAATAACTCGGGGTCGGGTTACGTCCCACCGAATCAACCGCTTTGGTCTGGGGAGGTAACATTCCCCAGAAACTAAGTCGAGCGCCCAGCTCAAGACAAGCTACGCCCCACCGGAGCAGCTCTGCGAACCGGGGACATAACTTTTCCCAGGTTCAAATGCCTTACCCTTCCCGGGGTCAATCCAGACCCCTCTAACTCATGCTAACCCCTGATGGGCCTTAAAAAATTGCAAGGATGACAAGGAGCATAAAAGAAGAAGAAGAAGAAGAAAAAATAAAAGATATAAATGCATAAATGTATACGAATACAAGATTGTAATATTATTACAAAAAGTTTCCAAGTGTACATAGGGCCCCGGTAGGGTTACCCTTTCTCATGCATCCCGCGCAGGGGCAAGATCCTTCCTCAGTTGGTTCAGATAGCGGAAGGGGCGGCTCGGCATCAGGAAGAGGAGCTGCAACCTCGGCATCAGGAGGAGGAGCTGCAACCTCGGCATCAGGAGGAGGGATCTCAAGGCAGTCCTCGTCCACGGCAGGAACCTCCGATCCTTCTTCAGGAGGAACCTCGGGAGCCGGAACGACCGAGATGGGGGCGGGATCCATCACCTCCTCAGGTGCAGGAGGGATCCACTTTCGAAACTCGTCCTCAGAAATGTCCCCCTTGCAGTAACTGATGGCCGCATAGATAGGGTCCATATTCAGGCTCGGCAGCACCATCGGTATCATCTCGGCACAGTCGCCAACTCCCTCGAGACGGATGGCCTCCTTCTCGGCCTCAAGATCAGCTTCTCTCTTTTCCAGCTCGATCTCTCTCTCCTCAAGATCAATCTCCCTCTCCTCGAGCTCAGTTTTCTCCTCTCAAGACTGTCCCGGACCCGAGCAACCTCCTCATCTTTGCTCTTCAATTTGGCCTCAGCACTGGCCACCTTCCCCCTCAAGACCCCAATTTCGGATTGGGCAGCCTTCAGGTCCTCCCGGGTACTATCAGCAAGTTTCCTTTCTACCACGGCAGCTGCTTTGAGAGCCTTGTTCGTTTTGAAATTCTCAACAGCGGCCGCCTCGTGATTCTTGATCTCCTCTTCCCGATCAGCCAATTTTGCCTCCACCTCGGAGAGACGATTTTGGAGCCTCTGGGCCAGACCGCCCTCGGACAGCAGGGTCAGAAGAAGACCCTTGTTCTTGGCCATAAGGTAGTTTGGCACACACAAAAAGGAAGGAAGAAGTTAAAACAAGAAGAGAAAGAACCAGAATCCAAAAAACCGAGAAGGAGAGTGAAAATACCTTGGCCATCTGAGAACTCATCTCAGCCACAACGCCTTCAGGAGATACGTCCTCGTACCTCGAGACCTCCTCCGGGGAACCACCTCGGCCAGTTCATTAAAAGCCGGCAATAGGTGAGAAGTAGCCTCCCGGACGCCCTCTCCCAAGTCATCCATCCCGAGAACCACAGGGCCCTTCCGTTTCTTGGAGGAACTTTCAGAGGACTTCTTCCCCCTGCGAATGTCTTTCTTCTTGACCAAAGCAGCTCCTTCGATCTCTCCCTCCTGGGCCAACTCGGCCTCGCCGGTCCCGAACTGACGCCTCCTCTTCCTAGGAGGCTTCGGCGGACTGGCCAGATGAGCGGATCCTGATGATTGTCCACCAGAAGGCGAGGGTAGTCCCCGAGCACTCGTTTGGACTTGTCCAGGAGATATGTTCTCAGCAAGATCAACCCGAGCCCGAGAAGCTTCAGCATCAGAATGACCGGCCTTCTTCACAGTACCGGCCAACTTCTCGAGAAATTTCGGCCTCTTCGACATGCCTACAAAAAAAGGGGCAGAGAGAAATAAGTCAAAACCAGAGCATATGAACAGAAGAGAAAAACAAGGAAGAAAGACATCAAAACAAACAAACAAGGAAGACAAAGCATCCAGCAGACCTCCACCAATCCGACCCGAGGCCTCCGGAGGGGCAACCGAATAAGGCCCGAATCGACAAAGGCCCCATCATTAACCAACTCCTTCCAATGAGCAGCATACCTCCGAGCCCAATGTACCCGCCTCCGGACTTGACGAGAAACCTTGGGAGCATCTCGCCAACAAGCTGGGAGGAACCCGAGAAGTTAAAAAAACCTAAAAGAAACTAGAGAACGGGAACAAAGAAAGAAATGAAAGGGTGTCAGACTCCTAACCTCCAGCCCGGAAGACGTCTGGAACCGAGACATCCTCCTCAAACGATCTCAGGACCCGACCCCAATCCCCAGTAGCCCAGAACCAAAAGTCCTTAAAATTCTTGTTAGAGTCAGGAAGTTTCTGGACGAGATTGGACGAGCTGTCGTAGGCAGAGAGGTAATACCAACCATAATGAGTCTTTGGGTTGGATTTCAAACGATATAGCCTCTTCACTTCTTCCAAGCAAGGGACACCCAAACCTGCCCGATGCCAAACCACGTATATACCGGCCACAATCCTCCAACTATTCAAACTTAATTGGCAAGGGGCAATCTCCATCTCAGCAAGCATCCAAGCAAAATAACGCTGCATCGGCAGACGTAGCCCACACCTCGAAGAAAATAGGAGGAAGAAGTGCCACCGAGCCCTCGTCAGGCTGACTGGCACGATCCATTGGGCCAGGAACTTCAAGAGCAATATCTATTGGAATGCTGTATCGTTGTCGCAACAGCGCCAGGTCATCCTCAGTTATCTTAGAAGGACGATTCATATCCAAAGCCGACGACCCAAGCTCCCCGGGCTCTGGGTCCTTCCGAGGAACCCTCTGATGATAGGAATCATTCTCGACCTCGGAAGGAGTGGGGGTAGTATCGAGATCTTCTACACTAGGCGCCCCTGAGCCCGAGGAAAGCTCTTCAGCAGGGGGAGTTGAGATTTTGACAGGCCTCTCAGATGAAGAATTACCATCAGACATCCCTGACACCCAGAAAAACAGAGAAGGAGGGAGAATCAGTCTACGAGAAGCTACCCACGGTACCCATGCTAAACTAAACATAAAGTCTCTAAAGAAGTGCCCTAAAAGCAAAGACCCAGCAAAACTAAAGTCTCTACCTAAGCAAAACAAGCAAACGAAATCAAAAACACAACAAGAGAAGAGAGATCACTCAGAAGGCTTACTTGTTCTTCTCAAAAGCAAGAAGCTATTCGCTGTGGAGATGCTCGTTCCTTAGGTACTCGGCGATAAAAGAGAAAATAAAGACAGCAATTGGGTTCCGGGAAAACGGAGTTAAAAAGATTGTAAGGGAAATTGCAGAAGAGAAGGAGAAATTGCCGAAAAAATGGACAGTGAAACCCTCGTTCTCTTATAGTCATAACGGGGTGTGTACATCGCCGTCGGTTTTAGCGGGAACCCAGCGGATGTTTGACAAGTGTCGAAAGTTAGAAGAAACCCTAAAGTTGATTTGATGGGCATTTAAGAAGACATGACGATTGTGCGTCTCAAGGAAAGACGAATGAGACGGCAAAAAAAAGATTCTTTTTTGTATTCTAAGACGACTACTTACAGGGACAATCAGCACACCCTCTTCATGTAGTTCCCGGCACCAACTCACATACTCGTTGGAACCGAGAACTAGGGGACAGATGTTGATGGTGTTTTCAAGCACTACAATATTTGCAACAGCATGACAAAGGCAAAAGGGTAATTTCCTTTCTCTGGTTGACTTCATGGTCAGACCGACCATTCATGGTCAGACCGACCACTTCATGGTCAGTCAGACCGACCACTTCATTATCAGACCGACCACATCATGAAGAGACCGACCATTGGTTCAGATGACCGAGCATTAAAGAGGACGGGAAAGACACTCTCAGCATAGAAGGATCGCCAGGACCGACCTCATGCATGCCGACCAGATAGCAAGGCGTGTTCAGGAAGAGAGAGCCCCCTATCTTTTCGGATAATGAGACAAAATTATCCTACTATCACGGGAAAAAATGGTGGCTGGTGGTGGAATTAGTATTTTGATAGGAGAAAAGGAGTAAAGGTGACTTGAAATTAGGAAACCTTGTAAGAAAAGGAGATTGGCTCAACTAGGAAGCCTTGTAGGAGAAGGAGTCTAAATTCTGTTATTATAAATAAGAGGGCAGGCCATGTGTAAAAGGACATCTAAAAAATCATCACAAGAGTGAAAGATTCGAATTGTAAAGTTCCAATCTGTAAGAGCGAAAGAGAGGCCTGAGAAGTGTATTTGAGCAATAAAGAGCACCACCTTGTTCTTTCCGTGGACGTAGGTCGGATCCCAAAAATCCACCGAACCACGTTAAACCACCTTGTCTGATTGGCGTATTTTCTTGTTTTTCCGCTAAGTTTGCTTTTGGTCCCCCATAACCAAACAAATTCACAGTTGAAGGAGGATTCCCTCGGAGGTGATATTCCCATATTACCCTGAGACCAAAATCCACCGTCAACATATATTAACATAAATATAGTTGAAAACTTGCAAAACTTTTACGAAAATCATTTTTCCGCAAAATGGCCTAAAATGCGTTTTTGACCGAACCGACTACCCGACACTTATGGAAACTACCTAGGTCAGATCCAATAGTGTCGGGGCAGTTCATGGGCTGCCGAAACAGTGACGGAATCACCATTTTTACAGCCGTCACTCGGTTGGCTCAAATCCACCCGGTAACGCCGTTTTTGGCCGTTTTCGCTTATTTCCTCCGAAACACTTTCCGGAAATTGTGCCAACTCCCAAAACACATCCATTACATTCATAAGACATCAAAATCATCCAATAATTTCCAGTTCAACCGAATCTGATCCAGAAAAATAAAATCATAATTTTTCATGCTTTAAACCCAAAAATTCAAGATTAATCCAATTAATCTAAACACCAATTGAGTCCACCACACATGAACAACCCAAGAACAATTCTAGGCTATCTTAGAGTGGATAAAAAACTCTAGAATGACAACAATTCAACAATTGAATAAATTGGCATAATATTACAATAATATTCACCAAAACTACTTTACACATGCATCATCTTCCATATCCAACCATCACAAAAAAAAAGCCCCAAAATTTTCAGAATTTAAAGAACCCTAGAACCATTCTAAACCATCAAGAAACAAGAAATTAAATTTCCAAGCATATGGATAAAGTGGATTACCTTTAATCTCTTTTTTCCTTAGCTTATTTCTTGATTTTTCTTCAAATTCTTCATAGTTTCTTCAAACCATGATTTGGGTGTTTTTGTTCTCTCTTTGGTCGGCCATGAAGTGGTCTAAAAGAAGAAGAAAGCAACTCCCCTTTATAAAGACCAAGTGGCCGAAAATATGGGTATTGGGGGCATTTTGGGAATTTTTTAATTTAATCAAATTAATTATCAAAACAAACTTTAGTTCATTTAATTCATGCCATATATTCCAATCAAAACTCACCATATATCATTCAATAAATGATAATTGGATAAGGTTTGAAAAAAAATAGTTATTTAATTATTTAACTTATTAAATAATTAAACAATTAATTTACACAAATATATGTACTTTATTTACATTAAATAATAAATACATATATTTATGGCATGTGTCAAAATCTCATTTGAAAAATAATTAATGTGTATCTAATCGTATTATGTATCAAATACAAATACACAATAATTATTAACAGACAAAATTCCCTAATGCATGTGTATATCGTTTAACCGATTAAACGATCCGAATTAACTCACTTAATCCGGAGAAGTATTATGAATAATCCATATTATTCATACCAAGTTGCCCAAGTGCTCAACGAGTACACTTCATATTGTAGGACTCTCTAAGTTTAAGTCTATCCGTCACGAAATCTAATTTTGTATCCATAATCCACCCACTCATGGATTATGACGACCACGGATAATCTCGCTAAACTATACAAGTTGAGGTCATAACATACGTATAATCCCCCCGTCACAGGCTATCCATATTATACATGGGGTATAGATGAAAACATCAAACCCATTCGGTATAATATAGTCGACATTTCATTTATGATCTCTAAATAACACTCGGAACTGATTTTCGATGTTATACCACGGCCATGGATTTACTAGATCATAAACACGTGAGGATGCATATGCCCTGTATACAGGACTGACGGATCCTATCTTGATACGCACTGGATATCATGAGCATCAGTCCACACCCAACGAACAAGCAGAGGTCTGATCATGAATAGATCGTTGACGTGACTGCCATCAAAGTGTGGAGGATAACTCATATATCCCACTGTGGTATCTCAAGTCAAAGGACCACTATGCTCGCTCAACTCGAGAAGGTTCCTATTGACGTTGGTGTACCATCTATTAGGAAACCTTCAGTGAGTCGTTCAGTGTCTTATCAAATAAACACCTATATGTCTATACAAGTCTTCCGAGACTCATGGTTCACTGGGATAAACCATCGGACCAAGTCACGATATACGACATGTACTGGTCTCAACAGATTTGAGTAACCGACCTGTGTTAGTAAATCTTGACCAGGAACTTTATTTAAGGATATACATCTTATAGTGTGCTTCCCAATGTCAATTACAAACCACATTGTAACTGCACACTATATTGTAAATCCTAGGGGTCTTTGTCTAATATACACTTATCACTGAATCATATTCAGTTTCGATCCAATCGTAATCAGATAACTAATTTTAATTAGATCGAATACGTGTATAAAAGACAAGGGTGCTACCACTAAAATTAGTAATATTATGGAAAATACAATTGTTCGTATTTATGAATCGGACATAAATACGATCCGAATTGGCACTCTGAGCACCAACCCTAACATGTAGAACCTGAACAGGAAAATATTCCTCTCAGTTTTGCTTCGGAAAATAAGAATTTTTAAAATTTTTTTTTTTATACTGTGAAAATAAAATTTTCTGTTTTCTCTATGCAATGTTTTGTATTTTATAGAATTGAGAGGCAAAAAAAACCTTACCAATTTCATAACATCAAAATTGGATTTAATTGGATTAACTCAATATTGAATTTTATAGAGACATCAAGGCATATCATGAGCTGCTAGCTGTTGTTATAGTAGATGAAAAGTCGGCAAAAATTAATAAGAAATTAGCAAAACGAAGGCTAACCCAAGCCTAGTTCAATTTGGACCACATTCGTGTACGCAGGACATGCGGGTGCACACTGGTTCAAGACAAACCAACCTCGAATCGGGCTGTGATTTGCACCCTGTAGGCACGCGTGTAGGGAGAGTCTCTATTTATAACTTCTTACCACTATACAATATAAACCTATATAAACTTAGTTACTTCGTGATGTGAGATAAGATTAATTTCCTTTAATTTTTCATTCTCAATAGGTGTATTTTGCAAGACAAATTCTCATTAATCCGAGCATTATTTTAAGCGTATCAATATATTATTTTGATGTACTCATGGAAGATAAGCCGGATTTATCATGATCTCTTCATTCCTATAAGTGGTCTCACTTAAAATTGTTCTTCAAAATAGCCAACAATACTAATATATTATGTATAACTATGCAAATTTTTAACAATCTCCCATATGAATGAAATTTGATGGAAATTATAAAATAACATGTTTTGGCACTAAAATATTATTGACATCAATGATCAAATTCGACAGATCGAAACCTACATATGAAAGTTAGATATCAACCATTGAACTGTAATATCCCGAATATTTTCGGAACGGTTCTGAAAGATTTTCGAATTGGATTTTCGAATTTAGAACTAAATGATATTCGAAAATAAGACTTTATATGTCGGGGAATAGGTTAAAAATATTTTGAAGTGAAGTTTCTTCACGTTCGAAAATGCGTGGTTTCAAGAATCGGTTACGCGATTTCTGATTATATCATTATACACGTAAAAGTTTATTGTTTCATCTATAAAAATAGCAAACGAACTCCGATTGAGCTGATTCTTGAACCATCAGATTTGTTTATCTGAGACGAACAACTTTGTGTTGAAAATATTTTAACATTTACATCATAAGGGCTTCCAAAATATGAATTTTTGAGAAACCCAATGATATGGACCTAATTATAATTTACGGGGTTAGAATGTAATTTTCAGAAATGTTCTTATAAATACCCAATAGTTCCTGCTTAATGCGAAAATGAAAAAATATATCAAACTTCCTCATTCGCCCCTTCACCCCCAAATTCGTATTTTGGTTCACCTGGTCGCGCCGAGGGCCTTCCAGCCACCGTCGGCCGACGCGACCAGTCAAGGGGTGCACCAGCCACCCCTCCACCTTATGGTGGTTGGCGGTAGCCCCCAAGTCACCGGAAATAGCGATGAGAGATAGAAAGACGCGCGTAAATGGGTTTCTTGATCTCGGCTTGTCGCTTCGTATCACGGCCGGATCCACCTGCCAAATCGAAGCTCTCGGTGAGTACTATAATTTGACGGTGATGGATTTTTCGTTCCATGCATGGTTGCACGTGCAATGAGGGAGAAATATTTTATGAATAGTGACCCATGGTGAGCAGTAGCTATGATTGGAATTCCGTCGATTCTAGCGCGTTCGTGGGATCGTTTAGAGTCCGTATATGCCCTCGAAATCTCGGTAAGACCTCCCGGTAAAAACTCATAAATTTCAAGTTTATCGTTAAATGTTCGGATGTTTACAGTAGCTTCGTAGAGTAGCGTAGTGATATAAATTGAATTGTTTGAACATAAGTATATTGAATATGTGCATTTGGTAGAATATGTGTAAAAATAGAATGAGTTTGGTCGATCCGATAGAATATGCAAGTTTCCGATAAAAGTGGGTTTTTGCGTATAATGATGTGCTTTGATTTTAACGATAATTATGAGTTATATATGATATTACGAACATGTTTGGATAAATCTGGGTAGGTTCAGAGGGTTCAGGACCATTCTGTAGCGTTTGAGGAAATATTTTTGGAAGATTTTCCAAAAACACATAAACTAATAATTTAAATTACTTGATGACTTGGGTTAGTTTATTATGAAGTTTTAAGATTACTGAAACTGAAATCATTGAAATCAGACTTATTTGGGTTGTCCCGGAAAGATTTATAATTTTATCGTAGTTTATTGAGAATTCCATAAGTCGTGATTCTGACGGCGTTTCACCATTTGTTTTGATAAATATGACTAGGACCTGAAGTGCTCGCGAGTGCTTGAATAATTGATTGTTGTTATATATATATATTATTGAAGTGTTTAGGATAAGAAGATAATAGATAAGAGATATTCTTGAAAACAAAGTTCGAGGTTACACATGGTTAGGATAATCGACCACCACATGTATGCAACTTTGTTATTGATATGATATGAAGTAAGATATGAAATGAACTCAATGTTTATGTGGATGTAAGAATGTATGAAAGTGTAAAAATCGATAACGATATGTATACGTGTAAGTAAATGTATGAGTATGTAAAAGTATATGTAAAAGTATATGGTTAAGCATGTATAAGTATATGAACATGTATTCATATATGCATATGATGATAAGAATTCTATAGCTGAGTGTATTTGATTGATAAGTAAAAGACATGAAGATTTTTAGAGGCTATTGTTGGACAGTTATAACCCATAGCGTCACTATTTGTACAGATCATGGTGTTGTTGTACAAATTAACTATGTAACAAAGGAAATTGCTCTTTTATCATTTGTGATTAGATCACCAAGATGTATAAATGATGAAAGGTCCATATGATTAGTTCCTGGATTGAGATGATATGAGACAGTATCAATCCACGAAGGTTTAATCATTAAATATCCCTAGTCAGAGTATTATCAAGATTGGACATCGATAATGTGGAAAAGACTAGTATTACACTTGTGCGCGTTGTGAGGGCATAATGACATAGTTCTCATATATTGGGTATAGGATACTCATGCAAATGTAGTAGGAGGTTGTATTTAACCGATGGTACGGAAAACAGCTTCGCTCTGGATAGATCCCTCAGAACTCCATTGGTAGTATAAATATGTGTCTATGGAAGTCCGAATCAGGGTAGGTGTATTTGGTCTTAACCTGAGACTTGCTCCGCTAATACTTGCGACAATCAATATGCTTTGGTTTTAGGTCGTCCAGGGCTTTAACAGGTTCTGTGTATAGTGATTTTGCTAGGCATAATTATTTAATTACGTCGCAACGGAAAATTCGTTAATTTGGAATTAGCGAACCCGAGCCCGGGAGTGTTTGCGAGCGCACTCGCATTTCGAATTCAAGTGCGGCCCGCAAGTCACATCAAGCGTCAAATCACTTGTCACTTTGATTGATGTGACAACTAGTCACTTGATTGAGTGAATAGTGATGAGAGTTGATGTTAGTGGTTGTAGCCTTTAATGGTTTGACTTTTTGAAAGCAAAAATAAGAAAAATGAATTTTGAAATTCAATTAGTGTATTAGATACACATTTTTCACAACAACCAACTAATTCACTCACTCTCTTCCTCTCTCCATTCGGCCAAGGTGGCCTTCTCTCCCTCTCTCATTCTCGGCCTTAGAGGCCATTTTCTTCTCTTTTTGGTTCTTCAAAACCGTGAGCTTGGAAGAAGTATTGTGATGATTTTGTTGCAAAATCATGAGTGCTAGCACACATTAGAGTCCATACAAAGTGATAGGGAAACCCACTTGTGAGCTTGGAATCACCATTTGAGAAGCTTGGAGCTTGGAGCATCAATGGAGCACACTTGCAGGTGATGACCGAAAATTGGAGGAGCCAAAAACTGCAGAATGCCGAGAGCCATCTCAAAGGGTAGAAAAAGTTTTGTTCTTCGTCGCATCGCTCAACCGCTCAATGTAAGTATTCCGAAACTTCATTGATGTATTCGCACTTATGTTTCATCGCTTTATTCGATCCTCGGGACCGTAGAAATCCAACAATGGTATCAGAGCGGTATAAGCATGAAATTTGAACTTAGGGTTAAAATTGGGCAAAATTGATTTGAGCATGTTTTAGTGAAATTGGATGTTTGAGTATGCTTAAATTATGATAACATGGTGTTATGCATTGTCAATTTGATGAATTTTGGATTGGACAAATTTTCCCCAAAATGTAAGGCTTGGCCGAGACATTGATGAACCCTAATGTCTTGGTATTTTTGTTTCATTGATCATTGGATGACTTGAAACGATTGGAAATTGATTTAATGTTGATTGTGGATTTAATTGGATTGAAACCAAATCGGACATAAATTAACCCTAATTGCCGAGACTATAATCATGTTAAATGGGTTTGATTCTTGATTCAATTGTGTTGGACACTAATTGATGATAATGAGCATAATTAATTGTACAAATTTTTGTTTTGGAAATGTTAATTTGGGTAATTAATTATGGATTACACTTTGAGTAATTAAATTGTGAAATTGGAATTTAATTATGTTGGACCAAATTTGGAATTGGTCTTTTAAAAGTTGTAATTGGGGCTTAATGGGCTTGGTTGTACCAAGATTGGTTTAGGCTAAATCGGTTGGATCCAATTGGGCCCAAAACCATATCCATAAAGACCATTTATGACTAATGGATCTTTAACTTTAATTGGGCCTAATGGGCCTAAATTGGTTTCTTGGCAAATAAGGGTGATTCCTTAAATGGGCTTTGGTAATTGGGTTTGACCCACGTGTACCAAAAGTCTATGCCTTAAGATATTAATAAAAGCCCATTGGACTTTAATTAAATTAACATTGGATGTTAATCGGGCTTTGAGACCCGTAACAGTTAGATTTAGAATCTAAGTCACTAAGGTTCGTTAATAAAGTGTATTATTTAATTTGGAATTAAATAGCGAATTAGTATTAAATGCAAATTGAATTGGATTTAATTTTGTAGTTTAATATAATTCAAGAATTCGTACTTTGAGTACTTATTCGCAAAACGAGTTAGATTCGCGCAAAATCAAATCGTTGTTTGAACTTTGGATGATCATTAATTATCAGATTAATTAATTGGATTAGATTGATTGATAACATGCTTGTGTGAATACATGGTTGCGATGCATGAATAATGTATATCAGATGGATATTAGATGGGTGGGGCAATTTTGGAAATTGTTGTAATAAATTTAGAATTTATTAATTGGACCTGCGTGTCCAGCCTATTACCTCCTTACTCTATGTATTTCTCTTCTCACCTATTCCCCTCAATGTAAATGAGGTTTCTTTAGAAGTGTTATGTAACGGGTAGAAGTAATACTTGTGCTAGCGGGAGAGAGGAAATGGAGAGATTTGTTCTGGGAACAATGTGTTAAATATCCATCCGTATATCATTATTATTTATTTTATATGCGCCTTATTATGTGTTTAGAATGCATGTTTAAGGGTGTATGATGATGAAACCTTAACAAAGATAATAAATTGGTTGCCAATTTGCACGCGAAAAACCCTCACAAAATATTAAGCGTTTTTCCTTCCATTGAGTGATTCTTACTCAAGATCCAAGATTGGCATTGGTTTGTTGGCCAAAGTCAAGACCTTTGTTCGTCGAGGATGGGTTTGAATCATGAAGGCTTTGTTCCATATCGGTGTCTTGTTCAAGTTGTGATTTTTTGGCCAAAGTCAAGATCACTTCTTGTCCATCGACATTGATTACGAAGCTTTCCATGGTCAATGGGTTCCGCTTAACTGGGATCACTAAGTTTGTTGTGCCAAAGCCAAGGCTTAATTGATTCGGAGGAAAAAGGTTAGGGAATATATTGGATATATTGGCATATATAGGATATATGTTTCGGACTTGGATGTCCACCTACTGGATCTAGGAATTGGATGGGATCCAATTGATCTTAGAGATCTACCTAGTTAATTATCATACAATTTGTTGGCCAAAGTCAAGATTGTGTGTTATTTAACGGGATCCTATCCCACTAGGAAACAAGGTTTCCCGAGTACTCCACAGAGGGTTAGAGGCTCGCCCAAAAATAGTGGGAGGTAAGTATTAAATTTGCAATATTCTTTTAGTTACTTGCCATACTCGCTCATTCAAATATTCATCGTCAAATAAATTAATTATTAGTTGGACTAATATTTAATTAATGTTGTTTTAAACAGTTGCACTGTATTCAAACTATTTCAATTAACAGTTGATTTTATAATTGGATTATAGTAATCAATAATTGAGTTTAACCTATTGAATTATAGTTGATTATATAGTTGGACTATAGTAATCATTATAATTAATAGTACCTAAAATCGTTGATTAAATAGTTGGACTATTAGAATCAAGATAAATTGAAAGATTAGTGTTTAAAATATAATTCTGGGTGAAAATATATTTAAACGACTTTAATTTTCAAATTGGGAATAAAATTTCAGAATGGTCATCGAAACTAAGAAGTTACTTTATTTGATAAAATAACATCTTAGGCCTAAGCCCGGAGTTAAGCAAATAGTAGAGCATGATATTTGGAATATTCATGTGATGATAATTTTAGTGCTTAATCCGTTATGCTTGCCAAGTAGACTCCTTAATTTCTTAATCAGAACTAAGGATTAGATCCTTATAGTATGATAATGAAATTGAAGGATCTTCATAGATCTATCCTTAGATCGTAGAAGTACTAAATTGCAATAGTAAACTCTTGGAGAGTTAATGGCTATACTCAAGGAGTCAAAGCCAAACTTTGCAATTAGGCAAGAAGCGCAAGGCGCGCATCTTATTTCGACATTCCGGAAGGCCAAGGCTTGGCCAAAGGCTTATGGGGTGTGAAAAGGGCAAAGGCAAAATAATTATAATCTTCTGGGAAGAAAAAGGACATATCCCAAAATGTCTACCTAAATTGTAGCAAACGGGCTCACGGAAGCGTGACTGCCGTATGGACAAGGCAGACTTGAAGGAATTGAAGACGACCAAGGCTTTGACTTCAAATATGTTTGTCATAAACGTGTTCACTGCTAGTATTAAAATTGGATTTTAGATACTAAAAGTGGTACATAGATATGTACTGATGTTCAAAATCTGTTGAGAGCAGAATACTGACTTCAGATGAGATTTATCTGCGAATTGAAAATGGGACGAAAGTCGCTGTTTTAACCGTAGATACCTAAGTTTAGGAACTACCCTTCGGGTGTGTACTTAAATTAGGAAACTGTTAAAATGTAACTAGTTTGACTAGATACAATATCTCTATATCAGGGTTTAACCCGTTGCGGGTATACCTTTATATTCTAGAACACTAAAGTGTTTTATTTTATAAAGATGATATTGAGATAAACACATTAGATGTGAATAACAGTATTTATATTTTGAATATAAATAATCTCAAGCATATAACATGACAATCAAATAGCTCAAACTGAGTAAATCGGTTGAAACTTAATTGTGGCATTGTTGTCTGGGACATATTAAACAAGACTCGTATATCCACACTTTCGAAGAGTGGGTACTAGGACATATTTGATTTCAATCAAATAATGTCTACGAATCCAGTTTATTGGGCAAAATGCCTAAAACACCTTTACTTGGTAAAAGTGTAAGTGCCACCGATCTGTTAGCCCTTATTCATAGTGAAGTAAGTGGGCCCATATCTAGCTAGGTTAGAAGTGGATATGAATGTTTCGTGACCTACACGGATGTGGCATCGCGTTATGGTTATGTATTTCTTTTGAAACATGAATAGGAAACTTTTGATGAAATCAAAGAGTTTCGACACGAAGTAGACAAACAGATGGGCTAAAGTATTAAATCATCACAGTCAGAACATGATGAAAATACTGTTGGAAATCTCTAAGTCCCGAGGATTGAATACAAAGCAAGAAATAAGTGCGAATACAACGAGGGAGTTGCGGAATACTCACATCGATCGGTTGAGCGACGCGGCAACGAACAAAAATCAACTTTCTGCCCACTGTCAAGCTCGACAGTTCACTGATTTTCTTCTCCAAGATTCGGCCATTGTAGGTCCTTCGTCAAGCTCCAAGCTTTGTCAAACGATTCCAAGCTCATTGGTGGACTTCCCTATCACCTTCGCATGTCTCTCGGAGTGCTAGCTCTTGATGATTTTGCTACAAAATCATCACGCTTGTGCTTCCTCTTGGTCACGATTTTTAGGCAGAAAAACCAGTGAAGAAATACCCACCATGGGCGTGAGAGAGAAGAGAGAAAAGAGAAGAGAGAGATGGATTTGTGTATTAGGTTAATTGATTTCTAAAATCAATTAAACATATACCAAAAATTTTGAATTTCAAAAATTCAAAAGTACAAGCTTTAAAGCTTCCATCTACCACCATCATCAATCAATCAATGTATAGTGACTGGTGTCAATCACTCATAGTGAAAGACATCTATCACTTGATTGACGAATGATGTGATGCTAGATGCGACTAGCGATTTGACGCTTGATTTGACTTATGTGCCGCACTCGAATTCGAAATGCGAATGAGCTCGCAAACAATCCGGGCTCGGGTTCGCTAATTCCAAATTAACGAATTTTCGGTTGCGACTTAATTAAATCTAATTTAATTAAATAATCATGCCTAACATAATCACTATTCATATCGATAACGAATTAATTCTAAATTAACTCGTTCGCACGAATTAAAATCTAATTTTAATTCCGCGTCGAAATCCAATTTCGTTTAATATATCGAATATATTATTTTAATCGATTAATTCCAAATTAATCGCTCTCTCTCTTTAATTAATATTTTATCCCAGATAAAATATCTCCGCAATTAATCTCAGATTAATTTTCTCTCTCATCATAAATTAATCCCAGATTAATAAAAGTGCGAGTCATACGTCATCGGTGAATCTTCGGGAAGTGACCCATGAGATCCCCGGATATGTTGGCATTAAATACGGTCGTCGGACTATCCGAACACGTAAGTACCTAGTACTACGTTTGTACCGATTTACAAGACAAGGTTGGCTTCTAGCAATGCGCCATGCCTACCCAATTCTCCAGAAATATCCTTATAGGAATATAAGGATCTATATCAGGCGTAGTATACGTAGTATTGCGTATTTCGTTCCAGTATCGGATGATCACATGCAAGGCCTGGGGCTGGTATAGTGTCTGCCCCGTACGAAGCATATATCGGATTACGAGCAAGTAGTCTCTTTATTATCGGATAATCATGACCAAGTCATATTATCCCGATGGTTGCAATCCTTTAGAGAACCAGTTCTGTATCCCTACGCGATCATCATCTCCATATGATTGGAGTGATACTTCCGTCTTGGCATCACATCCAACATACTGCGATTCTCTATATACCCAGCAGAGGCGTACACAGAACCTGTTAAAGCCTGGACGATCAAAACCAAAGTATATTGATTGTCGCAAGTATTAGCGGTGCAATTCTCAGGTTATGACCAAATACACCTACCCTGATTTCGGACTTCCATAGACACATAGTCATACTACCAATGGAATTCTGAGGGGGTCTATCCAGAGCGAAGCTGTTTCCCGTACCATCGGTAAAACACAACCTCCTACTACACTTCCATGAGTATCCTATACCCAAATATATGAGAACTATGTCGTTTGTGCCCTCACAACGCGCACAAGTGTAATACTAGTCTTTTACGTATTTATCGATGTCCAATCTCGATAATACTCTTACTAGGGATATTTAATGATTTATCCTTTGTGGACTGATACTGTCTCATATCATTCTCAATCCAGGAACAAATCATAAGGACCTCATATCATTTATACATCTTGGTGATCTAATCACAAATGATAAGAGTGCAATCTCCTTTGTCACATAGTTAATTTGTACAACAACACCATGATCTGTACAAATAGTGACGCTATGGGTCATTATTGTCCAACAATCTCCCACTGGGCCTATATCCAGTCACTCGAGTGTCTTACACCCGAACTATGTACGGTTGGCTCAAATTGCTGTGAAAAGGCTTTCGTCAGTGTTTGCATGATTATCATCTGATACAATTTATTTGATCATCACATCGCTACGATGTATGATCCGAACGAATTAGATGAATATCGAAGTATGTATCTGGATCTTTGATGAAACCATTAATTCTTTAGCCTGTGCTGACGCTTAGCTCAGCAGCTAACAAAACTATATATAATCTAATTAGATATATTATCGATCTAAATGGCTTCTATTGCTACCTCAGCTGCAGCAATAACCCACATTTGTTGTTTATTCGGTAACAGTATCTTGCTTGGAAGATTTCCAGCTCACTGTTTCGTTATTCAAACTGTATAGTACCATTTTATGACTTATAGTCATTTAATCGGTTTGGAAACTTGCAATAGTGATCCCAGTCACTTCAAGTTCTCATTCTCCATAGATTAAGACATCATCTTTAGTTCTCTAAGAAACTAAGAGATGTTCTTACTTTCAATCCAGTGACTATCAATTGGATTGGCCCGTTTGTGAATCCATATGCTCAAAGCGTATGAGACACTAGGTCACGTACATTTTTCAATGTACGATTTCTCGGAGAGTTTCAACAACTTTTAGATCTATCCCAGTAGATCTTTTTTCCTTGAATACACAAGAATAATTTTCGTTTTAAATTAAATCATAAACCATTATGATTACATCAAAACGATAATTCTAAGAACCTAATGTTTGCTTCAATCCAAACATGGATCGAATAACCTGCAAACCTTGTTTGCTAGTTTTGGTACGACAAAAACGACAGGATGTTGTAAACATCCTCCAAAAGGTTTCCTTTTCAGGAAAGCAATTTTCCCGTAAAGCTGTCATATTTCATAAATGAAACACGCAGATTTAGCAAGCATTATCCAAATGGATTTACCGTGGCAACAGTTAAAAGGTTGAATCGTAATCGACACAATGTTGATAACGATACCTTTCCGTTAAAAGTCTAGCTTTATACGTTGGTATGTTGCCATCCATGTATGTCTTCCTTGAAGACTTATAAGTACCAATAGGCACAATGCCTTGCGGTACATCAACTAGTATCCAAACATAGTTGATATAAATGGAATCCATTTCGGATATCATGGCACTTTGCCATAATATGGAGTCGATACCTTGTATCACTTCCTTATACATAGTCAGTTGGTGTACCTCAATAAGATTGACATCTTTATAAGGTGAGATCAGAAACCCATACCCCAGGTTATTTTCTGACTCTCTCCGACCTACGCGGTTCTTGTTTATTCGAAGATTACTGGTATAGTTTCATCCTTGATGAACTATTTGTGTTCCATTAGGATTCGGTGCCTTGAATAGTATTACTCCGATTTTTCATCGAGTTTACTTCCTCCCACTTACCACTGCATATCGGTATTCCTCTTAAGAAAACCGCATGGCGAGCAACAATTAAATTGTTCTCTTTGTGAGTTGTATAAGTACTATACTTATGGTATCCCTAGGATAACCTACAATTGGCACTTGCCCGATTTGGGTTTTAGTTTGGTATCATCCAAACATATGCCTAGCATTCCCAAATGTTCAGGAATGAGAAAACTCGGTTTCTTTCCTATTCATATCTAATATGATATCTGTCAAACATATATTTTTATGGAACCTTATTCTAAATAAGTTCTGCGCTGTATTTGCGTATCCGTTGAAGGAAATGGTAGCTCAGACCGACTCATGATTAACCTTATCATGTCCAAAAAAATTTGATTTATCCTTTCGGACACACCGTCAAACTGACGTGTTCCGGGAGGAGTCCTCATTGAAAGAATACTATACTCTTTCAAGTATTTCAGAAACTTATTATTTAAGTATTTTCCATTACGGTCTTACCGTGACGGTATAATACTTTAGCCGATCTATTTATCTATTTCGTGTCGAAACTCTAAAAGTTTCCGATTTGTGTTTCAAAAAAAAAACACATAACCATAACGTGATGCCACATCCGTAAAGGTCACGAAATATTCATCTCCACCTCTAGCCTAGCTAGACATGGGCCCACTTGCTTCACTATGAACTAGGGCTAACAGATTGATGGCATTATCACTTTTACCAAGTAAATAGTGTTTTAGGCATTTTGCCCAATAAACAAGATTCGTAGACTTTATTTGAATAGAATCAAATTTTTCCTAGTACCCATTCTTCAAAAGTGTGGATATACGAGTCTTGTTTAATTGTGTCCCAGACAACAATGCCACAATTAATTTTCTTCTGATCAAATCAGTTTGAACTATTTGTTTGTCATTTTGTACGTTTGAGATTTATTTATATTCAAAATATAAATACTGTTATTCACATCTAATGTGTTTATCTCAATATAATCTTTATATAATAAAACACTTTAGTGTTCTAGAATATAAAGGTTCACCCGCAGCGGGTTAAACACTGATATAGAGATAATGTATCTAGTCAAACTAGTTACATTATAACAGTTTCCTAATTTAAGTACGCACCCGAGGGTAGTTCCTACACTTAGGTATCTACGGTCAAAACAGCGACTTCGTCCCGTTTTCATTTCGTAGATTAATCTCGACTGAAGTCAGTATCCTGCTCATAGCAGATTCTGAACATCAGTATATATATATGTACCACACTAAGTATTTTAAAATCCAATTTTAATACTAGTAGTGAACATATTTATGACAAATATATTTGAAGTCAGAGCCTTGCCCCGTCTTCAGTTCCTTCATGTCTGCTTTGTCCAAACGGCAGTCACGCTTCCGCGATCCCGTTTGCCACATTTTAGGCAGACATTTTGGGATATGTCCTTTATCTTCCCAGAATATTATAATGATTTTGCCTTGGCCCTTTTCAACATTCTAGAAGCCTTTGGCCAAGCCTTGGGTTTCTAGAATACTGAAGTAAGGTGCACCTTGCGCTACTTGCCTTATTGCAAACTTTGACTTTATCTCCTTGAGAATAGTCATTACCTCTCCAAGAGTTATTATTGCAATTTAGTACTTCTAAGATCTAAAATAGATCTATGAAGATCCTTCAATTTCAGTATCATACTTTAAGGATCTAATCCTTAGTTCTGATTAAGAAATTAATGAGTCTACTGCGACAAGCTAAATGGATTAAGCACAAAGTTATCATCACATGAATCTTCCAAAGATCATGCTCTACTATTTGCTTAACTCCGGGGCTTAGGCCTAATAAGTTATTTTATCAAATAAAGTAACTTATTATTTCCAGGACCATCCTAAAATTTTATTCCCATTTGAAAATTAAACCATTTAAATACATTTTCCTTAGGATCATGTTTTAAATGTCAATCTTTCAATTTATCTTGATTTTAATAGTCCAACTATTAATCAACGATTTAGGTACTATTTATTATAATGATTACTATAGTCCAACTATTTAATCAACTATAATTAAATAGATAAATTCAATTATATGATTACTATAATCCAATTATAAAATCAACTATAAATGAATAATTTGAATACAGTCCAACTGTTTAATAAAACAACGATTTAAATATTAGTCCAACTAACATTTAATATATTTGATGAATGATATTTGTTTGAGCGCGTATGGCAAGTAATTAAACGAATATTTCAAATTCAATTCTTGCCTCCTACTATTTTTCGGCGAGCCTCTAACCCTCTGTCGAGTGCTCGGGAAACCGTGTTTCTTAGCGGGCTAGGATCCCGTTAAATATTACACAATCTTGACTTTGGCCAACAAATTGTATGATAATTAACTAGGTAGATCTCTAAGATCAATTGGATCCAATCCAATTCCTAGATCCAGTAAGGGGACATCCAAGTCCGAAACATATATCTTATATATGCCAATATATCCAATATATTACCTAAACTTTTTCCTCTGAATCAACTAAGCCTTGGCTTTAGCACAACAAACATAGTGATCCCAGTCAAGCGTGACCCATTGACCATGGAAAGCTTCGTAATCAATGTCGATGGACAAGAAGTGGTCTTGACTTTGGCCAACAAACCACAACTTGAACAAGACACGATATGGAACAAAGCCTTCGTGATTCAAACACATCCTCGACAGACAAAGGCCTTGACTTTGGCCAACAAACCAATGCCGTCTTAGATCTTGAGTAAGAATCACTCAATGGAAGGAAAAACGCTTAATATTTTGCGAGGGTTTTTCGTGCAAATTGGCAACCAATTTATTATCTTTGTTAAGGTCTCATCATCATACACCCTTAAACATGCATTCTAAATACATAATAAAGCGCGTATAAATAAAATAATAATGATATGCGGATGGATACTTAACACATTGATCCTAGATCAAATCTCTCCTTTCTCTCTCCCGCTAGTACATGTATCACTTCTACTCGTTACACTACACTTCTAAAGAAACCTCATTTACGTTGAGGGGAATAGGTGAGAAGAGAATACAAAGAATAAGGAGGTAATAAGGCTGGACACACAGGTCCAATTAATAATCAAATTTATTACAACAATTTCTAAAATTGCCCCACCCATCTAATATCCATATGATATACATTATTCATGCATCGCAACCATGTATTCACACAAGCATGTTATCAATCAATCTAATCAAATTAATTAATCTGATAATTAGTGACCATCCAATGTTCAAACAACGATTTGATTTTGCTCGAGTCAAACTCGTTTGCGAATAAGTACTCAAAGTACGAATTCTCGAATTAAATTAAACTACAAAATTAAATCCAATTCAATTTGTATTTAATACTAATTCGCTATTTAATTCCAAATTAAATACTACACTTTATTAATAAACCTTTTACGACTTAAACTTTTCAAATTTAATCGTTTCGGGTCTCAAAGCCCGATTAACGTCCAACGTCAATTTAATTAAAGTCCAATGGGCTTTTAATTAATTTCTTAAGGCGTGGACTTTTGGTCAATTCGGGTCAAACCCAATAACCAAAGTCCAATCCGGGAGTTACCCCATAAGCCCAAAAATCAATTTAGGCCCAATTAAACTTTAAAGGTCCATTAGTCGCATTTGGGCTTTATGGAAGCGGTTTTGGGCCCAATTGGATCCAACAATTTTGCCTAAACCAACTTAGTACAACCAAGCCCAATAAGCCCATTTACAACTTTAAAAGTCCAATTTCCAAAATTAGGCCCAATATATTAAATTACAAATTCCAAATCCCAATCTAATTACCAAAGTGTATAGCATTATTAATCACCCAAATCAATATTTCCAAAACATCAAATTAGCCTAATTAATCATGCTTATCATCATTAAATAATGTCCAACACAATTTAACAAAAATCAAACCCATATACATGCTATATTGCTCTCGGCCAAGGGGAAATTTTATGTCCAAATCAAATTCAATCCAATTAAATTCAATTCAACATTAAATCAATATTCCCAATTGATTTCCAACACATCCAATGATCAAAAATCAAAATCCAAGACAATTTTAGGGCATGCTCATTCTCGGCCAAGCTAAGAAAATTGGGGAAAATTGTTCCAAACACAATTTCTTCAAATTGATCTAATCAATCCTCAATAAAACATGTTTTAAGCATACTCAAACATCCAATTTAATTAAAACATGCTCAAACACATTTTACCCAAATTTTAAGCCCTAATCAAATTTCATGCTTTTCAACCTGGCTCTGATACCATTGTTGGAAATCTCTAAGTCCCGAGGATCGAATACAAAGCAAGAAATAAGTGTGAATACAACGAGGGAGTTTTGGAATACTCACATCGATCGGTTGAGCGACGCGGCAACGAACAAAAATCAACTTTCTGCCCACTATCAAGCTCGGCAGTTCACTGATTTTCTTCTCCAAGATTCGGCCATTGTTGGTCCTTTGTCAAGCTCCAAGCTTTGTCAAACGATTCCAAGCTCATTGTGGACTTCCCTATCACCTTCGCATGTCTCTCGGAGTGCTAGATCTTGATGATTTTGCAACAAAATCATCACACTTGTGCTTCCTCTTGGTCACGGTTTTTAGGCAGAAAATCCAATGAAGAAATGCCCACCATGGGCGTGAGAGAGAAGAGAGAAAAGAGAAGAGAGAGATGGATTTGTGTATTAGGTTAATTGATTTCTAAAATCAATTAAAAATATACCAAAAATTTTGAATTTCAAAAAGTCAAAAGTACAAGCTTTAAAGCTTCCATCTACCACCATCAATGAATGAATAGTGACTGGTGTCAATCACCCAAAGAGAAAGACATCTATCACTTGATTGACGAATGATGTGACGCTAGATGCGACTAGCGATTTGACGCTTGATGTGACTTGCGTGCCACACTCGAATTCGAAATGCGAATGCGCTCGCAAACAATCCCGGGCTCGGGTTCGCTAATTCCAAATTAACGAATTTTTGGTTGCGACTTAATTAAATCTAATTTAATTAAATAATCATGTCTAACATAATCACTATTCACGTCGCTAACGAATTAATTCTAAATTAACTCGTTCGCCCGAATTAAAATCTAATTTTAATTCCGCGTCGAAATCCAATTTTGTTTAATATATCGAATTATTATGTTTAATCGATTAATTCCAAAATATCGCTCTCTCTCTTTAATTAATTTTATCCCAGATAAAATATCCCACAATTAATCCCAGATTAATTTTCTCTCTCATAAAATTAATCCCAGATTAATAAAAGTGCGAGTCATACGTCATCGGTGAATCTTCGGGAAGCGACCCATGAGATCCTCTGATATATTGGCAGTAAATACGGTCATCGAACTATCCGAACACGTAAGTACCTAGTACTACGTTTGTATCAATTTACAAGACAATGTTGGCTTCTAGCAAAGCGCCATGCCTACGCAATTCTCCATAAATATCCTTACAGGAATATAAGGATCTATATCAGGCGTAGTATACGTAGTATTGCGTATTTTGATCAAGTATCGGATGATCACATGCATGGCCTGGGGCTGGTACATTGTCTGCCCCGTACGAAGCATATATCGGATTACGAGAAACTAGTCTCTTTATTATCAGATAATCATGACCAAGTCATATTATCCCGATGGTTGCAACCCTTTAGAGAACCAGTTCTGTATCTCTACGTGATCATCATCTCCATATGACTGGAGTGCTACTTCCGTCTTAACATCACACCCAACGCACTATGATTATCAATATACCCAGCAGAGGCGTACACAGAACCTGTTAAAGCCCTGGACGACCAAAACCAATGTATATTGATTGTCGCAAGTATTAGCAGTGCAAGTCTCAAGTTAAGACCAAATACACCTACCCTGATTTCAGACTTCCATAGACACATAGTCATACTACCAATGGAATTCCGATGGGGTCTATCCAGAGCGAAGCTGTTTCCCCCGTACCATCGTAAAACACAACCTCCTATTACACTTGCATGAGTATCCTATACCCAAATATATGAGAACTATGCCGTTTTTGCCCTCACAAAGCGCGCAAGTGTAATATTGGTCTTTTACGTATTTATCGATGTCCAATCTCGATAATACTCTGACTAGGGATATTTAATGATTTATCATTCGTGGACTGATACTGTCTCATATCATTCTCAATCCAGGAACAAATCATAAGGACCTCCTATCATTTATGAATCTTGGTGATCTAATCACAAATGATAAGAGTACAATCTCCTTTGTCGCATAGTTAATTTGTACAACAACACCATGATCTGTACAAATAGTGACGTTATGGGTCAAAATTGTCCAACAAATACTTAAGCAATGAGTTTCTTAAATACTTGAAAGAGTACAGTATTCTTTCAATGAGGACTCCTCCCGGAACACGTCAGTTTGACGGTGTGTCTGAACAGAGAAACCGAATTTTGTGACATGATAAGGTTAATCATGAGTCGCTCTGAGCTACCATTTCCTTCAACGGATACACATAAACAATACAGAACTTATTTAGAATAAGGTTCCATAAAAATCTATTTGACAGATTTCATATTAGATATGAAAAGGAAAAAACCGGGTTTTTCTCATTCCTAAAGATTTGGATATGCTAGGCATATGTTTTGATGATATCAAACTAAAACCCAAATCAGATAAGTGCCAAATTGTTGGTTATCCTAGGGATACCAAAGTATAGTACTTATACAATTCAGAGAAAATGTAATTGTTGCTCGCCATGCGGTTTTTCCTAAGAGGAATACCTATATGCAGTGGTAAGTGGGAGGAAAGTACAACTCGATGAAAATCAGAGTAATACTATTCTAGGCACCGATTCCTAATAGAACACAAATAGTTCATCAATAATGAAACTATACCAATAATCTTCGAATACACAAGAACCACGTAAGTCAGAGAGAGTCAGAAAACAACCTGAGGTATGGGTTTCTGATCTCACCTCATAAAGATGTCAATCTTATTGAGGAATATGAACTGACTACGTTTGAGGAAGTGATACAAGGTATCGACTCCCTATTATGGAAAAGTGCCATTGATATCCGAAATGGATTCCATGTATACCAACTATGTTTAGATACTAGTTATTGTACCGCAAGGCATTGTGCCTATTGGTACTATAGAAGTCTTCAAGGAAGACATACGTGGAAGGAAACATACTAACGTACTAAGCTAGGCTTGTAGCGAAAAGGTATCGTTATCAACATTGTGTAGATTACGATGAAACCTTTTACATGTTGCCATGGTAAATCCATTTGGATAATGCTTGCAAATTCTGCATGTTTCATTCATGAAATGTGGCAGCTAAATGCCAAAACCGCTTTCCTTAACGGAAACCTTTTGGAGGATGTTTATAACATCCTGACGGTTTTGTCGTACTGAAATGAGCAAACAAGGTTTGCAGGTTATTCGATCCATGGATGGATTGAAGCAAGCATTGCGTTCTTGGAACTATCATTTTGATGTAATCATAATGGTATATGATTTGATTCAAAACGAAAATGATTCTTGTGTATATAAGGAGGTTAGTGGGAGTGCACTGATAGTGAAAGTCCTAAATAAGATATGTCATTTCTTGGAAATGATATTCCCATAATAAAATCGGTGAAAGCTGGCTTTCAAGAAAATCCTCCGTAGAATTCTTGGGAGAAACAACCTTTATTCTAGGAATAAACATCTACTGGGATAGATTTAAAGTTGTTAATAATCTCCGAGAACTCGTACATTGAAAAATGTACGCGACCTGGTGTCTCATATGTTTGAGCATATAGAGTCACAATCAGGCCAATCCAAGTGATAATCACTGGATTGATGTTAAGAACATCCTTAAGTATCTTAGAGAAACTAAGGATGCTGTCTTAAACTATGGAGAATGAGAACTTGAAGTGACTGGGATCACTGCTGCAAGTTTCCTAACCGATAAAATGACTGTAAGTCATAACAACGGTATTATAAAGTTTATATAACGAAACAGTGAGCTGGAAATATTCCAAGCAAGATACTGTTACCAAATAAACAACAAAAGCAGGTTATTGCTGCAGCTGAGGCAGCAATATAAGCCATTCAGGTCGATAATAAATCTAATTAGATTAGATATAGTTCTGTTAGCAGCTGAGCTAGGCTACAGCACAGGCTAAAGAATTAATGGTCTCATCAACGATCCAGATATATACTTCGATTATTCATCTGATCCGTTCGGATCATACATCGTGGTGATGTGATGATCGTATAAATCGCATCAGATGATAATCATGCAAATCCGCTGACGAAAGTCTTTTTTCAGCAGAGGTTTGAGCGAACCGTACATAGTTCGAGTGTAAGACACTCGAGTGACTGGCTATAGGCCAAGTGGGAGATTGTTGGATAGTTATGACCTATAGCGTCACTATTTGTACAGATCATGGTGTTGTTGTACAAATTAACTATGTAACAAAGGAAATTGCTCTCTTATCATTTGTGATTAGATCACCAAGATGTATAAATGATGAAAGGTCCATATGATTAGTTCCTGGATTGAGATGATATGAGACAGTATCAATCCACGAAGGTTTAATCAATAAATATCCCTAGTCAGAGTATTATTGAGATTGGACATCGATAATGCGGAAAAGACTAGTATTACACTTGTGCGCGTTGTGATGGCATAACAACATAGTTCTCATATATTTGGGTATAGGATACTCATGCAAGTGTAGTAGGAGGTTGTGTTTTACCGATGGTACGGAAAACAGCTTCGCTCTGGATAGACCCCTCAGAATTCCATTGGTAGTATGACTATGTGTCTATGGAAGTCCGAATCAGGGTAGGTGTATTTGGTCCTAACCTGAGACTTGCACCGCTAATACTTGCGATAATCAATATGCTTTGGTTTTAGGTCGTTCAGGGCTTTAACAGGTTCTGTGTACGCCTCTGCTGGGTATATTGAGAATCGTAGTGTATTGGGTGTGATGTCAAGACGGAAGTATCACTCCAGTCATAGTGGAGATGATGGTCACGTAGGATACGGAACTGGTTCTTTATGTACTGCAGTCATCGGGATAAAATGACTAGGTCATTTTTATCCGATTATAGAGACTAGTTACCAGAGATCTGATATGTGCTTCGTACGGGGCAGACACATTTCCAGCCCCAGGCCTTGCACGTGACATCCGATACTGGATAGAAATACACAATACTACGTATACTACGTCTGATATAGATCACTATATTCCTGTAAGGATATTTCTGGAGAATTGGGTAGGCATGGCGCTTTGCTAGAAGCCAACATTGTCTTGTAAAACGGTAAAAGCGTAGTACTAGGTACTTACGTGTTCGGATAGTCCGACGACCGGATTTACTACCAACATATCCGGGGATCTCATGGGTCACTTCCCGAAGATTCACCGATGACGTATGACTCACAGTTTAATTAATTTGGGATTAATTAGAAGAGAGAGAAAATTAATCTGGGATTAATTACGAAGATATTTTATCTAGGATAAAATATTAATTAAAGAGAGAAAACGATTAATTTGGAATTAATCGATAAATTAATATATTCGATATATTAATCGAAATTGGATTTCGTCGCGGAATTGAAATTAGATTTTAATTCGGGCGAACGAGTTAATTTAGAATTAATTCGTTAGCGACGTGAATAGTGATTTTGCTAGGCATAATTATTTAATTACGTCGCAATGGAAAATTCGTTAATTTGGAATTAGCGAACCCGAGCCCGGGAGTGTTTGTGAGAGCACTCGTATTTCGAATTCAAGTGTGGTCGCAAGTCACATCAAGCGTCAAATCACTTGTCACTTTGATTGATGTGACAACTAGTCACTTGATTGAGTGAATAGTGATGGGAGTTGATGGTAGTGGTTGTAGCCTTTAATGGTTTGACTTTTTGAAAGTAAAAATAAGAAAAATGAATTTTGAAATTCAATTAGTGTATTAGATACACATTTTTCTCAACAACTAACTAATTCACTCACTATCTTCCTCTCTCAATTCGGCCAAGGTGGCCTTCTCTCTCTCTCTCTCTCATTCTCGGCCTTAGAGGCCATTTTCTTCTCCTTTTGGTTCTTCAAAACCGTGAGCTTGGAAGAAGTATTGTGATGATTTTTTTGCAAAATCATGAGTGCTAGCACACATTAGAGTCCATACAAGGTGATAGGGAAACCCATTTGTGAGCTTGGAATCACCATTGAGAAGCTTGGAGCTTGGAGCTTCAATGGAGCACACTTAGAGGTGATGACCGAAAATTAGAGGAGCCAAAACCTATAAATGCCGAGAGCCATCTCAAAGGGCAGAAAAAGTTTTGTTCTTCGTCGCATCGCTCAACCGCTCAATGTAAGTATTCCGCAACTTCATTGATGTATTCGCACTTATGTTTCATCGCTTTATTCGATCCTCGGGACTGTAGAAATCCAACAGCTATCGTATCAAAATTCAAAGTAATAGATATATTCATATGTTTGATGTATATACATATATATACCAGATGATAAACAATGTTTGACATGTATGTGCTTGTGTATGTGAGATCATGTGATGAGATTGCGTGAAGTGATATATATGCATGTGTGTATGTTAATTGATTGATATCTCGTGGTATAGTAGTCGAGGTGGATATGAATTTGTTCGGACAAAATTCATCTTATACCTATTCTAAAATAGGTAATGAGTCCCATACGAACATTTTATATGTAAGCCATAACATATGTGTGTTGTTTGATTATGTGCTTTGTTATGTATTGGTTGTTATGTGTGCTTCGTGGTTGGTTGCACGATGATTGTATGTATGTCTCAGTGTATGTATGTGTATGATAGAACTTGTAACATAGATGGATAGTGCATGCTTATGCGAAATTAATGAATGATTTGAAAATTTATGTGAATATCAGATGTTTTAAAGTGTGTTTTCTAAGTTGTATTGGTATGTATGTAGGTGTAAGAATCCTGCAATTATGTTTGCATGAATATAAGAGAAATGTGTTATGGTATTTGTAAATGTATATGAATCCCGAATGTCAAGCTGCTGTAAGGTTATTGTGATTAAAGAAAGTTAAAGAAAGTTTATTTTGGTATTGAAGTAAGTTTGTGTTGGTATGGAAGATAGTTTGTAATCGAATAGACAAAAGTTTATTTGATTTACCGATTTGATGATATCTCAAATAAGGATATTTGTGATAAAAGTATGGATGTTTGACTTCATGTTTCACGTGATTGAAGTGGATTTGATATTAAATGATATACTCTATGGTATTCGAGTTTTGCTTTATATGCTTTGGATGTTATCTATTAGATTGGCACATATGTCGATATGTAAATGGGAAATTTTGACATGGGTTAAGTATAAAGGATGATAATAAGTTAATAAATTTGAACTTGTAACAATTTAGTAATTCTGATAATCTAGTGATATGTTTGACTTGTTTGTTTGTAATATTAGCATGATTACTTACTGAGTTTTAAAACTCACACCAAACCAGTTTGCTAGTTTTGCAGGTTGGCTTCTAGATTGGTCAACCACTACAGCTTTGGAAGTCATGCTCGAGACGTGAATCACTCAAGTGGTAGTCACCCTCACAAATGTCCTGGTAGAAGTTTTAGAAGTTTAGGATATTTGGTTATTGTTTTGTTTGTTGTGCTGAGCACGCCATTTGTATTAAGTAAATATTTTGATGGTTTATAATGTTGTGGGCATAGAGCCCTTGAGTGTTGATAGATGATGTGGGCACGGAGCCCTTAGAATATGATTTTGATATATTTTGTGTGGACCTGATCCAGGTTGTCCACTTTTAGGATACATCATGCCCAATTTTCTGTAAATTTGGAGGCTTATGGAGATAGGTCAATCATGTCTTATGCCTGTAACATATTGCCTCTAGTGGGGTGTTACATGAACCTTTTATTGTGACAATATATTTACTTTACTAACTGACTAGTAGACATGGTGTCTTTGAACTATTCTATCTTTAGTGTAAATGATGATACACAACACATATGAATCTTTCTTAACACAATTGAGTTATCATGGTTATGTTCGTTTTGGTCCTAAATATTTACTTGGTTCTGCAAGAGTTTCTAAGAATTGAAACCCGTACAATTCCCTTTAAAGCGGCTTCACTTCTCTCTCACATAAATGTTTTCTTAATCTAAGAGTAACATGCTTTACTTCGCTTGGACTCCCAAAACATAAGAAACATTAAGAGCATAACTCATCCTACACTCCACGGGTATCACTGGTTCATCATAGAAATGGACAAGAGGGCAACTCCTACATGAGTAACCCATTACCGTGATCCAATAAGGTTTTTATAGTTAGGTTATCCATTTGAACCTAGTTCTTGGGATCTTCAGTCAGTTAGGTTGGGTTTTCCTTCGTATTGACCTATTATTTTATGGTTTTAGTCTTATTCCCATCGATGATTTCTCTACCACTTCTCTATTAACCATTGGTTAGCGGATTCGTAATATTATTCTTTGACCTCACATAATAAATAAAAATAAATCAAATAGAGAGTAACTATCAAATGGTATTATGATTACACCGAATATATCTAAACTTACCATTATACATATTTCTTTGTGCCTTACTAATTGTAGATTAACTATCACAATGTATGCAAATTGTTGGCACAAGCTTTTGCTACTTTAGAATACCTTCCAAAATTTTTTATAACCACTCTGCTTCTTCAACTTATTTATCTAATGCAATTAACTTTGGTTCCATTAAAGATATGGAAATCACTGTTTGTTTAGTAGAGTTTCATGATACAGTTGCACCTACCAATGTAAACACATAGCCACTCGTAGACTTTGAGTTTTTCACATCAAGAATTTATCAAGAATTTTCTCTACATAATGATATTAATATCTAAATAATTTTTTGACACGACAGAAACACCTTTGTTAAATTTATCAAAACATTTGTCTACATTATGAGATTCACTCAGAATGTCTTCAGTGAACTTATAGTTTCCTTGAAGCTCTACAGTTTACTTTCTAATAAATAGGTTAGAAAATATACACCAAAATATTTTAATGTTCTGGACCTTTTACTTCGTCTAAATTCATCCTAGATTTCTTGTAATTTGACCGGCGTAATCACACAAGTATAACGCAAGCGCACGTATCGTTCAAGTAGTATAAAAATATCGATATCCTACTGTTGTTATTAATTATTGATACTATTTATTTACAAGTATCTAATTAAAGGGAGAAGAGAATGATTGTTTTTGGTTGGTTGAATGTGGATTTCCTTAACTAAAATAAACAAAAGAAAATACTAAGAAAAATAAATAAAAGACACAAAGATCTAGGGTTATGATTCCACACAATATTATCCTAAAGATGAATTGATTCTCTTATATATATGTAATAAGTCAGTTTGCTAACCTGGAACACGAAGTTATGCAAAAGCCTCTGTCGATGGTCAGATGCAAATACCCAAATAACCCAATTAATCATATGTCTATGTTAATCAGTTACCTGAATTCATTAAGTTCAAGTTCCAAAAGTGGTTACCCCCGCCCGATAGGTATATGTCTATCCTGTAAGGAAATCTATTAAAGGGTTATCTATCCTCAAGGAAGATCGTGGGCTATTGAATCTAAGTCTGAAACCTATAATCCCTTCGTCAAGTTCATTTTAAGTTTACCAAATCAATCTTATTAATGGCCAATTAACAAGAAGCATTAAGCTTAAGACTCAATAAACAAACCAAAGAATTGCCCATAACAAGAAAATCAATTATTAAGTGTGTGGAAAATTAAAGACTGGTAATCATCTGTCACATAAAGACCGGTAATCATCTGTCAAATAAGACCGGCCATATAGTCGGTATCACATTATGTCAATAAATAAAAACCAGCCATTAAGGCAGTATAACCTTTTATGTTAAATTATAATATCCATATTATAATTAAGGGAGATTAATCTAAACTAAAATAATAAAAGCTTCACCCTTCCCCCAGCGAAAAATTAACTACAAAACATAAAAGTAAATAAAAGAAAATAAACTACTACTATTACTGAAAATAAAAATGCATAAATTAAATACTGAAAATAAATACAAACAAGATGCAATCCTTAAATTCCTTACAAAAACCTAAGGAAAGCATGAGAATTACAAATGAAATGGCTTGATATTTATAGGAAAATCTAAAGGCTTCCACAAATTTCTCCACCAATTGCTCCACCAAACACTCCACTAAACACTCCACAAAATCCTCCACCAAACACTCCACCAAACATGCCACAAGACACTCCACAAAATACTCCACCAAACATGAAAGCATGTTTTGTGGAAGTTTGACAATTATAAATTGTCATTTTCCATTTTTTTATTTTTTGATAATGACTTTAGTAATTACACAAAACACATTGGATTATTCGTTAATTTCAGTCTTGAAAAATTCAGAATTCGAAAATATTTTAAATTTCAAAGTTGTAGATATTTGAGTCTTCTTTAATTTGTAACTTGAATCAGAGCAATCGGATATTGGATTAAAATTTTATGGCAAAATACCAAACTTACGCAAAATTGGAATTTAGGACTGCACTTCGTGACGCGTACAGTAAATTTTCGTTTTTGACCTTTTTTCCTCCGAATTTCATCGTTTTAGCCCTGAGTTGATTCTATTAAGTCCTAATATTATTTTTATCTGCAAAATAAACAAAAACACATCAAAATGTTCATAAAACTCGAGAAACTATACAAAATATTAGGTTAAATGAGTGGGAAATAGTGATATAATTACCACTCATCATAATTCTAGATCCTGATTATTTTCATTCATATTCTCATGTGTTCGTTTAGACGAACATGGCTCTTCTATGGATTTACATGGAAATACATGTTCAAAGAATGATGTATTTCTTGATTCCATTATCGTGTTCTTGTGTATGTCTAGGATTTTAGACTCATGTACAAGGAATCGATATGCATTACTATTATGTGCATAGCCGATGAAAATATAATCAATTATTTTAGGTCCAAATTTTACTATCTTAGGTGGAGGAATGACCACCTTAGTAGGACACTCCCACACTCGCAAGAATTGTAAGAAGGTACTTTACCTTTCCATAATTCATACTGGGTTTTCACTTATTTCTTTCGAGGTACATTATTTAAAAGGTAATTTGCTGACAGAACAACTCCCACATCACATGTTCTGATGTGACCCAAAACTTATCAATATTGCATTCATCATTTCTTTCAAGTTACTATTTTTACATTTTGCAATCCCAATGGATGAGGTCAATCGGTAGCTATGACTTGATGTATGATTCAATTTTGTTCACATGATGTCTTAAACAGAAAAACATACTCACAACCTCTATTTGTTCTTAACTCTTTAATTTTCTTATATAGTTGATGTTGGACAATTATGACCCATAGCATCACTATTTGTAAAAGACATTGTGGTTTTTTTACAAATTAACTTTGTGACAAAGGAAATTTCCATTTTATCATTTTGTAATTAGATTACTTGAATATATAAATGATAAAAGTGTTGGTTATTATCTAGGTCCCAAGATCAAACAAGACACGAAAAGAATGTGTGAACACATCAACGGAGGTAGCGGAATACTCACATCGATCGGTTGAGACGATTTGAAGACGAACAAAGCCCAAAACGCTCACTGGTTTGGCGCCACTGCTGTGCAGTTCACAGCCCACAAAATCAGAATTTTGAGCTGAGAAACGCAGCTCCTAGCTTCGTCGGACGGATCAAGGCTCATGGGTGAACCTCCCTACCACCTTCGCAAGTCTCGTAAGTGTTCTAGCACTTGATTTCTCACCATGAAAAACCACTCTTTGCTTCCCTTTATTCACGCCATTTCTGGTTAGAAAACCAGTCCATATATTTTGTTTTGGGCGTGAGGTATTGGAGAGAAAATGAGAGAGAAGAAAAATGGTGTATTAACTTAACCAAATGTAAAGCAAAAAATTGATTATATATATTTTCCAAAAAATAAATAATCAATTTTCATTTAACTTTATCAAAAAAATCAAATGAATATTGGAGCCAAATCCATATAGTTTTCCCTCCAAAATGCTTTTACACTTTATGTCAAGTCCATCACTATTCACATCAAGTCACTTTAATAAAGTGACATGTCTTTCAATCAATCAATCACATCACTCAAAGTGACATTTGATTTGACGCTTGATGTGACGAATGATTTGACGTTTGATGTGACTTGCGTTGCCGCACTGGAATTCGAAATACGAATGCGCTCGCAATCACACTCGGGCTCGGGTTCGCTAATTCCTAATTAGCGATTTTTCCGTCGCGTCGTAATTAAATGATTACGCCTAGCGAATTCACTATTCACGTCGCTAACGAATTAATTCTAAATTAATTCGTTCGCCCGAATTAAAATCTAATTTTAATTCCGCGTCGAAATCTAATTTCATTTAATATATCGAATATATTAATTTACCGATTAATTCCAAATTAATCATTATCTCTCTCTAGACGATATTTTATCCTAGATAAAATATCTCCGTAATTAATCCAAGATTAATTTTCTCTCTCTACTATATAATCCCAGATTATTTAAGAGTGCGAGTTATGCGTCATCGGTGGATTATCGGGAAGCGACCCATGAGATCCCCGGATTAGTTGGCAGTAAATGCGGTTGTCGGAGTATCCGAATCACGTACGTACCATGTACTACTTCTACCGATTTACGAGACAAGGTCGACTCATAGCAAAGCACCAAGTCTACCCAATTCTCTGGACATATCCATTTAAGAATATTTAAGATCTGTATCAAGCGCAGTATACAATTGTATTGTGCATATCGGTCCAGTATCGGATAGTCACGTGCTAGGGCTGGGGCTGGATAAGTGTCTGCCCCGTCTGAAACACATATCGGATGTCTGGTAACATAGTCTATATAATCGGATATTCATGACCTGGTCAAAATATCCCGATTGGATGCGCATCACTCAAGAGCACTAGTACCGTATCATGCGTGACATCATCTCCACTATGACTGAAGTGATACTTCCGTCTTGACATCACACCCAATACACTACGACTCTCTGATAAACCCAGAAGTGGTGTACGCAGAACCGGTTAAAGCCCTGTACCACCAAGACCAAAGTCTATCGATTATCGTAAGTATTAGCGATGTAAGTCTCAAGTTAAGACTATACACACCTACCTTGAATTCGGCCTCCCATAGACACATAGTCATAATACCAATGGGATTCCGAGGGGTCTATACAGAGCGAAGCTGTTTCCCGTACTATCGGTGAAACACGACCTCCTATCGCACTTGCATAAGTATCTGATACTTATATATACGAGAACTATGCCGTTGTGCCCTCACAACGCACACAAGTGCAATACTAGCCTATTCTGCATTATCGATGTCCAGTCTCGATAATACTCCGGCTAGGGATATTTAATGATTAATCCTTCGGGGACTGATACTGTCTCATATCATTCTCAATCCATGAACTAATCATAGGGACCTCTCTTCATTTATATATCTATGGTGATCTAATCACAAATTATGAGAGTGCAATTTCCTTGTCACATAGTTAATTTGCTACAACAACACAATGATCTGTGCAAATAGTGACGCTATGGGTCATTTTGTCCAACAAAAAGTCCTTATGATTAGTTCCGAATTAATAAGATATGAGACAATATCAATCCATGAAAGGTTTAATCATTAAATATCCATAGTCGTAGTATTATCGAGATTGGACATCGATAATGCGGAATAGGCTAGTATTACACTTGTGCGCGTTATGGAAGCGTAACGACATAGTTCTCATATATTTGGGTATTGAATACTTATGCAAGTGTAATATGAGGTTCTGTTTACCGATGGTACGAGAACAGCTTCACTCTGGATAAACCCATTGGATCCCATTGGTAGTATGACTATGTGTCTATAGGGAATCCGAATCAGGGTAGGTGTATTTGGTCTTAACCTGAGACTTGCATCGCTAATACTTACGACAATCAATACGCTTTGGTTTTGGTCATCCAGTGTTTTAACAGGTTCTGTGTACGCCTCTTCTGGGTTTATTGAGAATCATAGTGTATTGGGTGTGATGTCAAGATGGAAGTGTCACTTCAGTCATATGGAGATGATGATCACATAGGGATACAGAACTGGTACTCTATTATGTTGCAACTATCGAGATAATATGACAAGGTCATGATTATCCGATTAAAGAGACTAGTTGCTAGTGATCCGATATATGCTTCGTACGGGGCAAACACAATTCCAGCCCCAGGCCTAGCATGTGACATCCGATGCTGGATCGTAATACGCAATACTTAGTATACTATGTCTGGTATAGATTATGTATTCCTTAAAAGAATATTTCTGGAGAATTGGGAAGGCACGGTGCTTTGCTAACCATGTCTTATAAATCGATAAGAACGTGGTACCGGGTACGCACGTGTTCAGATAGTCAGACACTGAATTTACTGCCAACATATCCAGGGATCTAATGGGCCGTTTTCCAAAGATTCACTGATGACGTTTGACTCGAACAGAATTAATCTGGGATTAATTATAAGAGAGAGAATTAATCTGGGATTAATTACGACAAGAATTTATCTGGGATAAAATTCGAATAGAAGAGAGAGAACGATTAATTTAGAATTAATCGATTAAGTAATATATTCGATATATTTATTGAAATTAGATTCCAATGCGGAATTAAAATTGGATTTTAATTCGGGCAAAGGAATTAATTTAAAATTAATTCGTTAGCAACTTTAATAATAACGTCGCAACGGAAAATTCGTTAATTCGGAATTAAACGAACCCGAGCCCGAGCAAAGTCGCGTGTTGGATTGTTCGACTTAAATTCGGAATTTACAAGAGGTGGGACCCACTTGACTTACATCAACTAGTTTGACTAGTGATGGAAGTGGTTGATGATTAAATCAAATCTTGGATGGCTTGCTTTACACACCAACACTAACCAACACACTTTGCATTATTTTATTCATTTGGAATGACATTTACCTAATTGAATTTTTTTGGTAAATGGTAATTGAATTTTGGAAATCATTTACACAACACAAAAATTTAAAAATCTCTCTCTCTCCCTCACCATTGCCGTGAGCTTCCCTCTCCCCCTTTGAAATTTTGTTTCAAAATTTCTTCAAGCTAGCACTTACAATGAGTCATTCAAGGTGTTAGGGAAACCAATCCTAGAGTTTGGAACACAAGGAAAAGCTTGGAGCTTTTCACCAACACCAAAAAGTTTTGAACTTCATACATCCATCCAACCGATCAATGTAAGTTTTTTCCGCAACTTCTTTTAGTATTCACACTAATCATGACTTAGAAGATCCTTGGCATGTTCTAGGAACCCAACAGTTGATTCTCAACTTCATTCTTGTAGAGAATAAATTTTTCTATAGCTTCGACCTTGTTTTTTAAAAGATACATATAATAATATTTTGTACAATCTTAATAAAGGTAATAAAATATTTATTACCACTTCTTGTTTGAATGCATTTAAAACCACATATATCACTGTGGATTAGATCAAGTGATTTGATATTTCTGTTAACTGTTTGAAATGACGATTTCATTAATTTTTCCTCAACACAAGATTCACACTTATGTTTTGAGATAATTTGAAATATGGGTATCTATTTCATGTTAATTAATTTACTCAATGAATTAAAATTAACATGTCTTAATCTGCCATGCCATAGACTAGAAGACTTAAGAAAATAAGCAGAAGAACTAGCTTTATTCATCTTTAGAGTAATTATCATTACATTGAGTTTAAAAAGCCCATCAGTTACATAGCCCTTACCCATATACATCATATTTTTATTTAAAACTATCATGTCAGATTCAAACACCATTCGGAAGCTATGCTTGATCAAAAAATATCATAAGACCAAATTCCTCTGGATTTCTGGTACGAACATGACATCATTCAGAGTCAACTCCTTTTTAGATGTCATCTTCAAAATAACATTTATTTTCAGTAGGTTTGAAGGAGGTGAACAACCCATTGTCTGAACACACATGCTGTAATAACAAAAAAAAATACATAAATAGCTCAACTATGACAATGATGACTAAAATGAAAATTTTCAAGAATATAAGAGATTTTAGACAATTGAAATATGAAATAAGTAACGGTTGAATGAAGCTATAGGAAAATCGAGTTTTATTTTGAACAGTCTACAAACTTAATATTTGAAGTAAAATAAGATTACTAAGTGTAGGGGTGTGTAGACCTTACATTTTTATACATAGCATGATGATGAGTCTCTTATGGAGTACCATTTGAAATCTGGGAAAGCTGCAAGGTTAAATATTAGAAGGGAAGGGAACTCTCGAGAATCCCGAAAAAATACTCATGTCTCGACCGGATATCATTTATGTTCGGCCAGCCTTCTCTCAGACCATGACATCCGGCCGAATATCTGTTGCAGACCTTAAATCTGATCGGACATAGGAAAATTGTTAGTGAATTTGTAGATTGTTAATAACTGGAATTATGGGATCTGATTAATGTTTGGCCATATATAAATTTCAAATAAATCTCCGGCCGTACAAGTATTGAAATGTCAGCCAGTGTACAGATTTTCAATTACTGAAATCATGGACTTGATTGATGTATGGTAAGACATATGTCTCAAGATAAATATCCGGCCGAACATATATCGAGTTATAGCTAAAGTTGCAGTTTGGCAATCATTGGAGACAGATAGGGGATTTGCTTTCCCATTCCCTTTACAGTATCAGCTTGGGAACTATAAATTAGAGCCCAAACTCTTCACAATAAGGGATCTTTTTGGAGAACTTCTGAATTTTAGAACATTAAAATCTGAAATCCAAACCCTGAAACTCTGTCATGCGATTCCACGAAGTCTATAGAGTTCGCCCTATTCGCAAGCAACCTAACAACGATTCAGATTTTGGAGGCATTTTTCGAGCCAACCAGATATTGAGGTACGACTTAAGGGCACTCTAACATTTAATTTATGTTAATTCGAATCTGTTCCGATGTAATATCTCTGGAAAGAATTGATATACATCTTGCCGAATATATAAAAATTATGATAAACATCCAGTCACGTCACTGGTTATGTCCAGTCATTTTTGTTTCCTTTGGGATATAGGATGGAAATCACGGGATCTGATTAATGTTTGGCCAGACATAAATTTCAAATAAATGTCCGGCCTGTTGGACAATTATGACCCATAGCGTCACTATTTGTACAGATCATGGTGTTGTTGTACAAATTAACTATGTGACAAAGGAGATTGCACTCTTATCATTTGTGATTAGATTACCTAGATATATAAATGATGAGAGGTCCCTATGATTTGTTCCTGGACAAAGAATGATATGAGACAGTATCAGTCCACGAAGGATAAATCATTAAATATCCCTAGTCAGAGTATTATCGAGATTGGACATCGATAAATACGTAAAAGACTAGAATTACACTTGTGCGTGTTTGTGAGGGCACAACAGCATAGTTCTCATATATTTGGGTATAGGATACTCATGGAAGTGTAATAGGAGGTTGTGTTTTACCGACGGTACGGGAAACAGCTTCGCTCTGGATAGACCCCCGCGGAATCCCATTGGTAGTATGACTATGTGTCTTTGAGAGATTGCAATCAGGGTAGGTGTATTTGGTCTTAACCTGAGACTTGCACCGCTAATACTTACGACAATCAATATACTTTTTTTGAGGTCGTCCAGAACTTTAACAGGTTCTATGTATGCCAATGCTGGGTATATTGAGAATCGTAGTGTGTTGGGTGTGATGTTAAGACGGAAGTATCACTCCAGTCATATGGAGATGATGGTCACATAGGATACGAAACTCGTTCTCTTAAATGCTCGAGCTATCGGGATATTATGACAAGGTCATGTATATCTGATTATAGAGACTAGTTACCAGACATCCGATATGTGCTTCGTACGGGGCAGACACAATTCCAGCCTCAGGCCTAGCACGTGATCGTCCGATGCTGGATCGAAATACGCAATACTACGGTATACTACGCTTGATATAGATCACATATTCCTATAAGGATATTTCTGGAGAATTGGGTAGGCATGGCGCTTTGCTAGAAGCCAACTTTGTCTTGTAAATCGGTACAAACGTAGTACGAGGTACTTACATGTTCGGATAGTCCGACGACCGTATTTACTGCCTACATATCCGAGGATCTCATGGGTCGCTTCCCGAAGATTCACTGATGACGTATAACTCGCACTTTAATTAATCTGGGATTAATTAGAAGAGGGAGAAAATTAATCTGGGATTAATTACGGAGATATTTTATCTGGGATAAAATATTAATTAAAGAGAGAGAACGATTAATTTGGAATTAATCGATAAAATAATATATTCGATATGTTATGCGAAATTGGATTTCGACGTGGAATTAAAATTAGATTTTAATTCGGGCGAATGAATTAATTTAGAATTAATTCGTTAGCGACGTGAATAGTGATTTCGCTAGGCGTAATCGTTTAATTACGACGCAACGGAAAATTCGTTAATTGGAATTAGCGAACCCGAGCCCGGGATTATTTGCGAGCACATTCGCATTTCGAATTGCGAGTGCGGCACGCAAGTCAAATCGAGCGTCAAATCGCAAGTCACATCAAGCGTCAAATCATTAGTCACTTTGAGTGATGTGACAAGTTGTCACTTGATTTGATTGATTGATGTAGTAGGTGAAAAACATTAATGCTTTTGCTTTTGACTTTTTGGAAAATTGAAAAATGGTATATGGCTTTATTATTTTGGAAAATATAAAAGCATTTTACACTTTTTCTTTTTCACTAATTCTCTCTCTTCATTTTACATTTTCTTCTCCTTCTCTCTTTCCCTCATCTTCTCTTCACGGTTTGGAACCGTTTCTTCTCTCAAATTTCTGGTTGTGACCGAATCAATGAGAAGCAAGGAAGAAGATGTGGTGCTAGCACACATTTGAGTTATACATAGGTGATAGGGAAACGATTTCTTGAGCATGGAATCATTCTTTTTTGGAGCTTGAAGCTTGGAGCTTCCATGGTGTTCATCAATGGCCGAAATTTGGAGGGACAAAAACCAGTGAAACCGAGCAGCCCACTGCTCCATATTCTCACTGCCGAGCTTCACCATGGAGGAAGATGGAGTGTTCTTCTTCGCATCTCAAACCGTTCAATGTGAGTATGTATTCCGCCTTACTCCTTTGTGTATTCATGCGAATTTCTTGCTTGATTTCATGATCTTGGGACCTAATTAGAAACCAACAATGGTATCAGAGCTTACATCAAGCATGAAAAAGTTAGGGTTTAAATTTGGGTAAAATCAATTGAAGCATGATTTGGTTAAATTGATTGATTAAGTATGCTTGTATGTTGATTAATTGAAGTTGTGCATGATCAATTTCATGAAATTGGATTGGATCCATTTTTCCCCAAATTTTTGGGCATGGCCGAAAATTGTAAGCCCTAATGTCTTGGCATAATTTTGTTTTTTGATCATTGGATGACTTAAAACAATAGGGTAATGTTGTTTTGAAGTTCAATTGGGTTGAATTTTGATTTGGAACAATTTTCCCTTTAAAAGTAGGCTTGGCCGAATTCTTTGAATTTTTGAAATTCATTGTGTTTTTGATTTTGATTCATTGGATGAGTTGAATTGATTTGGGAAATGATGATTATGGATTCAATTGGATTGAAATCGAATCGGATTGGATAAACCACTAATTGCCGAAACTTTAAGCATGTAAAATGGGTTTGAATTTGATAAATTGTGTTGGACTATTTTGTTGTTAAAGTGCATGATTAATTATGCTAATTGATGTTTTAGAAATGTTAATTGGGTGATTAATTGTGTATTACACTTAGGTTAATTAATTATGGAATTTGGAATTTTATAAGTTAATTAATTGGGCTTGTTTTTTGGAAATTGGGCCTTATAGGTTGTAATTGGGCTTTTGGGCTTGGTTGTACCAAGTAAGGTTTAGGCCAATTTGGTTGGATCCAATTGGGCCCAAAACCGCATCCATAAAGTCCAATTATGACTTAATGGACCTTAATTATTTAATTGGGCCTAATGGGCCAAAATTGATTTCTAGGCTTATGGGGTAAATCCCGGATTGGATTTTGGTTATTCGGTTTGACCCGAGTTGACCAAAAGTCCACGCCTTAAAGAAATTAATTAAAAGCCCATTGGACTTTAATTAAATAAACATTAGATGTTAATCTAGCTTTGAGACCCGTTACGATTGAATTTGGAATTTAAGTCGTAAAGGTTCGTTAAAAAAAAGTATAATATTAATTTGGAATTAAATAGTGAATTAGAATTAAATGCGTATTAAATTGGATTTAATTATGTAGTTAATTTAATTCGAGAATCTTACTTTAAGTAAGTATTCGCAAAAACGAGTGACTCGAGCAAAAATCAAATCGTTGTTTGAACATTGGATGATCACTAATTATCAGATTAATTAATTGGATTAGATTGATTGATAACATGCTTGTATGAATACATGGTTGCGATGCATGAATAATGTATATCGGATGGATACTAGTCGGGTGGGACAATTTTGAAATTGTAAATAATTTGATTTATTAATTGGACCTGCGTGTCCAGCCTTATCACTCTATACTCTTTGTATTCTCTTCTAACATATTCCCCTCAATGTAAATGACGTTTCTTAGAAGTGTAGTGTAACGGGTAGAAGTAAATACATGTGGAGCTGGAGAGAGAAAATGAGAGATTTGATCTAGGATCAATGTAAAGTATCCATCCGCATATCATTATTATTTTATTTCATATGCGCTTTATTATATGTTTAGAATGCATGTTTATGGGTGTATGATGATGAGACCTTAACAAAGATAATAAATTGGTTGCCAATTTGCACGTGAAAAACCCTCGCTCAATAATAAGCGTTTTTCCTTCCATTGAGTGATTCTCACTCAAGATCCGAGACGTCATTGGTTTGTTGGCCAAAGTGAAGGCCTTTGTCTGTCGAAGATATGTTTGAATCACGAAGGCTTTGTTCCATATCGGTGTCATGTCCAAGTTGTGGTTTGTTGGCCAAAGTCAAGACCACTTCTTGTCCATCGACATTGATTACGAAGCTTTCCATGGTCAATGGGTCGCGCTTCTCTTGGATCACTAAGTTTGTTGTGCCAAAGCCAAGGCTTAGTTGATTCAGAGGAAAAAGGTTAGGCAATACATTGGATGTATTGGCATATATAAGATATATGTTTCGGACTTGGACGTCCCCCTACCGAATCTAGGAATTGGATTGGATCCAATTGATCTTAGAGATCTACCTAGTTAATTATCATACAATTTGTTGGCCAAAGTCAAGATTGTGTGATATTTAACGGGATCCTAGCCCACTAGGAACGCGGTTTCCCGAGTACTCGACAGAGGGTTAGAGGCTCGCCGAAAAAAAGTGGGAGGCAAGAATTGAATTTGCAATATTCGTTCAATTACTCGCCATACGTGCTCAATCACAAATTATTTCGTCGTTAGATTAAATGTTAGTTGGACTAATATTTAAGTTGTTGTTTTAATAAACAGTTGGACTGTATTATAGTTGATTATATAATTGGATTATAGTAATCAATATATTTGAATTAATTAATTTCAATTTACAGTTGATTTTATAGTTGGACTATAGTAATCAATGTAATTGAGGTTAATTAATTTAAATTATATTTGATTGTATAGTTGGACTATAATAATCAATATAATACATAGTACCATAAATCGTTGATTAAATAGTTGGACTATTAGGAATCAAGATAAATTGAAAGATTAGTGTTTAAAACATAATCCTGGGTGAAAATGTATTTAGACGACTATATTTTTCAAATTGGAAATAAAGTTTCAGGATGGTCCTAGAAACTAATAATAGTTACTTTATTTGATAAAATAACGTATAAGGCCTAAGCCTGGAGTTAAGCAAATAAGTGGAACATGATATTTAGAATATTCATGTAATGATAACTTAAGTGCTTAATCCATTAAGCTTGTCGCAGTAGACTCCTTAATTTCTGAATCAGAACTAAGGATTAGATCCTTAAAGTATGATACTGAAATTGAAGGATCTTCATAAATCTATACTTAGATTTTAGAAGTACTAAAATTGCAATTAATAAACTCTTGGAGAGTTAATGACTATTCTCAAGGAGACAAAGTCAAACTTTGCAATTAGGCAAGTAGCGCAAAGCGCACCTTACTTCGATATTCTAGAAACCCGAGGCTTGGCCAAAGGCTTCTGGAGTGTTGAAACCGGCAAAGGAAAAATCATTATAATCTTATGGGAAGATAAAGGACATATCCAGAATGTCTGCCTAAATGTGGCAAACGAGATCACAGAAGCGTGACTGCCGTTTGGACAAAGCAGACATGAAGGAATTGAAAACGAGCAAGGCTCTGACTTCAAAATATGATTGTCATAATTATGTTCACTACTAGTATTAAAATTGGATTTTAAATACTTAGTGTGGTACAAAAATATATATTGATGTTCAGAATCTGTTTTGAACAGGATACTGACTTCAATTGAGATTAATCTCCAGATCGAAAACGGGCGAAAGTCGCTGTTTTAACCGTAGATACCTGAATTTAGGAACTACCTTCGGGTTTGTACCTAAATTAAGAAACTGTTATAATGTAACTAGTTTGACTAGATACATTATCTCTATATCAGTGTTTAACCCGCTGCGGGTGAACCTTTATATTCTAGAACACTAAAGTGTTTTATTATATAAATATGATATTGAGATAAACACATTAGATATGAATAACAGCATTTTATATTTTGAATATAAATATATCTCAAATATATAAAGACAAAAAAGAATAGCTCAAACTGATTTGATCAGTTAAGAAACTAATTGTGGCATAGTTGTCAGGGACACTATTAAACAAGAATCGTATATCCACACTTTCGAAAAGTGGGTACTAGGACTAATTTGATTCTATTCAAATAAAGTCTACGAATCTAGTTTATTGAGCAAAGTGCCTAAAACACTATTTACTTGGTAAAAGTGTAAATACCACTGATATGTTAGCCCTAGTTCATAGTGAAGCAAGTGGGCATGCTCATGTCTAACTAGGCTAGATGTGGATATGAATATTTCGTGACCTTTACGGATGTGGCATCGCGTATGGTTATGTGTTTCTTTTGAAGAACACAAATCGGAAACTTTCACAGTTTCGACACGAAATAGACAAACAGATCGGCTAAAGTATTAAACCGTCACGGTAAGACCGTAATGGAAAATACTTAAGCAATAAGTTTCTCGTATACTTGAAACAGTAAAGTATTCTTTCAAAGAGGACTCCTCCCGGAACACATCAGTTTGACGGTGTGTCCGAACAGGATTAACCGAATTTTGTTAGACATGATAAGGTTAATCACGAGTCGCTCTGAGTTACCATTTCCTTCAACGGATAAGCTTTAAACAGTGCAAGAACTTATTTTGAATAAGGTTCCATAATAATCTGTTTGACAGATATCATATTAGATATGAACAGGAAAAGAAACCGGGTTTCACATTCCTGAATATTTGGGAATGCTAGGCATATGTTTGGATGATACCAAACTAAAACCCAAATAGGATAAGTGCCAATTTTAGGTCATCCTAGGGATACCATAAGTATTGTACTTATACATCTCACAAGAGAACAATTAGATTGTTGCTCACCATGCAGTTTTCCTAAGAGAAATACCGATATGCAGTGGTAAGTGGGAGGATAGTATAACTCGATGAAAAGTAGTAATACTATTCAAGGCACCGAATCATAATGGAACATAAATAGTTCATCAAGGATGAAACTATACCATTAATCTTCGAATACACAAGAACCGCGTAGGTCGGATAGAGTCAGAAAACAACCTGGGGTATGGGTTTCTGATCTCACCTCATAAAGATGTCTATGTTATTGAGGAATACCAACTGACTACGTATTAGGAAGTGATACAAGGTATCAACTCCCTAATTATGGCAATGTGCCATATAATCCGAAATGGATTCCATGTATATCCATCAGTTTGGATACTAGTTGATGTACCACAAGGCATTGTGCCTATTGGTACTATATAAGTCTTCAAGGAAGACGTACATGGATGGCAACATACCAACGTATAAAGCAAGGCTTTTAACGGAAATGTATCGTTATCAACATTGTGTTGATTACGATTCAACCTTTTACCTGTTGCCACGGTAAATCCATTTGGATAATGTTTGTTATTCGATCTATGATTGGATTGAAGCAAGCATTAGGTTCTTGGAATTATCATTTTGATGTAATCATAATGGTTTATGATTTAATTCAAAAGATAATGATTCTTGTGTATGTAAGAGGGTTAGTGGGAGCGCAATGATAGTAGATGTCCTATAAAATAATGATAATATGTCATTTCTTGGAAATGATATTCCCATAAAATAACTATCGGCGAAAGCTTGGCTTTCGAAATACTCTCTGAGAAACCGTACATTGAAAAATGTACGAGACCTGGTGTCTCATACGCTTTGAGCATATGGATTCACAAACAGGCCAATCCGAGTGAAAGTCACTGGATTGATGTTAAGAACATCTGTTAGTATCTTAGAGAACTAAGGATGCTGTCTTAGTCTATGGAGAAGGAGAACTTGAAGTGACTGGGGTCACTGTAGCAAGTTTCCTATAACCGATAAAGACGACTAAAAGTCGCAAACGGTACTATATAGTTTGAATAATGGTACAGTGAGCTGGAAATCTTCCAAGCAAGATACTGTTACCGAATAAACAACAAATGCGGGTTAATTGCAGCAACTGAGGCAGTAATAGAAGCCATTTGGGTCAATAACAAATCTAATTAGATTAGATATAGTTCTATTAGTAGCTGAGCTAGGCGTCAGCATAGGCTAAAGAATTAATGGTCTCATCAACAATCCAGATAAATACTTCGATATTCATCTAATCCGTTCAGATCATACATCGTGGCGATGTGATGATCGAATAAATCGCATGAGAAGATAATCATGAAAATCCGCTGACGAAAGCCTTTTCTCAGCAATTTGAGCCAACCGTACATAGTTCGGGTGTCAGAGACTCGAGTGAATGGCTATAGGCCAAGTGGGAGATTGTTGGACAATTATGACCCATAGCGTCACTATTTGTACAGATCATGGTGTTGTTGTACAAATTAACTATGTGACAAAGGAGATTGCACTCTTATCATTTGTGATTAGATCACCTAGATAATAAATGATGAGAGGTCCCTACGATTTATTCCTGGACAGAGAATGATATGAGACAGTATCAGTCCACGAAAGATAAATCATTAAATATCCCTAGTCAGAGTATTATCGAGATTGGACATCGATAAATACGTAAAAGACTAGAATTACACTTGTGCGTGTTTGTGAGGGCACAACAACATAGTTCTCATATATTTGGGTATATGATACTCATGCAAGTGTAATAGGAGGTTGTGTTTTACCGACGGTACGGGAAACAGCTTCCCTCTGGATAGACCCCCGTGGAATCCCATTGGTAGTATGACTATATGTCTATGGGAGTCTGCAATCAGGGTAGTGTATTTGGTCTTAACTTGAGAGTTGCATTGCTAATACTTACGACAATCAATATGCTTTTTTTGAGGTCGTCCAGGACTTTAACAGGTTCTGTGTACGCCAATGCTGGGTATATTGAGAATCGTAGTGTGTTGGGTGTGATGTTAAGACGGAAGTATCACTCCAGTCATATGGAGATGATGGTCACATAGGATACAGAACTCGTTCTCTTAAATACTCGAGCTATCGGGATATTATGACAAGGTCATGTATATCCGATTATAGAGACTAGTTACCAGACATCCGATATGTGTTTCGTACGGGGCAGACACAATTCCAGCCCCAGGCCTAGCATGTCATCGTCCGATGCTGGATCGAAATACGCAATACTACGGTATACTACGCTTGATATAGATCACATATTCCTATAAGGATATTTATGGAGAATTGGGTAGGCATGGCGCTTTGCTAGAAGCCAACCTTGTCTTGTAAATCGGTACAAACGTAGTACGAGGTACTTACGTGTTCGGATAGTCCGACGACCGTATTTACTGCCAACATATCCGGGGATCTCATGGGTCGCTTCCGGAAGATTCACCTATGACGTATAACTTACACTTTAATTAATCGGGGATTAGAAGAGAGAGAGAGAAAATTAATCTGGGAATATTACGGAGATATTTTATCTAGGATAAAATATTAATTAAAGAGAGAGAACGATTAATTTGGAATTAATCGATAAAATAATATATTCGATATGTTATGCGAAATTGGATTTCGACGCGGAATTAAAATTAGATTTTAATTCGGGCGAACGAATTAATTTAAATTAATTCGTTAGCGACGTGAATAGTGATTTCGCTAGGCGTAATCGTTTAATTACGACGCAACAGAAAATTCGTTAATTGGGAATTAGCGAACCCGAGCCCGGGATTATTTGTGAGCGCATTCGCATTTCGAATGCGAGTGCGGCACATAAGTCAAATGGAGCGTCAAATCACAAGTCACATCAAGCGTCAAATCATTAGTCACTTTGAGTGATGTGACAAGTTGTCACTTGATTTGATTGATTGATGTATTGCTTTTGACTTTTTGGAAAATTGAAAAAGTGGTATATGGCTTTATTATTTTGGAAAATAAAAAGCATTTTACACTTTTTCTTTTTCACTAATTCTCTCTCCTCCTTTTACGTTTTCTTCTCATTCTCTCTTTCACTCCTCTTCTCCTTCAAGGTTTGGAACCGTTTCTTCTCTCAAATTTCTGGTTGTGACCGAATCAATGAGAAGCAATGAAGAAGATGTGGTGCTAGCACACACTTGAGTTATACATAGGTGATAGGGAAACGATTTCTTGAGCATGGAATCATTTTTTTGGAGCTTGAAGCTTAGAGCTTCCATGGTGTTCATCAATGGCCGAATTTTGGAGGGACAAAAACCAGTGAAACCGAGCAGCCCACTGCTCCATATGCTCACTGCCGAGCTTCACCATGGAGGAAGATGGAGTGTTCTTCTTCGCATCTCAAGCCATTCAATGTGAGTATGTATTCCGCCTTACTCCTTTGTGTATTCATGCGAATTTCTTGCTTGATTTCATGATCTTGGGACCTAATTAGAAACCAACATGGCCGGACATGTTTTTAGGTTTCAGCTAGCGTACATATTTTTAATTACTGAAATCATGGACCTGATTGATGTTTGGCAGGACATATGTCTCAAGATGTAACATCGCTAATCCGGGAGATGTTACCGACAGGGAATAGGCCATATTATCCCACTGAGCCTCTGACTTTCTAACTATGAACCACTAATACTTTTTCCTCAATTAAAATCTTATGTATGGGACCGTTTCCCAAGCTCGACAACATGAAATGCAAACTCAACATTAATAACTGTATACTCAATAACATTTTTTTTACAACTTATTGATATATATTTTAACCTTATACAACGACCAACAAAATACTAATTACTGATACATGACTTTTTTTTTACTCTAACTGAGCTCTCTCTCTCTCTGACTTGACCTGGTGGACTCCATACCCTAGTGATTGCTATTAGTATCTATCCTCCCGAGCTCGTCCTCCATGAATTTGCAAAATAAAACAGTGGGAGTGAGGGGGGGTTAGATCGTTTGAGCTATCTAAGTGAGTGGACAGTTTTATAAATAGGTACCAAAATATTTTGAAAACACATGGTTCTAAAATCCAACTTATCTCAAATTTATCTTTTCTAAAATCTCTTTTATTATCTGAAAACAACTTCTTTCTTTCTGGAAAACTTTTCTGAAATCTGCTTTTCTGGAAATATATATAAAGTTCTTTTTCTGAAAACTTTTTTTCTAGAAATTTTTTCTCTGGAACTATCTCTGAAATTTGTATCTGAAAACTGTTTCTGAAAACTAGTCTCTGTCTTTAAAAATCTGACGTATGGGGACGTTACGTATCACCGTCCCCCCATACACCTAACTAGATCCAGGAGTGCAAATCCATGACATTGGGGTGTTACGTATCGCCGTCCCCCAAAGCATGCCACTCCTCCCCCAAGCCACTGAACTAGAATTGGGGGTGCAGATCTATGCTACCGTCCAAGCTCTGAATCTAGGATCTAGGGGCATCTATCATCCTTAGTCCTGAACTAGGATCTGGGGGAGTTACGTATCACCGTCCCGCTAGTCCTCTACATGTTCACATTTGTTATTTGTCAATTCAATATCTGAATCAAGTTTCACACTGAGGTGGGTTTTTCCCCGATGTCTCGAAAACATAAAACTCATGCTTTGAAAATATTTTTTTCTAAACCATTTCTCAAAACAAGTTAAACAAAATACAATTGATAGTGAACTTGGCTAACGCCCTAAAAGTGAAAAGTAAGTCTGATATGAACAATAACATAATGAAAATCAACTTAAAAGAAAAGTGTCCACTCACAGATTTGAGTTTCGCTGGCCTTACTCCACTTTGCTAAAGAAATTTATGGTTCCTGCGACGATCTAATAATTGAAAATCTTGATTAGAAGATAGACTGGGAAAAAGTTATGGGATTAGACTAATTTATCTATTCAAGTACTTGTTAACACTTCACTACATATCATGAGTATGTCATGATATAATGTACATATACGAACTGTTACGAGACCTTTGGGGTGGCATCTAACACGCTAGGATGAAGCTGGAATGAATAAAAAATATTTGGGGAAATTTTGGTCTTCGCGTCGCGACGCAGGGTCTTACTTGTCGCGGCGCGCACCAATCCAGAAATGAGTTCATCAAAATTTCCAGTTCGCGTCGCGACGTAATTCCTTGCGTGTCATGACGCGAGCATTCCAAAATCAAATCTTCACCAATTCCCCAGTACGCGTCGCGACGCAGACCCCTTGGGCATCGCTTCGCGAGCTTGATTTTCAGGATTCTAACATGCTTCCTAATGTATATCTTACCCCAATTGCATCCCTATATCAAAATTATCACACAAACAATTCCATTAAACTTCAATTTCAAATATTATAAACCAATATATCACAATTAAATAATTCTTTAATCTCATACTTCTTGTATTAGCTCAACACTCAAGATTTTCCTAAAAATTTATGCATTCAACCTACAATCAATTTCTTTGCTTACTAACTACTTAAATGCATTCCCTAACATGCCAATAACTCTAGCATGGCATCATACTCTTAAAACTTCACAATCCAAGTTTTGGGTCAAGTTGACCTTACCTTATTTCACTTGATTTCTTCACACACTTCAAGTTTCCAATGGTTGTTGATTTTTTTCTTTGCTTGATGTATGAATATTGGCACTTGATTATTCCTCTTTCCTACCTCATTCTTCCATTTTTTTTCTTCTTTCCCTTTTCTTATTCTTCTTACGTTTTTCTACCTTTCTTTTTCCAATTAGGGATACTCAAATAGTCCCCATTTTTTATACTATGGACCACTTGTAATTTTCCCCTTTAAAAAAGTGTAGAAACTTTGAGAAATTTATAGATTTCTCTAGATAGGTTCGAATACTATTCATCTAGATTTTTGACCTGTGTTTTTAAACTATTTCCGATTCGAATTTAGAAAACTATTCAACGCGGAAGTTGTAGGTCTCGATCTCAGATTTTCGATGATATAAAATTCATAAAAATTGGAGTTCGTATGAGAAAGTTACGGCCCCAATTTAACTGGGCTATCCGGAGTAGAACATCGTACCATCTAGTATCGAGATTTTCGAAGATTTAGCCGATTGTTCACCAAAGTCATTTTATAAGGGTATATGTGTCCAAAAATAATTTATATTATGTGACACTCGTCCCATAGTGTAATTGTGGTTGAGATTCTCGGTCATTATACAAGATAAATATCCGGCCGGACATATATCGAGTTATAGCTGACGCTGCAGACTGGCAACCACTGGAGAGAGAGATAGGAGATTTGATTTCCCATTCCTTTTGTAGTCTCAGCTTGGGAACTATAAATTAGTGCCCAAATACTTCTTAATGAGGGATCTTTTTGGAGAACTTCTGAATTTTAGAATAATAAATTCTGAAATCCAAACCCTAAAACTATGTCCTGCGATGCCACAAAATTTATGGATTTCGCCCTATTTGCAAGCAACCTAACAACGATTCAGATTTTGGAGGCGCTTTTCGAGCCAACCACATCTTGAGGTACGACCTAAATGCACTATAACATTTAATTTCTGTTCTTTTGAATCTGCTCCAATGTAATATCTCCGGCTAGACTTGATATACGTCTTGCCGGATATACAAAAATTGAGATAAACATCCAGTCACATCACTGGTCATGTCCAGTCATTTTTGTTTCCCTTTGGCATATAGAATGGAAATCACGGGATCTGATTAATGTTTGACCAGACATAAATTTCAAATAAATATCCAACCGGACATGTATTGAGCTGTCAGCCAGTGTACAGATTTTTAATTACTGAAATTACGGACCTGATTGATGTCTGACAGGACATATGTCTCAAGATAAATATCCGGCTAGACATATATCGAGTTATAGCTGATGCTGTAGATTGGCAATAATTGGAGACAGATTGGGGATTTGATTTCCCATTCCATTTAGAGTATCAGCTTGGGAATTATAAATTAGTGCCCAAACTCTTCACAATTGGGGATATTTTTGGAGAACTTCTGAATTTTAGAACATTAAAATCTGAAATCCAGACCCTGAAACTTTGTCCTGGGATCCCACAAAGTCTATGGAGTTCGCCCTATTCGCAAGCATCCTAACAACGATTCGGATTTTGGAGGCGCTTTTCGAGCCAACCACATCTTGATGCACGACATAAGGGCACTATAATATTTAATTTTTGTTCTTTCGAATCTGTTCCAATGTAATATCTTCGACCAGACTTGATATACGTCTTGTCGGATATACAAAAATTGAGACAAACATCTAGTCACATCATTGGTCATGTCAACCATTTTTGTTTCCCTTTAGTATATAGGATGGAAACCCAGACATAAATTCCATAGTCGATTCCGAATGAACGGTAATATAGTCGTATATACTCAGGATACAACTCCAAATGCCATAGGAAAATAACTATTTGTCTGGTTCGCAAAGAATGTCCGGCCAGACTCATGGTATATCCAGTCAAACATCCTTTTTGTGAAACATAGACAGTCTGACTTCTTCGAAGTTAGGCCAGTGACACATGCGCCCTATTTTAGTGTAATTGTTGTTTTACTACTTTTGTGTCTATCCCATTGTTATTTTATCACCGATATGCTAGTGTTACTTCTATCTATTGCTATATATGTAGGTTCCTGCATGTTTACACCTCTGTTTCATGAATATCTGGCCAGACTTGAATTAAGTCCGGCCAAACATGTATCACACAAGGAAAGTCCAACAAGACATATACCTTGTTTTGTCTAATATAGTTGTTTATTTACTATTATCCTGTTTACTTACTTTTTTTATTACTGCTTTATAGTCATTTTATTTATTTTTTATTATTACTGCTAGTTATATATATTCCTCCACTATTTATGCTTCTGTCTGAATGAAAAATATCCAATAACACTTGTACTAAGTCTGACCGGACATAGATTGTGTATAGATTGACCGGCCAGGCTTCCTAGAAGCTAAGGCGATGAGATGTACATTCTGATTTGTTTAATTTTCATTTTATTGTTGTTGTAGTAATTGCTGGATATTTGTGACTTTCTGAATTGCCCATTTTTATTACTACCTTTATTATTTGTTTGCGTTATCATATGCCTTTAAAACTGTCATTGTGCGATATCATATTATAAGACAATGTGATACTTTCTTTAAACCAAAATATTATACTAGTATTAGTAAGGGAGCATTCCGAACCCAAATGAATTTAAGGTTGGACCTTGCGAGAGGTGTAATGCAGCCTTAAATCATTCCCAGTATCTTATATTAGGTGGCGACTCCTTCATTATCTGGTTAGTCTGTCGTGGGCTATCCGTACTCTCCAAAAACTGCAAGTCCAACAGTGTCGTGGTCACCGATATCATAAGTATAGCGGTAAACCCCGCTTCGTTCCTACAAGGTGTAAGTTAAAACTTAATAGAATCTAGTGGCAAAATATTTAACTAATCTAAAGATTTGTGGTAAAAAAATAATTAAGTAAAAGTTGAAGGACCTAAATGAAATTTTCATAAAATTATTCTACAACCTTAAAGCCCAAATTTAGGCCTAAGATGAAACAAAAATCAAGCCCACAACACATTAAAATTCCGCCAAATTAAGGATTTTTACAAACTTTTCTAGATTTTTATACAAGAGGAGGAGGATGAGGAGGATCTTGTGTTGATTTGATTTAATTAATGGGTTTTAGAATTATTTTTCATATTAGGATTAATGATTTTATGACGTAGGAATGATAGAAACATGGTAGTATCGTTGGGGAGTAAAGGGATTTAGCTTTAGAAGCTTTAGGAGCTAGATAAAACCTTGAACCCGAATTGGAAGCTCACTGAAATAGGGTGTAGTAATCGTAAATTTGTATGAAAACTAGACACAATAAGAACTAATATTGGTAAAAATTAAAATTTTTCATGCAAGTATAAAGTTATAGTAAAATTCGAAATTTGGGGTTATGTTCTTGGAGTAAATTTCTGGATAGGCATGATGTATAATGTTAAGGATGGCTTTAAATAGAGCATTTATCTTTGAGGGCTTTACATTAATACTCTTTTCAAAAGTAATCTCTCATATGGGACCAATGCCCAAAACCATGACATAGTACAAAAATAGTTCACATACAACTAAACATAAGAATATGAACTAACTCAAAAACTCTATACATGAATGCCCATACACATCTTAGTATACAACTGCCTGGACTGGACTTTACTTAACTCGACTGACCCAATCTCTGACTTGTGGACTCAAACCCTCTAGTGACTGTCATCAGTATCCGTCATCTTGAGCTCGTCCTCCGGGAATACCTGTAAAACAAAGAAACTAAGAGTGGGGGGTTAGACTGTTGTACGATCTAAGTGAGCGGACGAAAACTGAAATACTGTTATAAAAATATTTGGTTCTTAAAACCAAAATTAAAGAAATAACTTTATACAAAAAATCATTTTCTGTCTGAAAACTCTGGGTTTCTTCTGGAAATCTCTTCTAGATTTTTTCTGTAAAACTTATCTTTTCTGTAAGTTTTTTTTTACAAAACTGTTGTTTTCTGAAAACTCTCTTTTTCTAAAAACTTTTCTTGAAAAATGTGTCTGGAAGCTACCTCTGAAATTTGTAACTGTTTCTGAAAAAACTGACGTATGAAAACTGATCTGTCTCTGAAAAAACTTGACATATGGGGGGTTATGTATCGCCGTCCCCTTATACACCTAACTAGAGTCAGGAGTGCAAATACATGACTTTGGGGGCCTTATGTATCACCGTCCCCCAAAGCATGCCACTACTGTCCCTGAAAGTAGTGCTCTTGAGGCATTACGTATCGTCGTCCCCCAAGCCACTGAACTAGAACTGGGGGTGCAGATCTATGCTACCCTTCAAGCTCTAAAAACTAGGATATATGGGCATCTGTCATCCCTAGTCCTGAACTAGGATCTGAGGGTGTTACGTATCACCGTCCCCCCCAGTCCTATATATTTGCACATGTGTTGTCCGTCAATTCCATGTCTGTGACAAGTTATATACTGAGGTGGGTTTTTTCCCTATGCCTTGAAAATTATAAATCTCATGTTTTGAAAATATTTCCTTTCTAAATCTTTTCTCAAAATATGCTAAACAAAATGTAACTGTAAACGAAATTGGCAAACGCCCTAAAAGCAAAAAGTAATTCTGATATGATAAAATGAAAATCAACTTAAGGAAACAATGTCCACTCACTCTTTTGGAGTTCCACTGCCCTTTCTTCACTTTGCTGGAGTAACTTGTGGTTCTTGCGATGATCTACATCGATAATTTCTATTAGAAAATGGAATAAGAATATATAGAGATCAGAATCAAGCTAAGTTTGCTTATTCAAGTAAGGGCTATCACTTTGAGGCGTATCATACTTATATCATGACTTAATATATTCATACGGGTTGATAGGAGACTCTTAGGGTGGCTTCTAACACGCTGGGGTGGAACTGGAATGAATTAATAACTGATTTGGGGAAATTTTTATCTTCCGTCGCGACACAAAGTGTTGCGCGTCGCGACGCAAATAATCCAGAAACGGTTCTAAATTTTTCATTACGCATCCTGATTTCCAGGTTTCTACACTTGCTTTCTCAAGCATATCTTTCCCAATTGCATCCTTAAAACTTCTATATCAATTTTATTACATAAACCATTCCATTAGACCTCAATAAATATCCACAACCCTATCAATATCTCACATAATACCAACTTACATCTATTCTATTAGCTCACTTAATTTTCACCCAAAATTTAACAAGTTGGGGGTTTTCCCCAATCACCATTTTTTTAGCACAACAACCACTCAATCATCATCATCATTCTCAAGCTCTCAACATACTACAATTATCAAATCATTAAAACTTAAAGTATTTCAATTTGGGTCATGCTTTTCTTATCTCTTTTTCTTTGATTTTCTTCATCTTTCAAGCCTTTCAAGGAGGTCAATGTTCTTCCTTGCTTCATCTTCTCCCTTTTTCACTTTTTTCTTTCTTCTTTCTCTTTTCTCATATTTCTTATTTCCTCTTCTTCTTCTTCTCTTCTTCCTTCACATTTTTTTTCTTTCTCTCTTCTTTTGAATTTTGGGGATACTTGAATAGTACCTCCTTTTTATACTTGGCTATTTTAAGAGTAGAAAAGTGTAGAAATTTGGAGAAACTTATGAATTACTAAAATGTCCCTCGATTACTATTCATCCAAATTTTTAATCTGTATTTTTGGCTTACTTCTGCTTTGAATTTACAAAAATATTCAACGCAAAAGTTATAGATCTCGGTATTAGAATCCCGACGATATAAAATTCATAAAAATTGGAGTTCGTATGAGAAAGTTACGACCAAAATACCATGAGCTGTTCGGAGTGGAACACTATAGAATTTCGTATCGGAATTTCGAAGGATTTACCGTTTATCCCCAAAGTCATTCCTTTAGTGTATTTGTGTTAGCATAATTTATATTATGTTACCTTCGCCCCGTGACATAACAAAACTATAATGTAACAGTAGTATAGACTACCGGTCATTACATCCTAGATGTCCTAATTTCTAGTATGAATGATATTTCGTGCATAACATGTTTTGTTCTTACGTAAGATAAAAACAAGTTCGTAGGAATCCTAGATGTCCTAATTAGATTTTTATTATTAAACTATAGAATTAAAATATATTTACAAATTAATTTTTTATTAAATAAAAAATCTATTATAATAAAAATACATAATAATATTTTAATAAGAACTATATTATAATAAGAAAACATATTATACCATCATATTACAATTAAAAAATAAAAAAAAACTATTTAATTATAAAATTAAATTAATAAATCTATTAAATAAAAATCATATTATAATAATAAAATATATTATATTATGCGATTTTTTTGAATAATAGCTCATTATATATATATATATATATATAAAAGTTAATAGCTGTTGTGGATGCTGGATTTCACCCTAGGTCCATAATCAGAATTTGTAGGTTGGGGGCACTAACGATCCTGCAAAACAAAGATAGAGTGAGCGGGAGTAGACTACCACCGGTATGGTGGGTGCCGGGTACACTCCGACGCTCAAGTCAGTATAGTGAAATGAGCTGCCATTATGTAATATGCGGAAGTAAGGCTTATTATTACCTTGACTTTCTTTTGATGGCCGTGAGGGCGGTGACAAGAATTATGGAAATAGGAAGTTCTCAGAACTTGTGTCAGAGAATAGAAGTTTGTAAGAAGGATGTGAAGCCTGCCTTGAACCCTGAGTTATCTTCCATTTTATAGATCTGAAAATAGGTTACTTTGTAGCTGTGATAAAAGATGGCAACGGGTCTACAACGTGCTGACATTTCTGACTAAGGAACACACAACGTGTCTTGGATCCAACTTTCGGCGTTGCATGTGTTTGTGTTTAGAAAAAGAGGAAATATTTAGTAATAATTGTGTTTTATGCTGTCTACTTTGTTTGGCTTTTCATTTGTAGTGTTATGTACTGATGGAATAAAGTCTTTTGGGCTGGGTTTTCCAATACGGTTTTTAAGGGCCAATATTTGTGGGCTTTTGGTATTTGAATTTGACGTGAAAAGACGATTTTACCCTCGGGTCCAAATTTGGCACGTACAGTTTGTTCCCTACTCTTTAAGTCAAAAAGTTTTTTGACTTTGAGAGTAATATATCGAATGTATCATCTGGGATTTGACCTTGGTATGTAAACTTTTTCTGAACCGTTTGGAGTAGTCATAGGTTAAGACTTAATCTTTACAAGATATGTAGGAATGATTTACTGAACCAGTTGAAGATCAGGATTCTGTCTAATTCCGCCTGAACAAATGGGGAATGTTCCCAGTCGACTGATCCTGGTGAGGGTCAGGATAATCCCCATGCTACGGGTCCATGGACCAGGGGATTTACTCATGTCGTCTAGACCAGATGAAGGCCAGGTCTTGAACTTGACTCTATGTAGCCAATGGGGAATGTTCCCAGTCGACTGAACCTGGTGAAGGTCAGGATAATCCCCATGCTACGGGTCCATGGACCAGGGGAATTACTCATGTCGTCTGGACCAGATGAAGGCCATGTCTTGAACTTGACTCTATATGAGCCAATGGGGAATGTTCCCAGTCGACTGAACCTGGTGAAGGTCAGGATAATCCCCATGCTACGGGTCCATGGACCAGAGGATTTACTCATGTCGTCTGGACCAGATGAAGGCCAGGTCTTGAACTTGACTCTATGTGAGCCAATGGGGAATGTTCCCAGTCGACTGAACCTGGTGAAGGTCAGGATAATCCCTATGCTACTGGTCCATGGACCAGGGGAATTACTCATATCGTCTGGACCAGATGAAGGCCAGGTCTTGAACTTGACTCTATATGAGCCAATGAGGAATGTTCCCAGTCGACTGAACGTGGTGAAGGTCAGGATAATGGGTATATTGTCGAATGAGTTCATCAACAAGTTCCAAGCTATAAGCGTGTAGATGTCGACTGGGATGAACACCAAGTCTCAAGTCATAACTAAGTGTGGTATCTAGGATAATTCTCAAGCTACAGAATAGATGATGCCGGTTGGGATCATCAATAAGTCCCAAGCTACAGACGTGTAGTGTCGATTGGGAACAATGTTACGTCCCAAGCTACACGTTGAGGTGTTAACTAGGCAATTCTTAATTAGTCTCAAGTCAATGAGGTGTGTCGACTGGGTGTTTCTTTAAGCCCCGAGCTATACATGTAGATGTCGAATGGGACAAACATCAAACCTCAAGCTATACACGCATGGGATTCATAATAAATCCCAAGCTACATATTGTAATGTCAACTGAGACTACCTCAACTAGTGCCAAACAATATACCGATGTCGAGTGAGACATCCCTAACAAGTCTCGACCCTTACTAATGTCGACTGGGATGCACACGCTAAGTCCCCATATAGTGTCTAATGGAATGTCTTCACACACGAGTATCCATATAGTGTAGTGTCGACTGGAATGTCTGCAAAGTCTTCA
>SKCR01021063.1:0-72515 GCA_019454045.1 Zanthoxylum bungeanum | reverse complement strand
CATATTTTAATTAATTCCAACCGACCATAAAGGCGGTATCCAATTAAGTCAGGTTAAAATTAATTTATTTAAGTCCAACCAACCATAAAGGCGGTATCTAATTAAGTTAGATAATTTATATATTATAAAATAATGGAGATTAATCTAAACTATAATAATAAAAGTTTCACCTTCACCCCAGTAGAAAGAAGTTACCTACTCATACTTTTAAGTAAAACAAACAAAAGTTTTTACTTAAAATAAAAATTAAATACAAGAAAATTGAAATCAAACAAACAAGATACTATCTTCTTAGTATTTTAAGGAAATTCCCAAGAAGAAAGTGTGAATTTTCCTTCTGAATCAAGCCTCTATTTAAAGGCTCACAAAACGGTGTGCGTCGTGACTCGCCAAGTCTTCTGTGTCGCGACGCTTGCTACAGTGAATGGCGGTTGAATTATTGTGTCGGTGTCGCGACGCGTTGAGGGTTGGGTGTCGCGATGCATGTGACAGTGCTAATGTCAAGATGACGTAAATGATGACGCCTGTCGACAGATGAATTATTGGCCCAGGGTCACGACGCATTGAGGCTTGTGCGTCGCGACGCGTGAACAGTAAATTTCCCATTTTGTCATTTTTTCATATGTTTTTCACCGTTTTAGCCCCGATTTGATTCCAATAAGTCCCGATATCTTTTTTATCTACAAAATAAATACAAACACATCAAAATATTCATAAAAATGGCAAGCGTTATATATTTTATCTTATTTATCTAATGATTTTGAGGTTAGATATTTTACTATTATTTTTGTTTTCTTGTGTTTCAGGTTCTCAGACAATACATGAGACGAACCAGAAGCTTTGAAATCCTACCGCTTGACCTAGAAATTGAAAGAACCATCAGAAAATTAAAAAGGGAAAGGCGAGAAGGCCAAAAAGCAATCGTTAATATGGAACCTGAACCGTTGGAAGTTGCACCACCAATTCCCATTCGAGACAGAACCATTACGGTGGTGGACTGCTTCATTTCATGTATTGTACTTCCTCTCTTACCAGCAAATTCGTGTGACATCAAAATATGCATTCAGATGATTCAGCAGTCAGTGTAATTTGGGGGGAATGCAACTGAAGATCCTAATGCCCACATCAGCAACTTCCTGGAAGTTTGTGGCACTTTTAATTACAACCGAGCTGCTGAAGAAGCAATGAGACTGCGAGTTTTTCCATATTCCTTGAAAGACAGAGCCAAAGCTTGGCTACATTCTCTACCAGCAGGTTCCATCACAACTTGGAACACTCTAGCCACCAAATTCCTTGCAAAATACTTTCCACCAGCCAGAACTGTAAAGTTGAGGAATGACATTACATCCTTTATGCAACAAGATTCAGAATCCCTCTGCGAAGCTTGGGAAAGATTCAAGGATTTACTTCGGAAATGTCCTCACCATGAAATTGCAAAGTGGCTACAAGTCCAAACCTTCTACAATGGACTTTCTGGATTAATGAGAACCACAATTGATGCTACTGCTGGAGGTGCTTTAATGGCAATAGGAGAAGATCAAGCATGGGACCTAATTGAAGAAATGGCTAACAATAATTCATTGTGGCCAACAGAAATGAGCTTAATCCAACGAATTGCTGGAATTTATGAAGTTGGAGCCAACACAGCAGTGAATGCCAAGCTGGATTAGATATTCAAATTCATGAAAACTCTCAGCATGCAAGGTAATGCTGCATTCACAAGTTCACCATATGGAGGAGCACCAGAGCCAAACCAACATAAAGAAACAATGAATTATGTCAACAATTTCAACAGACAGGGGAATAATCCATATTCCAATACTTACAACCCATGGTGGAGGAATCATCCCAATTTTGCATGGAGCAACAATCCAGGGCAAATGAATAATCCACCACCAGGATTCCAACAGCAAAGCCAGAAGCATGAAAAAGAACCAGGAATAGCGGAAGTGTTGGCCCAGTTAAAAAAATACGTTGCCATGTTGCAAAATCAGGCAGCATTAATTCAAAATCAAGCATCAAATGAAGCTATGTTTCAAGCCCAATCAGCATTAAATCAAAGCTTAACTGCTTCTATAAAAGTACTAGAGAATCAAATTGGACAACTGGCCAATGCTCAGAGTTACAGACCGCCAAGTAACCTTCCTAGCAACACTGAACCAAATCAAAGAAACATGGGGAAGGAGAAATGTCATGCCATCATTTTAAAAAGCGGTACTGAAATCAACAAAGATGTTGGAATCAAGGCACCCATTGAAGAAGTTCCAAAAGAAAGTAGTGAAGTAGTTCCATAGATGGAGGAAAAAGAAGCAAAAGAAAAAGAGCAAGAAAGAATCACTCTACCTCCACATTTTCCACATCGTCTCCAGAAAAACAAATTGGATAAGAGTTTGCTCGATTCCTGGAGATCTTTAAAAAACTGCATATGAATATTCCATTTGCAGAAGCGTTGGAACAAATGCCTAGCTATGTCAAATTCATGAAAGACATTCTTTCACAAAAACGAAGATTGGGAGATTACGAGACAGTATCATTGACAGAAGAGTGCAACGCCATAATTCAGAGGAAACTTCCCCCAAAGTTGAAAGATCCTGGCAGTTTCACCATTCCTTGCGTCATAGGAGAGCATAACTTCGGTAGGTCTTTGTGTGATCTAGGTGCAAGTGTTAACTTGATGCCTTTTTATATTTTCAGGAAATTACAGATTGGAGAAACAATGCCCACATCAGTCTCTCTGCAACTTGCTAATAGAACGCTCGTATTTCCAAGAGGTGTAGTTGAGGATGTGCTGGTCAAGGTTGACAAATTTATTTTCCCAGCAGATTTTATTATCCTTGATATGGAGGAAGATGAAGACGTGCCCATCATCATCGGGAGACCATTCTTGGCTACCGGGCGAATCATTATTGATGTACAAAAAGAAGAACTAACCATGAGGGTACAAGACCAAGAAGTAACATTCAATGTTTTCAAAGCCATGAATTTCCTGGATGATGAAATGAATGAGGAATGTTTCAGACTTGATGTGATACATAGTACCATCCATAACTCCAATGCAATGCAAAGTTCTACAGACAAACTATCTGTGAAGCCTGAGGATAAAGCGTACTGCGTACTGAAGAAGCCTATTCTTGCATTACAAGCAACATAAGAGAAACAGTTCCACCTGCTCAAAGAATAGGAGGAATTTCACATAGAGCCTTTTGAGAATGCCAAATTGTACAAATAAAATGCCAAAAAGAGACATGATGAGAAGTTAGTGCGTATACAACTGGAACCAGGGCAGAAGGTACTGTTAAACAAATCAAGGTTGAAACTCTTTCCAAGGAATCTAAAATCGTAGTGGTCAGGTCCATTCTTAATCACCAAAGTTTTACCAGATAAAGCCGTTGAGATACATGATCCCGACTCCAATAAAATATTCAAGGTTAAAAACAAGCGTGTCAAGCACTACTGGGGAGAATCATTTGAGTGACAAAAAGAAAGTGTCACACTTTCAAATCCAGCCTAACGTTCGGGCAGTCATGTCTAGCTGAAGACGTTAAACTTAGCACTAGCTGGGAGGCAACCCATGCAATTTGTGTATATATTGTGATTTGGTTTCTTTTAATTTTTGTGTGTTTAGTTTTTGCAGGTTAAGTCATTTCAAGATGAAAGATGCTCTCGTAAATCTTCACAAGCAATTTCATTTTCTCCCTCAAAAATCTCTGATGAAAGTCTACAAAGTTCGCTTGGAACGGATGAGATTACTGATGATTAAAGGTATTCCTACTGACATTCATTGGATTATTGAAGCACGGATCCGATTGCCAGGTGAGTCTTCTGACACTTTTATTTCACATCTGTCTGGTTTAGGTAGAAGCACCTATGCTAAAAAGAGAAGAGCTAAAAGAATGGGTGTTTGTTATAAATGTGCTCGTATGACATGTAATACTCATTGTCGTTCTTTGGGAATGGTGTCTGATAACCGTGAAGATAAGATCAATTTCATTAGGGATGGCTTGAGTAAGAAGACTTTGGATGACATATCCAAAACTCTTGAGACGTATCCCAATGGATATGTATATCATGAAATTCCCATGTTATATACACAATTTCGAAAAGAAAGACAACAGTATAGTCTCGGGAATCTGACTTTAAAATACCATGTTTGCCAATTTATAAGAAAATTAGATGGGAAGCTTATCCTTGACGCATGGACGTCATTCAAGCCATTACATTATTGTATATATTATATCTCTTTGTCTTTTCCTAATAATTATAATTTATTTTGTTGTTTTCTTTTATTTTCTCCGACATGATCCATACCTTTTTGACTATCACGATTTATTTTACTGTTAACTAATAATTGTCATTTGGCAGATACTAGTTCTATTATTTTACTCACCCTTTTCAGGTGTTATAAATTCAACTCATCATTGCACCTTTGAAGGCATCCAGATAAAAATGGAAGCTACTTCAAGAAGACGGGTTGAAAACATCTGTGTGTTTTGCGGTACGAGTGTTCGTGTTAAACAAGAATACGTAATAGTGGCACAGGAATTGGGTCGAGTCATTGCTGCAAGGAATATGCACTTAGTATATGGCAGTGGCAATCTTAGACTAATGGGGATCGTTTCAAAGGCTGTACAGGATGGAGGCAGTCAAGTTTTGGGAATCATCCCAAAACCCTTGGCGGAGGCGAATCTTATTGGATCATCAAACGATGAGGAACTAATCGTCCCAGGTATGTCTGAACGACTGGTAGAGATGATTAACCGTGCTGATGCTTTTATTGCTTTGCCAGTAGGCTTGGGCACGATGGAGGAAATTTTTACATTACTATATTGGGCAAACTTGAACATACACCAGAAACCGCTTGGACTGTACAATGTTGATGGATTTTAGGATTTTCTTTGTGTGTTTCTTGATGATGCCCAGAGAAATGGGTTCGTTTCAAAGCCTGTAAAAGAACTTCTCTTTACTGCCAGAACTGCATCAGATTTAATTGACCAAATCTTAGCCTTTGAACCTTAAATTGACCCCATTCTTTCCAAGATAAACTGTTCCGATAATGATCGTGGTAAGAAGCGTCGGATAAATCTGGATCTTAACCTTTAACTTTTCATTTAGATGTAGAATTTTAGATAACCAGGTACGGTTTTCTAAACTCTTCTTCTATTGTTTAAGACATTGGGGACAATGTCTCATTTAGGTTTGGGGGAGGAGAATAGTTAAATTGTATATTATTTTTATTGTTTTATTTTTAGTCAAAAATTTTTGAAAAAGCCAAAAAAAAAAAAAATTTTGAAAAATTTTACAAAAAACCAAAAAAATATTTTGTATTTTTGTGTTTTTATTTGATTAATCATGTGAAATTGGTGTGAGATAGCTGTGTAAGGAATTTCCATTCCTGAGACGTATCTCAACCTATTTCGGAACAAGTTAATTTTTGTTTATTTCCTTTTAAATTATTTAATTTGTGAATTCTCCATAAAACTGACTAAAATGAATCTTCATATGCTCAGTTGACAGGTATTATCAGCATACATGGTAACATACAAACATGAGCTGTAATTGAAAAGTTTGAAATATTCAGTGCTCTAGTTTAATTGGAGGAAACATCTATAAAAAGCGATGGAGTAAAAAAAAAACGTCTGAGATCCGAGTTATTAAGTCCGTAGGAGTGTTTTAACACCTAGTGCCCGGCCAATTGGTTTGGGAGTCACTGGCCCAAAGCTCGCTACATGGATCAAGGATGTTGCAAAAATATATATATCTGAAGTCTGAGTAATTAAGTCCGTATGGGTGCCTTAAAACCTGGTACCCTAAAGCCAACTGGTTTGGGAGCCACCGACCCAACACTCGCTACATAGATGGAAGATATTGTATATAAATAAATAAAAATCAGAAAAAAATCAAGAAAAAAAAATCAGAAAAATGTAAAAAAAAATTATTCCATAAAAAAATGTGTGAATTCTGATATAACTTTAGGACAAAAATATTACTCTCTTTCCAACTGCACTTGTGACTATTGTGGGCAAAATGAGTTGATTAATATTTTATTGGTTGTGTATATGGAGAATGGTAAAAATAATCGGAGAATTTACTTATTCGGTAATTTAGAAAGAAACAAAATAATTATTGACTTAGATAAGAAGTTTCACCCGTTTAGTCACTAACTTTTTTATTCTCTTTTCTCTTGTCTTTTTGCTTTTGTGTGCATTAGTTTTACTATCTTTTTACTTTTATAAGATGTTTGTGGGTATCGTCGCTGTAAACCCTCACGAGACTACAACTCGTCCACTAGGGACACCTATGGGTTTAAAGGCTTGTTGCATACGCTAAATACAACCGTGATCCTTACGAAAGTGGCTTAGTTTTATTTTAATTGTTTCTTTTATTTTATTTTGTTGTTTTTCTCGAGGACTAGAAAAATGTTAGGTTTGGGGGTGTGATGAGCGGAAAATATATTAATATTTACCGCCCCTTTTACTTAATATTTTGTTTAGTTTCTCGGGTTTGATGAACGTTTTGATATGTTTTAGTTTATTTTGCAGATAAAATAATATTGGGACTCAATGAAATCATTTAGGATGAAATATGGGTCAAATAAGGACAAATATCTGACTTGACATATTAATTTTGGAGATTGGAAATTTGAAAGGGCGTTTTAACGAAGTGCAGTTTTGGAAATTCCAGTTTTGAGCATCTGTCGTATTTTGGGCATAACTTTTTACTCACATATCGGATTGATCTAATTCAAGTTCCAGATTAAAGAAGACTCAATGAGATACAACTTTGAAGAACAAAATAATTTCGAATTCGGAATATTTCATGACCGATATTGATGAAACATCTGGAAGTGTGTTATGTGTAATTATTAAAGTCATTTTCAAAGCAAATAAATAAATAAATAAAAATAGTCAAACTCCCACCAAACATGATAGAAATTAGTGGAGCAATTAATAATAGATTTGGTGGAGTAATTAGTGGAGCAATTAATAATGGATTTGGTGGATGATTTGATGGGGCAAAATTTTACCTATAAATACCAAGCCATTTTATTTGTAAATTCATACTTTCTTCTAAGAAATTCCTTAAGAATACTAAGAAGACTGTATCTTGTTTGTTTATTTACAGCTTTCAGTAATTAATTTCCATTTTCACACTTTCTTTTCTTTACTTTTCAGTTTTTACTTTCCCCAATTTACTTTTACGCACATTACTTTTCTTTCTTTAATTTTCAGTTTTTACTTTTCAATAATGAGGAGGTAACTTCCCTTTGCTGGGGTAAAAGGTAAAACTTTTATTACTAATATTTAGATTAATCTCCCTTAATTATAATATATAAACTAGTTAAAACCTAACTTAACAAGGATACCACCATATTGGTCGGTTGGTAATTATTTAAATTGGTTTTAACCTGACTAAACTGGATACCGCCTGATTGGTCGGTTGGTAATTAATTATTAATTTGACTTAATCTGGATACAGCCTATATGGCTGGTTGGTAATTATCATGCAAAGTTAATATATTATATTAAGGGAGATATCTAAAATAGAAGTAATAAAAGTGGATCCTTTTACCTCAGCATTTTCTTTTATTGTACTTTTACTTTATTTACTTTTCAGCAATTTATTTTCAGCATTTACTTTTCAGCAATTTACTTTTCAGCAATTTACTTTTCAGCATTTACTTTTAGCAATTTACTTTTCAGCATTTACTTTTCAGTAATTTACTTTTCAGCATTTACTTTTCAGCATTTACTTTATATCTTTTATTTTATTTAAGTTTTTACTACCCGTAAATATGTGTCGTAACTAAGCCAGTTATCTGGGGTTGTGATGAAATCCAATATCACCGGTTTATAAGGGGTTAAATTACAGTTTGGGTAATATAAAGGTTTATTTATTGAGCCTTAATCCTAATGCTTTTTATTAACTGGCCATTAATAAAATTGAACTGGTAAACTTAAAATGAACTTGGAAAATGGATTTTAGGTTTAGGACCATAGACTTAATAGCCCACGATCTTCCTTGAGGATAGATAACCCTTTAATAGATTTTCTTACAGGATAGGAATATACCTGTCGGGCGGGAGTAGCCATAATTGGAACTTAATCTTAATAATTTTAGATAACTTGGTTAACATAGGAATATGATTAATTGGGTTATACTTGGTATTTGTATTTGACCATCGGAAGAGGCTTTTAAATAATTTCGTGTTCCAGGTTAATAAACCAATATATTACACAAATGTAAAATAACCACTTCATCTTTTAAAAAGATATTGGAAGGATTCACAACCCTGGATAGTTTTATAAATTTGAATTTTCTTCAATATACTTTCAAGCAATTTTATTTACTTGTTTTAATTTTAAAGTCACCACCCAATCAAACAATCAATCCATTAGATACTTGTAAACATTTAACTTTATAAATTGATAACAAAAGGTTTTAAGTCCTCATGGGATCGATACTTTTTATACTACTTGAACGATACGTGCACTTGCGTTATACGCGTGTGATTACGCACCAGTCAATAAGTTAGTAATAAATCCCCAAGATATTTGAATATTCTTCCTAATGAAAGTAACTATAATCATTGTCCTAGTTGAGAATCCTTTTGCATTCATCTTGGTTTACTATCAGAAGTTGAAGAAAAGTTATGAAAATAGATACTAAGTTCTAAGAATATTCATCCAATGGATTAAAAAGAGAAAGCTATAAGAAAAGTAAGGAATGATGTACATATGCTTAAAGCAACCAGAGGCAATAAGAGGTAGAGATACAGAATTATATAATAAAGAAAGTGTAAGAAATTATATTATTAAGAAAAATATAATAAGCCAGAGAAATAATAAAAATATCAAGTAGACCTAAGTTCCTTCATTTCTCATAAAATTTCTTCGAGCAGATCCAAAAGTCCTTGAATACCTTGTACTAGTAGCAAACCTTTCAAGTATTGAGGAATAGTCATAAAGGCAAAAGAAGCAAAAAATCAGGATTTATTGTGGAAGTTTCCAATAGCCATGAGATTCCACAAAGGATATAGAGATTTTAGACATTCAAACCCAGGCTTGTAAGAAATAAAGTGAATGTCATCAGAAAAACTGATTAGTTGCCATAGCTAAGAAATCTGATATAGATAAGGCCCTGATCTATCCAGATCCTAACCCTTCAGTGATACCAGTTAAGGAAACTGTCTTGGCGGAGTCTATCTCATACCTATCTTACATGAGTAATAGACTCTATCAGGACATAGAATACCAAAATAAGGACATCGATATCCGTTGAGATGTAAAAATCTTGTCTCATCCTTTACTAGCATAGATAGAGATAACCGTAAGAAAGGCTCAGTACATAAAATATTATATTCTGAGATAATGGCAGCAAACCTCGAGAGATGGTTCACCCATAAAGGGACCAAAGAGGCTTCTAAGGCTAGAAGAGAAAGAACCAGATATAATCCAAGATGGGAAAGTTTGCAGTACCAGTAAGAATCCATAAATCAGACCAAAGGGAGTTAACAAAAAGTACCAGTACAGACAGTAAGATTAAATGTCATACCTATAACCTATAGCAAGAGCAGAAGTAGTAGCCAATAAGAATGAACCACCACTAGCCTCGGTAGCACAGCTTAAAGCCAAGAGATAGGTTATGGAAATAAATAATATAGAAGGATATGGAAATTAACATGGAAGCTCAGTACATATAGTAACATAGATAACGTAGCTTAAAGACAGTAACATAAATAGAGACCTCAGAATAGTTGATAAAAATTATGGAACCCTATGATATAGAGAAGTCGATGCAGATCATAAAGCCCCGAAAACTATTAGCAATATCCTTCTTCCCCTCAGGTTTTTAAAAGATGCACATATCCACTTTATGTGTACGGAATTCGGTATAGCCCTAGTGAATATAGTTAAGAACACGACAAGATATATACAGTGCTTGATAAAACACCTGCCAGATCAGTTGAGTATATGAGAATCCAAATGAGACATGGAAGTTACCTTTCTTGAAGAGTGGAAACATTTCAGATGTATCTTAAGTTTAGCTAAATTTGGTAAAGCTATCTTAGTTTTTTGTCAAACCTGAGTGTTCAAAAAAGTAGGGACTCATGGAATTCAAATACATAAAGAAGATGGAGCATATACCATTTAATGGACTAAAATGAACATTTTATAATACCGTTTAGTTGAGCAAAAAAGAAGACTAAGAAGAAGAATGAGAGGAACTATCTAGAAATAGGTAACCAATAGAGTAAAAACTTGGGGTAAGTATATGTTTCAGAGAATTCCCAGTAAAGGATAGTGCAAGTATTGGTAAAGGGTCTCAGATACAATACATGGTATAAGAAGAAGAGAGAGGCTCTAGGAAATAAGGCGAAAATGGAATTGTCAATGAGATACAACGAATACGAGAGTACTAGTCAAATAATGACAAAAGTACATAAGCAGCAAGATGTAAATTCATATTCAGGTTCAACGGTATTACATACCTTTGCATGAATCTAGCCTATAGCGTTAGATATAACTAAGGGCATAAAGTACTATACTTTTCCATTCAAGAAATGAAATTAAGGCCTAGATTCTAGCAGTTACAAACTTGTGGGAAAATAGATAGTACAACCCGTATACTTCTTTATGTGATGCACCCAGGTAGGAACAAGATAAAACATAACTCAAATAATTTACTAGTAGCAGAACACGAGCAAGGACAAAGTTGACTAGGTACTCAGATATTTTACCAAACAGTGAATCAGGAGAATAGTAGAAGAACTAAATGGACACTTCAGAGCTCAGGTCTTTTTTATTATAAACCGGGCTGGGTAACCGTGGACTTCATGATAGTTACCAATGACCAATGGAGTAAAATTTCATTATAGAATACAATTGACAGGTATTCCCAAATACAGTACTTCCCTCTCAGCCAAACTTATGATGATAACAAATCAAAACCCTAGAGTGAGCATGGTATAGTACTCTTGAGTTAGGTTACCACAGAATAAGTAATGACGTGTTTTATTCGTTGATGAGCGATAATAAAGTATCGAACACCGATAAAGAAGTTTCATGTGTAGATATTCCTGGGTGGAAGTGGGATGAGATCGTAATAGATTTTGACGAAAGGATTATTTTTGCAAAGAAAGAATGAAGATACGCATAGGTTTCTTGAATGAGAATAACAGTATAGTTAAGTCTTCCTAGAATTGTTATGAGGATAATAGCCATTAGAACCTTATTAAGTTCTTGAAACAAAAATCTCCAAGGGTAGTTTTAAGTGTCAACGGTAAAAATAATAGACATGTGATTTCAAAGAAAAGGAATATGTTAGTCTCGAAGGTAATTAGATGATGTGAAGGAAATAAGGATAAAGTATGTGTGAATTGACTGGTGACGATAGTTGATGAGGCCCAGGATGCAGCCTATGATGGACACGGATGGACCACCACAGTGTATGTTCCAGAAGGTCCAATCATGAGGTCTCGAGCTAAGAAGATCTAGGAAGCTATGCATGGATTCATATAGAAGATTGTATCTGACTACTCCCACACTTCTACTATATTGAGTATTGGCTTGAAGCCGGACGAAGCCAAGATGGTGAATCTTATTCAGGTTGTGGAGCAATGAGATACTTAGGCCTATTTTATTATAGTTATTTGACAATTGTTATTACTTTATTTAGGGATTGACATTTATTTTATTTCGGCCCTTTATTTATGTTTGAGTGTTTTTCTTTAGATTATTATTTTATATTTGGGAATTAGGTTAAGCGTGCAAGGGTTTGCACGCGGGGATAGCTTAGCTTAGTTTTAGGATACGCGTCTGTCGGCGTGTGGGTAGTTTCATCTTTTGTCCTTTATGGTTAGGGTTTTGGTTGAAGCCTCCTTATAAAAGGCAAAATTTTTGGTTATGTTTAACAACTCTTCTTGAATAAAAATTATATCAATTTCGTGAGTTGATTTGTTCTCATTAGTTTTGGCTTATCAAAAGCTTGTTAATCCTTTGTGGCGCCCCATTAGCACTTTATGTCTCTGTTTCCTATTCTTCATAGGTCTTGAGTTTTTATCCGAACTGTATTGGTTTTTTCTTAGGAACGATTTCAATCTTATGTGGGTTTACTTGGCTTGTTCCAGGAAGGTTCTCATCAGTTTGTATCAAGAGCAAAGGTTCCAAGGTCAGTTCATATATCCATTCTGTTTTTGTTAATTATATTGTTGCTTGTGTTTTTTTATTCTCTATTCTGCGTTTATCTTTTCTTTTCTGTGATTTTCTTATCTTTCATTACCTTATGTGTCTTTTTTTTCCTGTGTTCTCTGTATTATTTTTTGTGTTCTGTCTGTGTTTGTGCATTATTCTTTCTGGCTGTGATTTTTCCCTACCTGCATTTGTGCGGTATTTTTCCCTGGCTGCGTTTGTACGATTCTCATAATCTAGGGTTCTAAAGCCTTAGACTATTTATTTGCGGCAGTAAGTAAAACTTGTTGGGATTTTAGAACTAATCAAAATAAAGAGCATTACACAACACCAAACGGTTTAGAAGGTCCGAAGGACGCGAAAAAAAAATTCCTAGCATTCGTATTTCAAGATGAGGTGATTGAGGTAATTTACCTGTGCATGTTAAAAATTCCAAATTTCAGTGCATTCGCTTACCTACTGTCATCTTTGCTGCAATCGATAGTGTGCTTGTTTTTTTCTTCTTTCATTCGCATTTAACTAGTTTTCTTTATTAATTCTCTTAAATCGTGTCAGCATTTTGTTTCCCTTCTACTTGTGTCTACCTATATGTTGTACTTGTGATTGAGCTGAACAATGATAAGTGTGGTTTATACCCACTTATTCCTGCATTCTTAGCTTACTATTTTGTTAGTTTCTGTATCATTTAATGTCTTTTGTAGTTCTTTTATGTTTTATTTGTTGGAGGCATTAATATATGGATCTTGAGGCATTTATATGTGTTTTGGGACCATATGGACGCATCGGAAGCACACTGGAAGAGCAGAAATGCGGAAAGCACAAATCTTGGAACACTGCCACGCGTCATGATGCGCCCTTGCTACGCATTGCGACGCGCGTTCGTCAAACAACAATACAAATTCCAGAGATTTGGGCACCGCGGTGCCCCGCAGCGACCCAGAACATTGATTATAGGGTTTTTTTATGGACAAGGACCCCAAGGCTCTATTATAAATACATTAGTTCATCCAAAACTCAAGAGAGAGGCTAATACACAGTACAAAACACAAACCAAAATATTTTAGAGAGATCCAAGAAGAAAGATTGAAGAGCGATAAGAGGAGACGAATGCGGTGACGTCCGAAGACGAAGGGATTCAATTTGGGTTTAATCTTCTAGTTTTTATCTTTAACTGTCATGATGTCTATAAGATTAATGACCATATTTTCATTGTTATTATCTTTTGTCATGAACTAAATCTATAATTCTAGAGGATGATGTAACCAATGTTTTGAACCTATGTATTGATTGCCAATTTGAGTTTATTGAAATTATGATTCAGTTTATTTATATTCTCTTGCGTTTAATGTTTCTTGATTGTTGGCCACAATTTAATATGATGAATGTTTAGAATCTATCACTCGAGAGAGGGGATTTTGAATAATGTCTAGAGAATATGACCTAAGATTTTATAGAATTCGAGAGAATCTATAGTGCCTTTGAAGTCGTTAACATAGAGTCACAAGACATAATGAGTTGTTAATTACTAGATTTTTATAGGGATATCGAAATCTGTAGTTAATCATATTTTCACTTTTACTCGAGAGAGTGAGTGAATACTTGAGGATTCGTGACTTATAAAGAATACAACTAAACAAGTTAATTGACATGACAAATACATAGGGTATAGCTAGGTGAAATCAAACTCTAGAATCTCTTTCATCTTGGTTTATTGTATTTAACATTTAAATATCTTGCATAATTAGTTTTTAGTTTTAAATACAGATTATTCTTAATTTAATTGCTGTCTAAATAAAGTTAGGATTGTTCATTATCGTACTTAGTTTAAGTTGAACACAATTCATGTGGGTTCGACATTTTTTCACTGATTTATGCTAAAACTTGACACTGTACACTTGCGGTACAATATAAAATATCACAACAAGTTTTTGGCGCTGTTGCCGAGGGTTGTTAATTTAATTCACATTAATACTATTACTAAACAGCCTTAGCTTTAATTTAGATTTTATTTTTAATTTTTAATTTTTAATTTTTAATTTTGTTTTAAGTTTTAATTTTGTTGTGTTTTTATTTGATTGAAGAAATGGCGGCTGAAAACAGAGAAAATACTCCACGCCAGGTGGCAATCAAAGATCACTTCAAGCCGGTCATAGATGATAATTACTCTGGGATTACCCATCTGACAATCAATGCTAACAACTTTGAGCTAAAACCTTCATTAATCAACATGGTGAAAAAGAATCAGTTTGGGGGTTCAGCTGTAGAGGATCCCAACATGCATTTAAGGATGTTCCTAGAGATCGCAGATACCATAAAGATGAATGGTGTGACTAAAGAGGCTATCAGGCTACGTTTATTCTCATTCTCTTTACGGGATAAAGCTTGAGATTGGCTTCAATCATACAAATGGGGAGTATCATGACATGGCAGGATATAGCCACAAAATTTCTTGAGAGGTTCCTTCCACCAGCTAAATCAGCTCAACTGAGAGCAGAAATTAATATATTTAAGCAACTAGAGACTGAGATTTTTTATGAAGCATGGGAGCATTTTAAGGATTTACTTCAAAGATGCCCATAACACGATTATGCAGGCTGGGTACAGATTCAATTGTTCTATAATTACCTGAATGGTTCGAATCGGATGGTGGTTGATGTAGCAGCTGGGGGAGCTCTATTCAAGAAGTCAGCCGAATATGCCTATAATTTGTTAGAAGAAATGGCAATTAACCACTTCCAATGGCCAAGTGAACGTACTACTGGGCCTCAAGTGGCGGGTATATATGAGGGGGACCCTATTGTTGCACTTACAACTCAAATGTCATCCCTCACAACTCATCTAGCAGCATTGACCAACCAACTGTTGGACAATTATGACCCATAGCGTCACTATTTGTACATATCATAGTGTTGTTGTACAAATTAACTATGTGACAAAGGAGATTGCACTCTTATCATTTGTGATTGGATCACCTTAGATATATAAATGATATGAGGTCCTTATGATTTGTTCCTAGATTGAGAATGATATGAGACAGTATCAATCAACGAAGGATAAATCATTAAACATCCCTAGTCAGAGCATTGTCGAGATTGGACATCGATAGATGCGTAAAAGACTAGTATTACACTTGTGCGTGTTATGTGAGACATAACCGCATAGTTCTCGTATATTTGGGTATAGGATACTCAGGCAAGTGTAATAGGAGGTTGTGTTTCACCGATGGTACGGGAAACAGCTTCGCTTTGGATTAGACCACCGCAGCATCCCATTGGTAGTATGACTTTGTGTCTGTGGGAGTCTGCAATCAGGGTAGGTGTATTTGGTCTTAACCTGAGACTTGCACCGCTAATACTTGCGACAATCAATGTACTTTAGTTGAGGTCGTCCAGGGCTTTAACAGGTTCTGTGTACGCCGATGCTGGGTATATTGAGAATCGTAGTGTATTGGGTGTGATGTCAAGACGGAAGTGTCACTCCAGTCATATGGAGATGATGGTCACGTAGGATACGGTATTAGTGCTCTTATATGCTGCGCGGCTATCGGGATATTATGACTCGGTCATGTATATCCGATTATAGAGACTAGTTACCAGACATCCGACATGTGCTTCGTACGGGGCAGACAGATATCCAGCCCCAGGCCTAGCACATGATCATCCGATACTGGATCGATATACGCAATACTACGTATACTACGCCTGATATAGATCATATATTCCTGTAAGGATATTTCCGGAGAATTGGGTAGGCATGTCGCTTTGCTAGAGGCCAACCTTGTCTTGTAAATTGGTAAAACGTAATACTTGGTACTTACGTGTTCGGATAGTCCGACGATCGAATTTACTGCCAACATATCCGGAGATCTCATGGGTTGCTTCCCAATGATACACCGATGACGTATGAATCACATTATATATTAATCTGGGATTAATTTGAAGAGAGAGAAATTAATCTGGGATTAATTGCGGAGATATATTATCTAGGATAAAATATCAATTTAAAGAGAGAGAACGATTAATTTGGAATTAATCGATAAATAATATATTCGATATATTAAACGAAGTTGGATTTCGATTAGGAATTAAAATTAGATTTTAATTCGGGCACTTGAATTAATTTAGAATTAATTCTCGAGCGACGTGATTAGTAAATTGGATTTATTAACGAGGCATCGAGAAAATCGTTAATTTAGAATTATCGAAACCGAGCTCGGAATGTGTTTGCGAAGTTACGTCGATTTTGAATCACGTGCCGCAAGTCGCATCGCAAATCACATCGCAAGTCATAAAAGTCAAAATCATTTTTGGAAAAGTAACTTTGACTCTTTGACTTTGACCTTTAAGATTTGGAGGGAAATTTTGGGGGGAAAAGATTTTAACTTTTTTTTGGAAAAGTGAAATGCTTTTCCTTTTCACCTTTTACCAAGGGTAAAAGAATTAAATAAAGATTTACATTTGTTTTATTGTTTTTTTAAAAGCAAAAAATAAATGGTAAATGCTTTAGTATTTTTGGAAAATATATAAGTGAAGTGTTGGACACCTTTTCCCTTAACCTAATTCATTTTCTCCATCTCTCTTCCCTCTCTACAAGTCACGCCCAAGGCAGAAAACTGCCCAAGCTTGGCCGAAAATGATGGTTCATTTTTAAGGGTTTTGTGGCAAAATCAGAGTGTTAGCACACTCCTAAGAGGTATACGAAGGTGTTAGAGAAACTCACCCACGAGCCGGGAATCGTTTGACGCAAATTCGAGGCTCAAATCTCAGCTCAAAACTGAAATTCTTGGACAAAAATCTGCTGCAGTGGGCGCCTAAACCAGTGAGCATTTTTGAAGTTTTTGTTCGTCGTTTCGTCTCAACCGATCAATGTAAGTATTCCGCAACTTCTTTGATATATATTTCACACATCTTCATGCTTGTTTGATGATCTTGGGACCTAGAATAAAACCAACAATGGCATCAGGAGCATAGGTTCAAGCATGAAAGTTTAGGGCTTAAAATTTGGGTATTTTGTATTTGAGCATGATTTGAATAAATTGGATGTTTAAGTATGCTTAATACATGTTTAATTGAATATTGATTAGATCAATTTCATGAATAAATGTTTGAAACATTTTTCCCCAAATATTAATGTTGGCCTAAAATGATAAATTGGGTATTTTGAATTTGAGCATGATTTTATGAAATTGGATGATTAAGTATGCTTAAATATAGTTGAATTGAAGATTGATTGGATCAATTTCATGAAAATGTGATTGGATCATTTTTCCCCAATTTTCTTAAGGTGGCCGAATGTAATAAGCCCTAATTTTTCTTGGAATTTTGATTTTTTGTTCATTAGATGAATTGGAAATCATTTGGGTATATGATTTAATGTCGATTGTGTAATTGATTGGATTGAATTTGAATCGGACATAAAATCCCCAAATTGCCAAGACTTTGAAGCATGAAAATGGGTTTGATTTTTCATTAAATGTGTGGGCATGTGATAATGAAATTGTGCATGATTAATTGTATAAATTAATGTTTTAGAAATGTTAATTTGGGTAATTAATCATGTAATACACTTTAGGTTAATGAATGTGAAATTGGATTTTTGTATTTATAATTAATTGGGCCTTAAAATTGGATTTGGGCTTTTAAAGTTGTCATTGGGCTTGTTGGGCTTTGTTGTACAAAGTTAGGTTTAGGCAAATTGGATTGGATCCAATTGGGCCCAAAACCGCTTCCATAAAGCCCAAATGCGACTTAATGAACCCTTAAAGTTTAATTGGGCCTAATGGGCCAAGATTGATTTATGGGCTTATGGGGTAAATCCCGGATTGGATTTTGGTTATTCGGTTTGACCCGAGTTGACCAAAAGTCCACGCCTTAAGAAATCAATTAAAAGCCCATTGGACTTTAATTGAATTGACGTTGGACTTTAATCGGTCTTTGAGACGCGTTACGATTAAATTTGGAATTTAAGTCGTAAAAGGTTTATTATTAAAGTGTAATATTTAATTTGGAATTAAATAACGAATTAGAATTGAATGCAGATTAAATTGGATTTAATGACGTAGTTTAATTTAATTCGAGAATTCGTACTTTGAGTACTTATTCGCAAAACGAGTTTGACTCGATCAAAATCAAATCGTTGTTTGAACATTGGATGATCACTAATTATCAGATTAATTAATTTGATTAGATTGATTGAAACATGCTTGTGTGAATACTTGGTTGTGATGAATGAATAGTGTATATCGGATGGATATTAGTCGGGTGGGGGCAATTTTGGAAATTGTTGTAATAATTTGATTTATTAAATTGGACCTGCGTGTCCAGCCTTATCACCTCTATTCTATTTGTATTCTCTTCTCACCTATTCCCCTCAATGTATATGAGGTTTCTTTAAAAGTGTAGTTTAACGGGTAGAAGTGATACTAGTGTGCTAGCATGAGAGTTAAAGAGAGATTTGATCTAGGATCAATGTGTTAAGTATCCATCCGCATATCATTATTGTTTATTTTCATATGCGCTTTATTATGTATTTAGAATGCATGTTTAAGAGTGTATGATGATGAGACCTTAACAAAGATAATAAATTGGTAGCCAATTTACACGCGAAAAACCCTCATCAAATATCATGCGTTTTTCCTTCCATTGAGTGATTCATACTCAAGATCCGAGATTGGCATTGGGTTGTTGGCCAAAGTCAAGCCCCTTGTCCGTCGAAGATGTGTTTGAATCACGAGAGTTTTGTTCTATATTGGTGTCTTGTCCAAGTTGTGGTTTGTTGGCCAAAGTCAAGACCACTTCTTGTCCATCGACATTGATTACGAAGCTTTCCATGGTCAATGGGTCGCGCTTGACTGGGATCATTAAGCTTGTTGTGCCAAAGCCAAGGCTTAGTTGATTCAGAGGAAAAAGGTTAGGCAATACATTGGATGTATTGGCATATATAAGATATATGTTAAGGATTTGGATATCCGCCTACTGGATCTAGGAATTGGATTGGATCCAATTGATCTTAGGGATCTACCTAGTTAATTGTCATACAATTTGTTGGCCAAAGTCAAGATTGTGTGATATTTAACGGGATCCTAGCCCACTAGGAAATGCGGTTTCCCGAGTACTCGACAGAGGGTTAGAGGCTCGCCGAAAAATAGTGGGAGGCAAGAATTGAATTTGCAATATTCTTGTTCAAATACTTGCCATACGCGCTCAAACAAATATCACTCGTCAAATATTTAATGTTGTTTTAATAGTTAGACTATATTCAAATAAACTCAATAAATAGTTGATTTTATAATTGGATTATAGTAATCAATATAATTGAATTAATATTATAGTTGATTAAATAATTGTATTATTGTAATCATTATGATAAATAGTACCTGAAATAATTGATTAAATAGTTGGACTATTAAAATCAAGAAACAATGAAAGATTGGACATTTAAATATAATATTGGATTACAATATTTAAATGGTTTAAATTTTCAAATTGGGAATGAAATTTCAGGATGGTCTTGGAAATAAATAATAAGTTACTTTATTTGATAAAATAACCTATTATGCCTTAGCCCAGAATTAAGCAAATAGTAGAGCATAATCTTTGGAAGATTTATGAGATGATGACTTTAGTGCTTAATTCAATATACTTGTAATAAATCTATGTTTAGATTTAAGAAGTATTGTATTTGTAATTAATAATTCTTGGAGAATTAATGACTAATCTCAAGGAGATAAAAGTCAAACTTTGCAATTAGAAAAGTAGCGCAAGGCGCACTTTACGTCAATATTCTAGAAATCCAAGGCTTGGCCAAAGACTTCTGAAATATTGAAAAATGGTAAAGGCAAAATCATTATGATCTTCTGGAAAGATAAAGACATATCCCAAAGTAACTGTCGTTTGGATATGGCAGACACGAAGGAATTAAAGAAAGGGCAAGGCTCTGACTTTAAGGATGTTTGTCAAAATTATGTCCATTACTAGTATTAAAATTGGATTTTAAAATACTTAGTATGGTACATAAAAATATGTATTGATGTTCAGAATCTGCTGTGAGCAGGATACTGACTTCAAGCTGAGGTTAATCTGGGAATCGGAAACGGGACGAAAGTCGCTGTTTCGACCATAGATACCTAAATTTAGGAACTACCTTCGGATATGTACTTAAATTAGGAAACTGTTATAATGTAACTAGTTAGACTAGAAACATTATCTCTATATCAGTGTTTAATCCATTGTGGATAAACTTTTATATTCTAGAACACTAAAGTGTTTCATTATATAAAGATGACATTGAGATAAACACATTAGATGTGAATAACAATATTTATATTTTGAATATAAATAAAATCTCGAACATATAATATGACAAACTAATAGCTCATACTGATCTGATCAGATGAAACTTGAATGTGGCATTGTTTTCTAGGACACAATAAACAAGACTCGTATATCCACACTTTTGAAGAGTGGGTACTATGACTGATTTGATTATTCAAATAAAGTCTACGAATCTAGTTCTTTAGGTAAAGTACCTAAAATACTATTTACTTGGTAATAGTGATAAAATGCCATCGATCTGAAAGCCCTATTCATAGTAAAGTAAGTGGGCCCATATCTAGCTAGGCTAGATGTGGATATGAATATTTCGTGACCTTAACGGGTGTGGCATCACGTTATGGTTATGTGTTACTTTTGAAGAACACAAATCGGAAACTTTTAGAGTTTCGACACGAAATAGACAAACAGATCGACTAAAGTATTAAACCGTCACGGTAAGACTGTAATGGAAAATACTTAAGCATTAAGTTTCACATATACTTGAAAGAGTATAGTATTCTTTCAAATGAGGACTCCCCCCGAGACACGTCAGTTTGACGGTGTGTCCGTACGGAGAAACCGAATTTTGTTGGACATGATAAAGTTTATCATGAGTCGCTCTGAGCTATCGTTTCCTTCAACGGATATGCATTAACAGTGCAAAACTTATTTAGAATAAGGTTCCATGAAAATCAATTTGACAGAATTCATATTGGATATGAATGGGAAAGAAACTGGGTTTCACATTCCTGTAGATTTGGGTATGTTGGGCATATGTTTGGATGATACCAAACTAAAACCTAAATCGGATAAGTGCCAAATGTAGGTTATCCTAGGGAAAACCATAAGTATAGTACTTATACAACTCACTTGAGAACAATTGTAATTGTTGCTCACCATGCGGTCTTCCTTAGAGGAATACCGATATGCAGTGGTAAGTGGGAGGACAGTAAAACTCGATGAAAATCGGAGTGATACTTTTCAAGGCACGAAGTCCTTAATGGAACACAAATAGTTCATCAAGGATGAAACTATACCAGTAATCTTCAAATACACAAGAACCGCGTAGATTGGAGAGAATCAGAAAACAACCTGGGGTATGGGTTTCTGATGTCACCTCATAAAGATGTCAATCTTATTGAGGAAGACCCAACTACGTATGAGGAAGTGATACAAGGTATCGACTCCCTTTCATGGCAAAGTGCCATGAGTCCGAAATGGATTCCATGTAAAACAACTATGTTAAGATACTAGTTGATGTACCATAAGGCATTGTGCCTATAGGTACTGTATAAGTCTTCAAGGAAGACATACATGGAAGGCAACATACCAACATACAAAGCTAGGCTTGTAGCGGAAAGGTATCGTTATCAACATTGTGTTGATTACGGTTCAACCTTTTACCTGTTGCCACGGTAAATCCATTTGGATAATGCTTGCTGTAGCTGCACGTTTCATTTATGAAATGTGTCAATTAAAGATCAAAATCGCTTTCCTTAAATGGAAACCTTTTGGAGGATGTTTATAACATCCTGATGATTTTGTCGTACCTAAACCAGCAAACTAGGTTTGCGTGTTGTTCGATCCATATTTGGATTGGAGCAAGCATAAAGTTCTTGGAACTATTGTTTTGATGTAATCATGATAGTCAATGATTTGATTCAAAACAGAATGATTCTTGTGTATATGAGAGGGTTAGTGGGAGCGCACAGACAGTGGCTGTCCTTAAAATAATGATAATGTAATATATATTCATTTCTTGGAAATGATATTTCCATAAAATAATCGGTGAAAGCTTGGCTTTCAAGAGAAAATTCTCCGTAGAATTCTCAGGAGAAACAACCTTTATTCTGGGAATAAAGATCTACTAGGATAGATTTAAGTTGTTAAAACTCTCTGGGAAATTGTACATTAAAATGTACGTGACTTGGTGTCTCATACGCTTTGAGCATATGGATTCACAATCAGGCCAATCCAAGTGATAGTCACTTGATTGATGTTAAGAACATCCGTTAGAATCTTAGAGATCTAAGGATGCTGTCTTAATCTGTGGAGAAGGAGAACTTGAAGTGACTGGGATCACTACTGCATGTTTCCGAACAGATAAAGACGACTAAAAGTCGCAAACGGTACTGTACAGTTTGAATAACGGTACAGTGAGCTGGAAATCTTCCAAGCAAGATACTGTTACCGAATAAATAACAAATGCGGATTATTGCTGCAGCTGAGGCAGCAATAGAAGCCATCTGGGTCAATAAATAAATCTAATTGGATTAGATATAGTTCTGTTAGTGGCTGAGCTAGGCGTCAGCACATGCTAAAGAATTAATGGTCTCATCAACGATCCAGATACATACTTCGACTATTCATCTGATTCGTTCGGATCATACATCATGGTGATGTGATGATCGAATAAATCGTGTCAGACGATAATCATATAAATCCACTAACGAAAGCAGTTTCTCAGCAGTTTGAGCCAACCGTACATAGTTCGGGTGTCAGACACTCGAGTGACTGGCTAAAGGCCAAGTGGGAGATTGTTGGACAATTATGACCCATAGCGTCACTATTTGTACAGATCATAGTGTTGTTGTACAAATTAACTATGTGACAAAGGATATTGCACTCTTATCATTTGTGATTGGATCACCTTAGATATATAAATGATAGGAGGTCCTTATGATTTGTTCCTAGATTGAGAATGATATGAGACAGTATCAATCAACGAAGGATAAATCATTAACATCCCTAGTCAGAGCATTGTCGAGATTGGACATCGATAGATGCGTAAAAGACTAGTATTACACTTGTGCGTGTTATGTGAGACATAACCGCATAGTTCTCGTATATCTGGGTATAGGATACTCAGGCAAGTGTAATAAGAGGTTTGTTTTTCACCGATGGTACGGGAAACAGCTTCGCTTTGGATTAGACCACCGCAGAATCCCATTGGTAGTATGACTTTGTGTCTGTGGGAGTCTGCAATCAGGGTAGGTGTATTTGGTCTTAACCTGAGACTTGCACCGCTAATACTTGCGACAATCAATGTACTTTAGTTGAGGTCGTCCAGGGCCTTAACAGGTTCTGTGTACGCCGATGCTGGGTATATTGAGAATCGTACTGTATTGGGTGTGATGTCAAGACGGAAGTGTCACTCCAGTCATATGGAGATGATGGTCACGTAGGATACGGTATTAGTGCTCTTATATGCTGCGCGGCTATCGGGATATTATGACTCGGTCATTGTATCCGATTATAGAGACTAGTTACCAGACATCCGACATGTGCTTCGTATGGGGCAGACACATATCCAGCCCCAGGCCTAGCACGTGATCATCCGATACTGGATCGATATACGCAATACTACGTATACTACGCCTGATATAGATCATATATTCCTGTAAGGATATTTCCGGAGAATTGGGTAGGCATGGCGCTTTGCTAGAGCCCAACCTTGTCTTGTAAATTGAAAACGTAATACTTGGTACTTACGTGTTCAGATAGTCCGACGATCGAATTTACTGCCAACATATCCGGAGATCTCATGGGTTGCTTCCCAATGATACACCGATGACGTATGACTCGCATTATATATTAATCTGGGATTAATTTGAAGAGAGAGAAAATTAATCTGGGATTAATTGCGGAGATATTTTATCTAGGATAAAATATCAATTTAAAGAGAGAGAACGATTAATTTGGAATTAATCGATAAATAATATATTCGATATATTAAACGAAGTTGGATTTCGATTAGGAATTAAAATTAGATTTTAATTCGGGCACTTGAATTAATTTAGAATTAATTCTCGAGCAACGTGATTAGTAAATTGGATTTATTAACGAGGCATCGAGAAAATCGTTAATTTAGAATTATCGAAACAGAGCTCGGAATGTGTGTGCGAAGTTACGTCGATTTTGAATCACGTGTCGCAAGTCGCATCGCAAGTCATAAAAGTCAAAATCATTTTTTGGAAAAGTAACTTTGACTCTTTGACTTTGACCTTTAAGATTTGGAGGGAAATTTTGGGGGAAAAGATTTTAACTTTTTTTGGAAAGGTGAAATGCTTTTCCTTTTCACCTTTTACCAAGGGTAAAAGAATTAAAAAAGATTTACATTTGTTTTATTTTTTTTTTTTAAAAGCAAAAAAATAAATGGTAAATGCTTTAGTATTTTTGGAAAATATATAAGTGAAGTGTTGGACACCTTTTCCCTTACCTAATTCATTTTCTCCATCTCTCTTCCCTCTCTACAAGTCACCGCCCAAGCAGAAAACTACCCAAGCTTGGCCGAAAATGATTGTTCATTTTTAAGGTTTTTTTGGCAAAATACAAGTGCTAGCACACTCCTAAGAGGTATACGAAGGTGTTAGGGAAACTCACCCACGAACCGGGAATCGTTTGACGCAAATTCGAGGCTCAAATCTCAGCTCAAAACTGAAATTCTTGGACAAAAATCTGCTGCAGTGGGCGCCTAAACCAGTGAGCATTTTTGAAGTTTTTGTTCGTCGTTTCGTCTCAACCGATCAATGTAAGTATTCCGCAACTTCTTTGATATATATTTCACACATCTTCATGCTTGTTTGATGATCTTGGGACCTAGAATAAAACCAACACCAACATGGCCAACCATCTATTGAAGCTGCTGCTGCTAACAAAATAATTTTACCTGACAGAGGATATAAGCAAGTCCAGTATGTGAACAATCAGAACTTCAACATCAATAGAGGCAATCCTGTGCCAAACTATTATCATCCGAACTTGCCATATGCCAATACAGAGAATGTCTTACTGTTGGAAAATTATGACCCATAGCATCACTATTTGTACAGAACATGGCGTTGTTGTAGAAATTAACTATGTGACAAAGGAAATTACTCTTTTATCATTTGTAATTGGATTACCGATATAAATAAATGATAAAAGTCCATATGATTAGTACCGAATTAATAAGATATGAGACAATATTAATCCACTAAGGTTTAATCATTAAATATCCATAGTCATAGTATTATCTAGACTGGACATCGATAATACGGAATAGGCAAGTGTAATATGAGGTTCTGTTTACCGATGGTACGGAAACAACTTCACTCTAGATTGACCCCTAAGAATCCCATTGGTAGTATGACTATGTGTCTATGGGAATCCGAATCAGGTTAGGTGTATTTGGTCTTAACCTGAGACTTGCATCACTAATACTTGCGACAATCAGTATACTTTGGTTTTGTTTGCCCGAGGCTTTAACAGGTTCTGTGTACGCCACTTCTGGGTATACTGAGAATCGTAGTTTATTGGGTGTGATGTCAAGATGGAAGTATCACTTCAGTCATATGGAGATGATGATCACGCAGGATACGGAACTGGTACTCTTGTATGCAGCAGCTATCAGGATAATATGACAAGCTCATGATTATCCGATTATAGAGACTAGTTACCAGAGATCCGATATATGCTTCGTACGTGGCAGACATAATTCCAACCTCAGGCCTAGCATGTGATATCTGATACTGGATCGTAATACGCAATACTATGTATGCTACGCCTGATAAAGATTACATATTCCTTTACAGAATATTTCTGGAGAATTGGGTAGGCACGATGCTTTGCTAGAAGCCAACAATGTCTTGTAAATCGGTAAGAACGTGGTACTAGGAACGCGCGTATTCGGATAGTCCTATGACCGGATTTACTACCAACATATCCAAGGATCTCTTGGGTCGCTTCCCGAAGATTCACCGATTAGATTTGACTCGAACAGAATTAATCTGAGATTAATTATGAGAGAAAAAAATTAATCTGGAATTAATCACGATAATAATTAATCTGGGAATTAATTATCAGAGAAAGAATTAATCTTGGATTAATTTCGTCGAGAATTTATCTGGGATTAAATCGTCGAGAAGAGAGAACGCGATTAATTTAGAATTAATCGGTAAAGTAAATTCAATAGTGAAATTAGATTTTTTTACTATTAATTTATTTAATTGGCTTATAATAAATATATTGGATATATTAAATGAAATTAGATTTCAAAGCAGAATTAAAATTGGATTTTAATTCTAGCGAACGAATTAATTTAAATTAATTCGTTAGCGACTTTTGTAATAATTTTGCGAGACATTATTATTTAATTAAATTGGATTTAATTAAGTCGCAACGGAAAATTTGTTTAATTTGGAATTAAGCGAACCCGAGCCCAAGCGAAATTGCGTATTGGATTGGTCGACTTAAATTTGGAATTTAATAAGTGGTAGGACCCATTTCACTTACATCATCAAGTTAGACAAATGATAGAAGTTGGTATTGGCAAGTTGTTGGTTGAGTGAAAGGCTTGGTTTACTTGTATTTTACTCTAACCAAAAGCAACAAACCACTTGGCTATTTAAACAAATGAATTTTGGAAATTTGTGTGTGAAGTTACTATTCACAGCAACACAAAAATTCTCTCTTCCCTTCACTGCACTGAGCGTGAACTTCTCCATTCTTCTTCTTGAATTTTGTTGCAAAACCAAGTGAGCTAGCACTCAAAGGAATCAAATGGTTGATAGGGAAATCCACCCTAGAGTCAAAATCAACAAAGCAAAGCTTGAAGCAACATCATTGGAGTAATCTTGGAGATTTCTCATCCGATCAATGTGAGTAATTCCGCAACTCTTTTTGATTTTTATTCACACGAATCACTCTTAGATGATCTTAGCATGTTCTAGGAACACTTACAATTGGTATCAGAGTGATCTAGGTTTGATTTGGAATTCTAGGGTTCTTAAACTTTAATTTGGTAATTTTGTGTTGGAGCTTGATTTTCTTAAATTGATGGTTTGGTTGAGTTTATATGATGTTGAATTGGATTTATGCATTGTTTGATTTGTGAAATATTGATTAGATCAAATATCCCAATCCTAAGCTTGGCCGAATAGAAACCCTAGAATAAGCTCATGGGAATTTTTGAAATTTGACATATTGGATGTATTGTTGGCATGATAGAAATATTGAATGTTGATTTAAATTGGATGAAATCAAATTGAATGATTTTTGTATGCCTTTGCCATGAGTTTGATGCATGTTATTGAAGATTGATTTCGACCCAATTTTTTGTTGGACATGAATTTGGGAATTAGTCATGATTAATTAATTAATTAGTGTTTTGGAAGCATTAGATTAATTAATTAATTATGGTAATTACACTAGAATTGAATTAATTTGTAATTTGGAATAATGAGTTAATTAAATTTATTGTATTTGGGCTTAATGGGTTTGGTTGGGCCAAGTTTGGTTTATGATAATTGGTTGGATCCAATTGGGCCTAAAACCATTTCCATAAACTCTAAATGATAATTGGGCCTTTAAAAATTTAATTGGGCCTAATAGGCCTAAATTGATTTTATGGCAAATGGTGATTCCTTATTGGGATTTGGTTGCCAAAGCCCATACCTTAAGAATTAATTGAAAGCCCATTGGACTTTAATTGAATAGTATTAGATACTAATTGGGCCTTTGAGACACGTTAAGATTGGATTTGGAATCCAAGTCTAAAAGGCACTATTAAAAGTGTAATTATTTAATTTAGAATTAAATATGAATTAATATTGAATATAATTTAAATTAGATTTAAAATTGTAGTTCGATATAATTCAAGAATACTTACTTTGAGTATCTATTCTTAAACGAGTTGGACTCGCGCAAATCAAATCGTTGTTTGAACATTGGATGGTCATTAATCAAAGATTAATTAATTGGATTAGATTGATTGATAACATGCGTTGTGTGAATACTTTGATGTATGTATGAATAATGTATATCGGATGGATATTAGAAGGGTGAGGGCAATTTTGGAAATTGTTGTAATAAATTTAGAATTTATTAAATTGGACCTGCGTGTCCAGCCTATTACCTCTTTTCTCATTGTATTTCTCTTCTCACCTATTCCCTCAATGTAAATGAGGTTTCTTTAGAAGTATTATGTAATTGGGTAGAAGTATGAATAGTGCTAGCGGGAGAGATGAAGGAGAGATTTGTTCTAGGAACAAGTTTGTTGTATATCCATCCGCATCTCATTATTAAATTTTTATCACGCCTTATTATGCTTTTAGAATGCATGTTTAAGGGTGTATGATGAGACCTAATTAAAGATAATAAATTGGTTTCCAAATCGCGACAAAAACCCTCATTTTATATTAAGCGTTTTTCATTCCATTGAGTGATTCTCTCTCAAGATCCAGATTGGCATTGGTTTGTTGGCCAAAGTCAAGACCTTTGTCCATCACGGATGTGTTTAAATCATGAAGGCTTTGTTCTATATTGTACGCCTTGGGCAAGTTGTGATTTGTTGGCCAAAGTCAAGGTCACTTCTTGTTCATCGGCCTCGATTACGAAGCTTTCCTACTGTCAATGGGTCACGTTTAACTGGTTTCATTAAGCTTGTTGAGCCAAATCCAAGGCTTAGTTGATTCAGAGGAAAAAGGTTAGGCAATATATCGGATATATTGGCATATATTGGATATATATTTTGGACTTGGAAGTCCACCTACTGGATCTAGGAATTGGATGGGATCTAATTGATCTTAGAGATCTACCTAGTTAAGTTTCATACAACTTGTTGGCCAAAGTCAAGGTTGTGTGTTATTTAACGGGATTCTAGCCCACTAGGAAACTAGGTTTCCTGAGTACTCCACAGAGGGTTAGAGGCTCGCCGAAAAATAGTAGGAGGCAAATATTAAATTTGTAATTTCGTTTAGATACTTGCCAATACGCGCTCATTTCATTTTTCATCATTAAAAATTTATATATATTAGTTGGACTAATATTCAATTGTTGTTTTAATTAAACGGTTGGACTGTATTCAAACTATTTCATTTATAGTTGATTTTATGATTGGATTATAGTAATCAATATATTTGAATTTTACTGATCATTTATAGTTGGTTATATAATTGGATTATAGTAATCAATACATTTGAAAATAACCAATCAATAGTAATTGATTAATAGTTAGACTATAGAAATCATTATATTCGATTGTACCCGAAATCGTTGATTGGATAGTTGGACTATTGGAATCAAGATAACTGAAAGATTAGCGTTTAAAACATAATCCTGGGTGAAAATGTCTTTAAGCGGCTTCAATTTTCAAATTGGAATAGAACCTCAGGATAGTCCTGGGAGCCGAGAAGTTACTTTATTTAACAAAGTGACATCTCGGGCCTGAGCCCGGAGTTGAGCAAATAGTGGAGCATGAGATTTGGAAAACTCATGGTGATGATAACTTTAGTGCTCAATTCGTTATGCTTGCCGCAATAACTCCTTAATTTCTTCGTGAGAACTAAGGATTAGATCATATAGTATGATATTGAAATTGAAGGATCTCATAGATCTATTCTTAGATCTTAGAAGTACTGATTGCAAAAGATAACTCTTGGAGAGTTAATGGGTATGCTCAATGAGATAGAGCCAGAGCTTGCAAAAGGGCAAGAAGCGCAAGGCGCATATTACTTCGACATCCCAGAAGGCCAAGGCTTGGCCGAAGGTTTCTGGGGGTGTGAAGAAAAGGGCAAGGCTAAATCGTCACAGTCTTCTGGGAAGACAAAGGACATATCCAGGAATGTCTGTCTAAACTGTGGCAAACAGGGTCTCTGGAAGCGTGACTGCCGTATGGACAAGGCAGACATGAAGGAAGTGAAGACGGGCAAAGCTCTGAATTCAGTTATGTTTGTTATAAATATATCCACTGCTAGTTTAAAATTGGATTTTGATACTGGATGTGGTACATAAATATATGTACTGATGTGTGGGATCTGCTGATTAGCAGGAGACTGGTTTCAATTGTGATCGACCTATGAGTCGGAAACAGGATGAGAGTCGTTGTTTTGGCCGTAGAAACCTAAGTTTTGGAACTGCCATTTGGGCATGTACTTAAATTAGGAGACTGTTATAATGTACCTAGTTTGACTAGAAATATTATCTCTATATCTAGTTTAACTCGTTGCGGGTATACCTTTATATTCTAGAACACTAAGTGTTTTGTTTATAAAGATGATATTGAGATATGCACATTAGATGTGAATAACAGAATTTATATTTAGAATATAAATGAATCTCGAACATAAATATGACAAACAAAAGCTCAAACTGAATAAATCTGTTGAGACTTAAAAGTGGCATTATTGTCTAGGACACATTAACAAGACTCGTATATCTACACTTTTGAAGAGTGAATATTAGGACGTATTTGATTCTAATTCAAATGATGTCTATGAATCTAGTTTATTGGGCAAAGTGCCTAAAACACCTTTTACTTGGTAAAAGCATATGTGCCACCGATATGTTAGCCCTCGTTCATGGTGCTGTAAGTGGGCCCATGTCTAGCTAGGATAGAGGTGGATATGAATACTTCGTAACCTTTACGGATGTGGCATCGCGTTACAGTTATGTGTATCTTATGAAACACAAGTCAGAAACTTTTGAGTAATTCTTAGAGTTTCGACACGAAGTATAAATACAGACCGGCAAGAGTATTAAAACATTACGGTCGGACCGTAATGGATAGTACTTAAACATATAAGTTTCTCGATTACTTGAAAGAATATGGTATTCTTTCATAGTTGACTCCTCTCGGGACACCTCAATTTGACGGTGTGTCTGAACAGAGAAACCAAACTTTGTTGGACATGGTAAGGTTAATGATGAGTCGCTCTGAGCTACCAATTTCCTTCTGAGGATACACATTAAACAGTGTAATGCTTATTTTGAATAAGGTTCCATGAAAATCTGTTAGACAGACTTCATATTAGATATGAATAGGAAAGAAATCAGGTTTCTCAGTCCTGAAGATTTGGGGATGTTGGGCATATAATTGAATGTTTGGATGATACCAAACTAGAACCCAAATCGAATAAGTGCCTATTTATAGGTTGTCATAGGGAAACCAAAGTATAGTACTTATACAACTCACAAGAGAACAATGTAATCGTTGCTTTCCATTCAGTTTTCCTAAGAGGAATACCAAAATGCAGTGGTAAGTGGGAGGAAAGTAGAACTCGTTGAAAATCAGAGTAATACTGTTCTAGGCACCGAGTCTTCACGGAAAACCAACAGTTCATCAGGGATGAAACTGTACCAATAATCTTCGAATACACAAGAACCACGTAGGTCAGAGAGATTCAGAAAACAACCTGAGAGGTATTGGTTTCTGATCTCACCTCATGTAGATATTAATCTTATTGAGAAAGACGAACCGGCTACGTATGAGGAAGTGATACAAGGTATCGACTCCTTTTATGGAAAAGTGCCATGAATCCGAAATGGATTCCATGTATACAACCAAGTTTGGACACTGGTTAATGTACCAAAAGTCATTGTGCCTATTGGTACTTTATAAGTCTTCAAGGAAGACATACATGGATGGCAACTTACAAATGTATACAGCTAGGCTTATACAGAAAGGGTATCGTTAACGACATGGTGTCGATTACAATGAAATTTTTTCACCTGTTGCCATGATTAAATCCATTCGGATAATGCTTGCAAGTGCTGCATATTTTGTTTATAAAATTTGGCATATGGACGTCAAAACCTCTTTTCTTAACGGAAACCTTTTGGAGGATGTTTACAACATCCTGACGGTTTTGTTGTGCCAAAATATGCAAACAAGGTTTGCAAGTTAAATCGATCCATTTATGGATTAAAGAAAGCATTGTGTTCTTGGAACCAACATTTTGATGTAATCATAATGGTATATGATTTAATTCAAAACGAATATGATTTTGTGTATATAAGAAGGTTAGTGGGAGCGCACTGACAGTGAATGTCCTATAAGATGATGATGTATTGCTTTTTAGCAATAACATTCCTATAATGTAATCGGCGAAAGCTTGGCTTTCATTAAAATTCTCCATGGAATACCTATGAGAAGCAGGCTTTATTCTAGGAATAAAGATCTACTGGGATAGATCTAGAAAGCCGCTGACAACCCTCCCAGAGTTCGTACTTTTTTAAAATGTTTGTGACCTGATGTCTCATATGCTTTGACCATATATAGACGCTATAAGGCCAATCTAGGTGATGGTCACTGGATTGATCTAAAGAACATCCTTGAGTATCTTGGACGAACTAAGGATGCTTTTTTAAGCTATGGAGGAGGAGAACTTGAAGTGACTAGGATCACCGCTGCAAGTTTCCAAACCGACAAAGACAACTTTGAGTCGCAATAAGGGTACATATTTAATTTGAATAATGGAACAGTGAGCTGGAAATCTTCCAAGCAATATACTGTTACCGAATAAATAACAAAAGCGGAACATTGCTGCTGCTGAGGCAGCAAAAGAAGCATTTTGGATCTATAAATTCCAAATTGGATTAGGAGTAGTTCTGTTAGCAGCTGAGCTAGGCTACAACGCAGGCTAAAGAACCACGGTCTCATCAATGATTCAAGTATATAATTTGACTATTTCATCTGATTCGTTAGATCATACATCGTGGCGATGTGATGATCGAATAAAACACATCAGATGATAACATTGCAAATCCGCTGACGAAAGTTGTTTCTCAGCAGAAATTTGAGCAACCCGTACATAGTCAGGTGTTAGACACTTTAGTGATTGGCTATAGGCCAAATGGGACATGGTGGACAATTATGACCCATAACATCACTATTTGTACAGAATATGGCGTTGTTGTACAAATTAACTATGTGACAAAGGAAATTACTCTTTTATCATTTGTAATTGGATTACCGATATACATAAATGATAAAAGTCCATATGATTAATTCCGAATTAATAAGATATGAGACAATATTAATCCACTAATGTTTAATCATTAAATATCCTTAGTCGTAGTATTATCGAGACTGGACATCGATAATGCGGAATAGGCTAGCATTACACTTGTGCATGTTATGGAAGCGTAACATCATAGTTCTCATATATTTGGGTATTAGATACCCATGCAAGTGTAATATGAGGTTCTGTTTACCGATGGTACGGAAACAGCTTGCTCTGGATAGACCCCTCGGAATCCCATTGGTATTATGACTATGTGTCTATGGGAATCCGAATTAGGGTAGGTGTATTTGGTGTTAACCTGAGACTTGCATCGCTAATACTTGCGACAATCAGTATACTTTGGTTTTGTTCGTCCGGGGCTTTAACAGGTTCTCGTGTACGCCTCTTCTGGGTATACTGAGAATCGTAGTGTATTGGGTTGTGATGTCAAGATGGAAGTATCACTTCAGTCATATGGAGATGATGATCACGTAGGATACGTAACTGGTACTATTGTATGCTGCAACTATCGGAATAATATGACAAGCTCATGATTATCCGATTATAGAGACTAGTTACCAGAGATCTGATATATGCTTCGTACGGGGCAGACAAAATTCCAGCCCCAGGCCTAACATGTGATATCTAATACTGGATCGTAATACGCAATACTACGTATGCTACGCCTGACAAAGATTACATATTCCTTTACAGAATATTTCTGGAGAATTGGGTAGGCACGGTGCTTTACTAGAAGCCACCATGTCTTGTAAATCAGTAAGAACGTGGTACCGGGTACGCGTGTGTATTCGGATAGTCTGATGACCGAATTTACTGCCAACATCTCCATGGAACTCTTGGGTCGCTTCCCGAAGATTCACCGATGAGATTTGACTCGAACAGAATTAATCTGGGATTAATTATGAGAGAGAGAAAATTAATCTGGGATTAATCACGACAATAATTAATCTGGGAATTAATTATCAGAGAAATAATTAATCTGGGATTAATTGCGTCGAGAATTTATCTAGGATTAAATTCGTCGAGAAGAGAGAACATGATTAATTTAGAATTAATCGGTAAAGTAAATTTAATAGTGAAATTAGATTTTCTTACTGTTAAATTTATTAATTGGCCTAAAATAATATATTGGATATATTAAATGAAATTAGATTTCAAAGCGGAATTAAAATTGGATTTTCATTCTAGCGAACAAATTAATTTAGAATTAATTCGTTAGCGACCTTTGTAATAATTTTGCGAGACATTATTATTTAATTAAATTGGATTTAATTAAGTCGCAACGACAAATTCGTTTAATTTGGAATTAAGCGAACTCGAGCCCAAGCGAAGTTGCATATTGGATTAGCCGACTTAAATTTTAGAGTTTAATAAGTGGTGGGACGCACTTCACTTACATCATCAAGTTAGACTAATGATGGAAGTTGGTATTGGCAAGTTGTTGGTTGAGTGAAAGGCTTGGTTTACTTGTATTTTACTCTAACCAAAAGCAACACACCACTTGGCTATTTAAACAAATGAATTTTAGAAATTTGTGTGTGAAGTTACTATTCATAACAACACAAAAATTCTCTCTTCCCTTCACTGCAGTGGGCGTGAACTTCTCCCTTCTTCTTCATGAGTTTTGTTGCAAAACCAAGTGAGCTAGCATTCAAAGGAATCAAATGAGGTGATAGGGAAACCCACCCTAGAGTCAAAATCAACAAAGCAAAGCTTGAAGCAACATCCATTGGAGCAATCGTGGAGATTTCTCATCCGATCAATGTGAGTAATTCTGCAACTCTTTTTGATTTTTATCCACACACGAATCACTCTTAGACGATCTTGGCATGTTCTAGGAACACTTACAATTGAAACCTCCTACTGGATACAATAATCAAAGAGCTGAGCAGAAACATTCCTTGGAGGACCTCATGAGCACATTTGTTGCTAAAACTTCAGAGAGGTTTGAGAAGAATGAGTTCAGGCTGAATGACATTGAAACACATATGGACAATATAGGGGCAACGATGAAGTCTTTAGAAGTGCAGATTTGGCAGATTGCTTCCTCCATGACTAATCTACAGAAAATGGTATTTCTTAGTAATACGAGTAGTGTCAAGCAGTAACCCTCAGGAGCGGAAAAGAGACTAAAGACACTTCTCAGGACCAAGGTATTCAAGGCAAAGAAGCAGCAATTCAAGAGGAAACAGTAACAGAAACAGAGAACAGTACAACAACTCCTCTATATGAGCCTCCATCTATCTTGAAGACACATTTGCCATACCCTCAGCGCTTTCAAAAGAAGAAGTTGGATGCTCAGTTTTCTAAGTTTCTTGACATTTTCAAGAAGATCCGTATCAACATCCCCTTCACAGATGCCCAATTATGTGAAATTTATGAAAGAGATAATGTCCAAAAAGAGGAACCTGTCAGATTTTGAAATAGTAGCACTCACAGAGGAGTGCATTGCCATTATACAGAAGTAGCTTCCTCCAAAACTGAAGGATCTGGGCAGCTTTACCATTCCATGCACTATTGGAAATCGATACTTTGGTGAGGCACTATATGATTTGGGGGCAAGTATCAATCTAATGCCTTTATCCATCTACAAAAAATTGGGCATAGGTGAGGCAAAACCAACCACAGTGACATTGCAGCTAGTAGATAGATCATTCACCTACCTGAGAGGAATAGTAGAGGATGTCTTGGTGAAGGTGGATAAGTTTTACTTTCCTGCAGACTTTCTTGTGCTTGATTTGGAAGAGGACCGTGACATCCCAATCATTCTTGGGAGGCCTTTCTGGCAACCGATATCTAGGTTGGTTTGACCCATCGGTTGCCAAGAAAGGCAACCCAAGAATGATTGGGAGGCCTTTCTTGGCAACCGATACACACACACACTCATACCATACTGGGCAAAGAAAGGCAAATGCAGAATACTTTTGAGATATCTAGGTTGGTTTGACCTCGGATCTCAATTTTTGAGATGAAATCATTAAATTAGCTTACTTAGGAGTCGAGCTGTGAATGAACCTATACATACACACACTGAGTCTGGCTTAGATGGCTTATTCAAGAACTTGGATTTGAGTTACAATTGCGTACTTTGAAGGTTCTCTGATTTCATTGATAAGCATTCTTTGAAGACAATATTATGTGTAACTATCGGGATTAATTATTTGTTTTCTATTTTTTTTCATGATTGGATGTGTGTGAATGATGTTTGTGGGTATCGTCGGTGTAAGCTATCATGAGACTATAACTCGTCCACTAGGGTCGCCTAGGGGTTTAAAGGCTTGTTGCTTCGCTAAATGCAATCGTGATCCCTACGAAAGTAGCCTAGTTAATTTAGTTACTTTTATTGTTTGTTTATTTATTTAGTTTTTATTTTATCTTGCTCGGGACTAGCAAAATCTTAAGTTTGGGGGTGTTTTGATAAGTGTGGTTTAATACCCACTTATTCATGCATTCTTAGCTTACTATTTTGTTATTTCGTATCATTTAATGTATTTTTTTTAAAGTTCTTTTATGTTTTATTTGTAGAAGCATTAATATATGGATCTTGGGGATTTATACTGTGTTGGGACCATACTGACCCATCAGAAGCGGCGGGAAGAACAGAAACGGCGAAGCACAAATCCTGATGTTGGAAAAAATAACCAAGCCCCAAGATCAACAAGAGCAAACAAAATATATATAATGAATGAACAATATTGAAGTATGGCGGAATCATACTCACAAAAATCGGAATGCGGATGCGTTGATGAAATGAAAACTTCTCCTTTGTGCAGTGATGAATTCGGCCAAGGTGGAAAGTGCAGCTCCAAGCTTTGTTTGATCCTCCCAAGCTCAAGGATTAGTTTCCCATAACACCTTTGTATGATCCCTTGAAGGTGCTAGCCTTTGTTGTGATTTTGATGCACAACTTCTTCAAATCTTGCCACAAAAATTGAAGAAATGGAGAGCCCAAAACTGCATGTAGTTTCGGCAATGTGAGAGAGAGAGGAGTTTGAATGATTTTTGTTAAAAAAATCAATTTATATTTATGCCATAATATTTATTAAATTAATAATAAACTTATGACACAAATCATGCAATGGCTTAGAGTGTCAAACACTCAAACTCCATGCAAAACCATTGAGTGTATTGTACACTATCACCATGCAATGTATTAACAATTAAATAATGCATAAAATGACATGTGTCATGTGGGCCCCACACGTTTCCAAATGAAAGTGGGCCCACGTGCACTCACGCGTTCGGGTTCGATATTTCCGAAATACCGAACTTACGTCGCGACGTTAATTAAATCGAATTTAAATAAATAATTGCGCCTAGCGAAATTATTATTTACGTCGCTAACGAATTAATTCTAAATTAACTCGTTTGCCCGAATTAAAATCTAATTTTAATTTCGCGTCGAAATCGAATTTCGATTATTATATCGAATATATAATTTTTAGATTAATTCCAATATTAATCGTTCTCTCTCTCTGTATAGTACTTTATCCAAGATAAAGTCTCTCCGTAATTAATCCAAGATTAATCGAGTTTGAATCATACGTCATTGGTGAATCTTCGGGAAGCGACCCAAGAGATCTCCGGATATGTTGGCAGTAAATACGGTCGTCGGATTATCCGAACACGTACGTACCTCGTACTACGTTTTTACCGATTCACAAGACAAGGTTGGCTTCTAGCAAAGCGCCATGCCTACCCAATTCTCCAGAAATATTCTTATAGGAATATAAGATCTATATCAAGCGTAGTATACCGTAGTATTGCGTATATCGAACCAGTATCGGATGATCACATGTTAGGCCTGGGGCTGGAAATGTGTCTGCCCCGTACGAAACATATATCGGACATCAAGCAACTAGTCTCTTTAAATCGGACAATCCTGACCTGGTCATATTGTCCCGACGGTTGCAACCTTTTATAGAGTACTAGTTCTGTGTCCTGCGTGATCATCACCTCCATATGTCTGAAGTGATACTTCCATCTCGACATCACATCCAGTACACTACGATTCTCGATAAACCCAGAAGAGGTGTACACAGAACCGGTTAAGGTCCCCAACCACCAAAACCAAAGTTTACCGATTGTCGCAAGTACTAGCGATGTAAGTCTCAGGTTAAGACCATATACACCTACCCTGATGCGGCCTCCCATAGACACGCAGACATACTACCAATGGGATTCCGCGGGGTCTATCCAGAGCGAAGCTGTTTTCCGTACCATCGGTAAAACACAACCTCCTATCGCACTTGCATAAGTATCCAATACTTAAATATATGAGAACTATGCCGTTGTGCCCTCACAACGTGCACAAGCGCAATACTAGTCTATTCCGCATTATCGATGTCCGATCTCGATAATACTCCGACTAGGGATATTTAATGATTAAACCTTTATGGATTGATACTGTCTCATATCATCTCAATCCGGTATTAATCATATGGACTTTCGCCATTTATATATCAAAGTAAATAATATTACAAAACGGCAAAAGGCAATTTCATTATCACATAGTTAATTTTGTACAATAATACAATATCATTTACAAACAGTGACGCTATGGGACATAATGTCTAACAATCTCCCACTTGGCCTATAGCCAGTCACTCAAGCATCTAATACCCGAACTATGTATGTGTCGTTCAAAAACTTGCTGAAGAACAGCCTTCGTCAGCGGATCTGCAATGTTGTCATCTGATGTGACCTTCTCGACCTTTACATCGCCACGATGTATAATCTCCCGAATCAGATGGTAACGTCGAAGAACATGCTTGGACCGTTGATGAGACCTTGGTTCCTTAGCCTGTGCTATAGCCCCGTTATTGTCACAATACAATGGAACGGGCTCAGCTGCTAACGGAACTACTCCTAATCCGATTAGGAACTTTCGGATCCAAACTGCCTCCTTTGCTGCTTCAGATGCAGCGATGTACTCCGCTTCTGTTGTTGAATCGGCAACAGTATCTTGCTTGGAAGATTTCCAGCTCACTGCTCCGTTATTCAAACAAAAAATGTACCCGGATTGCGACTTGTAGTCATCCTTGTCGGTTTGGAAACTTGCATCGGTATACCCAGATACCGCAAGTTCTCCACCTCCATAAATTAAGAAAGCATCCTTAGTTCGTTTAAGATACTTAAGGATATTCTTAACTGCTATCCAGTGACCTTCACCTGGATCGGCCTGATAGCGACTGCACATGCTCAAAGCATATGAGACATCAGGTCGTGTACATATCATGGCATACATGATCGATCCGACTGCCGAGGCGAACGGTATCCGACTCATGTTGTCTCTCTCTTCCTGAGTCTTAGGACACATGTCCTTAGACAGAGAGGTACCACGTACCATTGGAACCAATCCCCTCTTGGATTGTTCCATGTTGAATCGCTTCAACACTTTATCAATGTATGTACTCTGGGAGAGTCCAAGCAGCTTTCTAGATCTATCCCGGTAGATCTTTATTCCAAGAATAAAGGCTGCTTCTCCCAGATCTTTCATGGAGAATTTTAATGAAAGCCAAGCTTTCACCGACGTTAGCATGGGAATGTCATTGCCTATAAGCAATACGTCGTCGACATAAAGGACAATAAAAGTAAGTGCTCTCCCACTAACCTTCTTGTATACACAAGGGTCATCTGCGTTTTGCACGAAATCATATTCTTTTATGATCTCATCAAAACGCTGATTCCATGACCGTGATGCTTGCTTCAATCCATAAATGGATCGATTTAACTTACAAACCTTGTTTGCAAGTCTAGGTACGATAAAACCGTCAGGCTGTTGCATATAAACATCCTCCAAAAGGTTTCCGTTAAGGAAAGCGGTTTTAACGTCCATCTGCCATATCTCGTAATCGAAATATGCAGCTATTGCAAGCATTATCCGAATGGATTTAATCATGGCAACGGGTGAGAAGGTTTCGTCATAATCAATACCATATTGTTGACGATACCCCTTCGCTACAAGCCTAGCTTTGTACGTTTGTACGTTGCCATCCATGTCGGTCTTCTTCTTGAAGATCCATCTGCATCCAATAGGCTTTACGCCTTCTGGTGCATCAACCAGTGTCCAAACTTGGTTGGCGTACATGGAATCCATCTCGGACTTCATGGCTTCTTGCCATAAAGCGGAATCGATATTTTGTATCGCTTCCTCATACGTAGCCGGCTCATTATCCTCAATAAGATTAATATCTACATGAGGTGAGATCAGGAACCCATACCTCTCAGGTACTGTTCTGACTCTCTCCGACCTACGCGGTCCTTGTGTATGTGAAGTTTGTGGTACAGACTCATCCCGGACGGTCTGTTCTTGTTCCGTCGTTGATTCATTGCCAGGAACAGTATCACTACGATCTTCATCGAGTTCTACTTTCCTCCCACTTACCACTGCATTTATAAAATCCTTCTCAAGGAAAAATGCTTGTAGAGCAACAAATACTTTGTTCTCTTGTGGGTGATAGAAGTAATATCCTTTGGTTTCCCTAGGATATCCTACGAAAAGGCATTTATCAGATTTGGGTTCAAGTTTGGTACCTTCCAAACGTTTAACATATGCCCAGCATCCCCAAATCTTCAGGAAAGAGAAACCTGGTTTCCTTCCTGTCCATATCTCATATGGAGTCTGTTCAACAGACTTCGACGGTACCTTATTCAAAATAAGTATAGCACTGTTTAATGCGTATCCCCAGAAGGATATTGGTAGCTCAGTGCGACTCATCATTGACCTTACCATGTCCAACAAGGTGCGGTTTCTCCGTTCGGACACACCGTTTAATTGCGGTGTTCCAGGAGGAGTCCACTGTGAAAGAATACCATATTCTTTCAAGTAATCTTGAAACTCATAACTTAAGTATTCGCCACCACGGTCTGACCGTAATGTCTTAATACTCTTCCCTGTTTGTTCTCCACTTCGTGTCGAAACTCTTTGAATTTCTCAAAAGTTTCCGACTTGTGTCTCATAAGATACACATAACCGTAACGAGATGCATCATCTGTGAAGGTTACGAAGTAGTGAAATCCACCTCTAGCCTGGCTAGACATGGGCCCGCATACGTCAGTATGAACGAGAGCCAACAGTTCTGTGGCACGTTCACCTTTACCGCTAAAAGGTGATTTAGGCATTTTGCCTAAAAGACAAGATTCGCAGACGTCATATGAATTGGGATCAAATTCGTCCAAGTACCCACTCTTCGAAAGTGTGGATATGCGAGTCTTGTTGATGTGTCCTAGACGACAATGCCACATATAAGCTTCATCTTTTAGATTACTCCTTTTGAGCCTTTTGTTTGTCATTTTAGGAGATTCATTTATATTCAAAATATAAAGACCGTTATTTGCAACAGCTGTGCAAATTTCTGCATCATTTTTATATAAATAACACCCAGTGTTTCTAAATACAAAAGTGTAACCCTGCTGGGTTAACAAGGATACAGATATAATATTCCTAGTTAAACTAGGTACAAAATAACAGTTCAAAAGTTTAAGTACATGCCCTGAGGGCAGTTCTAAAACAAAAGTCCCTACGGCCAAAACAGCAACTGGTGTTCCGTTTCCGACCCGTAGATCCATCTCCCCCGATGCCAGCACCCTGCTATCCTGCAGATCCTGCACATCAGTACAAATATGAGCACCACAACCAGAATCAAAAATCCAATTTTTAAAACTAGAAGTATTCATATTTATCTCAATAACAAACATACCAGAGGCGATAGCCTTGCCAGCCTTGATATCCTCCCTCTGCCCTTTGCCCATTCGGCAGTCACGTTTCCAGTGACCCCTCTTGCCGCAGTTGAGGCAGATGTCGCGAGATTTGTCCTTTGGCTTCCTAGAAGCCACTGTCAACTTGCCCTTGCCCTTGTTCTTGAACTTCTTCTTCCTCGCACCTCCAATTGCCTTGGGCCCAGCCCTTGGCGCATGAGAGGTCGATGCATAATGCGCCTCGCGCTTGCTCCCCTTTAGGAGTTCCTTTTCGGACTCCTTCAGCACGGACAACAACTCTCCAAGAGTGTCGTCAGTGTCCATCAACTTATAGTTGATGATGATTGTTTCCAAGTATCGGGTAGCGATTGTAATAGCATATCAATCGTCAACTCTGCCTCCAAGACAATGCCCATCTTGGCTAACTCATCTATGTCAGCGATCATTTGAGTCCCGTGGGCCTCAACTGATGCGCCGTCTGTCATCCGGGAGCGGAAGAGTTTCCTTACTAGCTCATACCTCTCCATCCGCTTGTTGGTGCGGTGGAGATCACGCAATCTTGCCATCATGTTATAGGGATCCAAGTCCCTGTTCTGGCGTCTGAAATGCTGGGTCATTGCAGCTAGCATAACTGACTGAGCTTGGTCACAATCGTCACTATGAGTCTTCCATAACTCTAGCTCCAGTGGCTCAGTGGGTTTAGGCGGGAGAGGTCTCTGAATAGTATACAGCACCCTCTCAGCCCCAAGCACTATCTTGAGGTTCATTTCCCAGTCGGCAAAGTTTGTCCCTTTGAAGACATTATCGCCCATGATTATGTCGCGGACATTACCCTTGCCAGTCATCTTGACAACTATAGTCCAACTATAAAGTCAACGATGTTATGGGTACAGTCAAACTGTTACAAGCAAAATAACAATATATTAGTCCAACTAATTATTAAAATATTGACGAAATAATTTTGATAGACGCGTAAGGCTAAGTATCTGAACGAAATTGCAAATTCAATAATAGCCTCCCACTATTTTCTTCAAGTCTCTAACCCTCTTGTGGAGAACTCGGGAAATCGCATTTCCTAGTGGGCTAGGATCCCGTTAAATAACACACAACCTTGACTTTGGCCAATAAAAGCTGTATGCTAACTTAGGTAGATCTCTATGATCAATTGGATCTCATCCAATTCCTAGATCCGGTTAGGTGGACATCCAAGTCCCAAACATATGTATAATGTCAATGTATCCATTACATTTTCCTAACCCTATCCTCCGAATCATCTAGGCCTTGGCTTTGGCCAAAAACAAACCTAATGATTCCAGTTAAGCGGGACCCATTGACGAGGAAAGTTTCGTAATCAATGTCATTGGACAAAAAGTGATCTTGACTTTGGCCAATAAAAATCACGATTTGGACAAGACACCGATATGCAACAAAACTCTCATGATTCAAGTACATCCTTGATTGACAAAGGTCTTGACTTTGGCCAAACAAACCAATGCCAACTTCGGATCTTGAACAAGAATCATTCAATGGAAGGAAAATCGCTTAATATTTTGAGGGATTTTTCGCGTAATTGGCAACCAATTAATTATCTTTGTTAGGTCTCATCATCATACACCCTTAAGCATGCTTCTAAAACATCATAAAGCGCGTAAAGTAAAGTAATAGCGATATACGGATGGATATGAACAACAACTTGTTCCTAGAACAAATCACTCCCTTTCCTCTCCCGCTAGCACTATTCTACTCTTACCCAATTACATAATACAATAAGAGAAACCTCATTTACATTGAGGGGAATTAGGTGAGAAGAGAATACAAAGAGACAATAAGAGAAAGGCTGGACACGCAGGTCCAATTTATAAATTCTAAATTTACAATAATTTCTAAAATTACCCTTCCCTTCTAATATCCATCCGATATACACTATTCATACATCACATCCACATTCATTCATTCAAGGCATGTTATACAACCAATCAAATCCAATTAATTAGTCTTTAATTAGGTGACAATACAATGTTCAAACAATTGTTTGCATTTGCGCGAGTCCAACTCAATTTGAGAATAAATACTTATAGTATGAATTCACGAATTATATCGAACTACTCGTTAAATCCAATTTAAGTCGTATTCAATACTAATCCTATTATTTAATTCTAAATTAAATATTTACACTTTTATTGTGCTTTTATAACTTAGATTCCAAATCTAATACAATCGGGTCTCAAAGCCCAACTAACATCTAATGTCCGTTTAATTAAAGTCCGATGGGCTTTCAATTGATTTCTTTAGGCTTGGGTTTTGGTCAATGTATGGGTCAAACCCAATTACCAAGCCCAATAAGGAATCACCCTCATATGCCATAAAATCAATATCAAGCCCATAAGGCCCAATTAAACATAAAAGCCCATTTATTATATTTGGGCTTAAATGGTGTGATTTAGGCCCATTTTGGATCCAATCCAAATGGTCCAAATCTACTTGGCCCAACCAAGCCCATTTGTCCAAATATAATAGTTTTAGGCCCAATTCAAAATTAAGCCCAACTAACCAAATTTTAAAATTCCAAATTTTATAACTTAATTAATTAAAGTGTATTATCATGATTAATTCTTTAAATCAATATTCCCAAAATATCAAATTAATCCATTAATCATATTTTTTTCTTAAATATATGTCCAACATTATTTAATCAAAAACATCCCTAATCCTCCATCAAGCATTCGGCCAAGGTGATTAAAATGGTTCCGATTTCGTTTTCAATCCAATCGAGTTACAAATCATCATTCCATATTGTTTCAAGTCATCTAATGTCTTAAAATTAAAAAATCATCTAGTCCATATGCTTGCATGTATTCGGCCAAGCCTCATTTGGGTTGGAAAAATTAATCCAATTTATTTTCCATGAAATTGATGATGTATAATCTAAATAACATACATCTAAGCATATTTAATCAAGCAAACTCATCAAATCATGCTTCATACAATTTTCCCCAAATAACATCCTAATATATTTGCATGCTCTTTAAGCTCAATGATACCATTGTTGGAAAAAATAACCAAGCCCCAAGATCAACAAGAGCAAACAAAATATATATATGAATGAACAATATTGAAGTATGGCGGAATCATACTCACAAAAATCGGAATGCGGATGCGTTGATGAAATGAAAACTTCTCCTTTGTGCAGTGATGAATTCGGCCAAGGTGGAAAGTGCAGCTCCAAGCTTTGTTTGATCCTCCCAAGCTCAAGGATTAGTTTCCCATAACACCTTTGTATGATCCCTTGAAGGTGCTAGCCTTTGTTGTGATTTTGAATGCACAACTTCTTCAAATCTTGCCACAAAAATTGAAGAAATGGAGAGCCCAAAACTGCATGTAGTTTCGGCAATGTGAGAGAGAGAGGAGTTTTAATGATTTTTGTTACAAAAAATCAATTTATATTTATGCCATAATATTTATTAAATTAATAATAAACTTATGACACAAATCATGCAATGGCTTAGAGTGTCAAACACTCAATTCCATGCAAAACCATTGAGTGCATTGTACACTATCACCATGCAATGCATTAACAATTAAATAATGCATAAAATGACATGTGTCATGTGGGCCCCACACGTTTCCAAATGAAAGTGGGCCCACGTGCACTCACGCGTTCGGGTTCGATATTTCCGAAATACCGAACTTACGTCGCGACGTTAATTAAATCGAATTTAAATAAATAATTGCGCCTAGCGAAATTATATTTACGTCGCTAACGAATTAATTCTAAATTAACTCGTTTGCCCGAATTAAAATCTAATTTTAATTTCGCGTCGAAATCGAATTTCGATTATTATATCGAATATAATAATTTTACGATTAATTCCAAATTAATCGTTCTCTCTCTTTGTATAGTACTTTATCCAAGATAAAGTCTCTCCGTAATTAATCCAAGATTAATCGAGTTTGAATCATACGTCATTGGTGAATCTTCGGGAAGCGACCCAAGAGATCTCCGGATATGTTGGCAGTAAATACGGTCGTCGGATTATCCGAACACGTACGTACCTCGTACTACGTTTTTACCGATTCACAAGACAAGGTTGGCTTCTAGCAAAGCGCCATGCCTACCCAATTCTCCAGAAATATTCTTATAGGAATATAAGATCTATATCAAGCGTAGTATACCGTAGTATTGCGTATATCGAACCAGTATCGGATGATCACATGTTAGGCCTGGGGCTGGAAATGTGTCTGCCCCGTACGAAACATATATCGGACATCAAGCAACTAGTCTCTTTAAATCGGACAATCCTGACCTGGTCATATTGTCCCGACGGTTGCAACCTTTTATAGAGTACTAGTTCTGTGTCCTGCGTGATCATCACCTCCACATATGTCTGAAGTGATACTTCCATCTCGACATCACATCCAGTACACTACGATTCTCGATAAACCCAGAAGAGGTGTACACAGAACCGGTTAAGGTCCCCAACCACCAAAACCAAAGTTTACCGATTGTCGCAAGTACTAGCGATGTAAGTCTCAGGTTAAGACCATATACACCTACCCTGATGCGGCCTCCCATAGACACGCAGACATACTACCAATGGGATTCCGCGGGGTCTATCCAGAGCGAAGCTGTTTTCCGTACCATCGGTAAAACACAACCTCCTATCGCACTTGCATAAGTATCCAATACTTAAATATATGAGAACTATGCCGTTGTGCCCTCACAACGTGCACAAGCGCAATACTAGTCTATTCCGCATTATCGATGTCCGATCTCGATAATACTCCGACTAGGGATATTTAATGATTAAACCTTTATGGATTGATACTGTCTCATATCATCTCAATCCGGTATTAATCATATGGACTTTCGCCATTTATATATCAAAGTAAATAATATTACAAAACGGCAAAAGGCAATTTCATTATCACATAGTTAATTTTGTACAATAATATAATATCATTTACAAACAGTGACACTATGGGACATAATGTCTAACACCTGAAACACTACCATGCATCACGATGTTGCCATTGTTGCGCGTTGCGACGTAACATACATCAAAACAACAATACAAAATCCAGAGATTTTGGGCCCCAGCGACCCAGAACACTGATTTTAGGGTGTTTTTTGATGCACTAGACCCCAAGGCTCTATTAATAAATACATTAATTCGTCCAAAACTCAAGAGAGAGGCTAATAAATAGCACAAAGATTGAAGAGCAATAGATGAGACAAATAATGTGACGTCCGAAGATGAAGGGATTCTATTTGGTTTAACTGAGTTTTATCTTTAACTCTCATGATGTCTATAAGAATTATTACCATGTTTTCATTGGATTATATTTTGTCATGAACTAAATCAATAATTCTAGAGGATGATGTAACTAATGTTTTGAACCTATGTATTGATTGCCAATTTGAGTTTATTGAAATTATGATTCAGTTTATTTATATTCTATTGCGTTTAATGCTTCGTGATTGTTGGCCACATTTAAGATGATGATTGTTTAAAATCTATCACTCGAAAGAGGGGATTTTGAATAAGATCTAGAGAATATGACCTAGGATTTTATAGAATTCGAGAGAATCTATAGTGCCTTTGAAGTTGTTAACATAGAGTCACAGGACGTAATGTGTTGTTAATTACTAGATTTTTATAGGGATATCGAAATCTGTAGTTGATAATATTTTCACTGTTACTCAAGAGAGAGAGTGAATACTTGAGGATTCTTGACTTATAAACAATACAACTGAACAAGTTAATTGGCATGACAAATACATAGGGGATAGCTAGGTGAAATCAAACTCTAGAATCTCTTTCATCTTGGTTTATCGTATTTAACGTTTAAATATCTTGTATAATTAGTTTTTAGTCTTAAATACAGATTATTCTTAATTTAATTGCTGTCTAAATAAAGTTAGGATTGTTCATTATAGTACTTAGTGTAAGTTGGACATAATCCTTGTGTGTTCGACACTCTTTCACTGTTTTATACTAAAACTTGACACCGTACACATGCGGTACGATATAAAATATCACAACAACAGTTCTATTTGGGACAAAATTAAGGGTTTCGGCCATACTAGGCTCAAATCCTTTGAGAACTCATCCGAGTACAAGAGAGGTAAAATGCAAGTGTGGGTGAGCTTAGCTTCGGGTAAAAGACATTTAAGTTACAAACACGAGGGAATTGAAATTGTGAGGATTTTTTTTTTTTTTTGCTTTAATTGTTTTTATTACTAATGTATGTTGCAGTTACAGAGTTAAAAAAATCAAAAAAAAAAACAAGGAAATATTAAGCTTGTCCAGAGAATGCGCAACTTAGAGTCAAAGTGCCAATTCTCCACAGGGGCCCGAATTGAGATATGTGGTGAATATTGTGATAGTGCTTTAGCAAGAGTTTACACGGGTGTTAGAGTTGATTAGAGATGTTCGAGCTGAGGTGCAAACAATTAGATATAATACTCCATGGGGAAATAGGCCACCATGGCCGACCAGAGCTAATGAGGCATGGCACGTACCCATAGGCCTAGTGAGCGACGGACTATACCCATGAATGAGATGGAGGTCGAGAATGGATTTGATTATTATGAGGAGTTTGATGGAGTATCAGAGGTAGATATGGGTGGGTTTCGACCTAGAAGAGGTAGGAATGAAAGACTGTTCATGAGAAATCATGAGAATGAGAAAGATGGTGATTTGGGTAAAATCAAGATGGCTATTCCTTCCTTCCAGGACAAGAGTGATCCCAAAGATTATCTATAGTGGGAACGTAAGCTAGAGCTCTTTTTTTATTGTCATAATTATTCAGAGTTTAAGAAGGGGAAGTTGGCAGTTATTGAATTAACTGATTATGCACTTGTCTGGTGGGACCAAATGATGACAAATATTAGGAGGAATAGGGAGCACCCGATCACTACATGGGCTGAATTAAAAATAGTTATGAGGAAACGGTTTTTACCGAGCCATTACTACCGAGATCTGTATCATAAACTTCAGAATCTTACACAAGGGTTTCAGAGTGTCGAAGACTACCACAAAGAGATGGAAATTGCCATGATTTACGTAACTGTCAATGAATACCGAGAGGATACTATGGCACAGTTTCTAGGTGGGCTAAATAGGGAGATTGCAAATGTAGTGGAATTGTAACATTATATGGAGTTATAGGACATGATACATATGGCAATGAAAGTGGAACGCCAACTGAAGCAAAAAAATGCATTAAGGAGAAATTCGGGTCCAAACAATATATGGAAGCCAAAATGGGGAGATAATGACAGGGATGGCACCACATCTAGGTTTAGATCAGAGGCCCCAACACCAATGAAAGATTTCACCCCCAAACCTAAACCAAAAATCGATACTCCACCAAATAGGAGTCGTGACCTTAAATGTTTCAAATGTCTGGGGAATGGTCATATAGCTTCACAATGCCCTAATAGAAGGACCATGTATATGGGGGTGATGGTGAGATAATTTCAGATGGTGAGGATGTTGAAGAGGAGGTGCCTGAATACGAGGTCGCCACTGATGAAGAAAGAGTTGAATATGCAGCAATGAGGGAGTCCCTTGTGACCCATTGTGCTTTAAGTACCTAGGCCAAGGTTGAGGATGATTCGATACAACAGCGAGAGAACATATTCCATACTAGATGCTAGTCCAGAACAAGGTTTGCAACATGATTTTCGATGGGGTAGTTGTACTAATGTGGCTAGCACAATACTTGTAGAGATGTTTGGTTTGACTTTGCTTAGACATCCTAAGCCTTATCATTTGTAGTGGTTGAATAACAGTGGCGAGGTTAAAGTCATTAAGCAGGTCTTGGTCAGTTTTACAATTGGTAAATACAAGGATGAGGTGTTATGTGATGTATTCCCCATGCAAGCTGGACATTTGTTATTAGGACGTCATTGGCAATTTGATAGGAGAGTGATGAATAATGGGTTTCGAAACAAATATTGTTTCGAGCAAAATGGAAGAAAAGTTACACTTGTTCCGTTGACACCACAAGAAGTTTTTGAAGATCAAATGAAGCTACAAGTTTCTACAGAAAAAATACCCAAGGGCGAGATCGAGATTGTGAGTCGATGGGGTGAGGTTGAAAGTTACAGTGGATTGAGCGAGAGAGATACTGAGCGTGCACAAAATAAAGAGAGTGTGGGTAGAGTGAAAAATATTTTCTTCGCTAAAGAAGGGGAATTGAGGAGAGAGTATGCGAAGAATAAAGTTATGATCCTCCTTTTGTATAAAGAAACTCTTCTGAGTTCTGATGAAACTAACCCTAACACTGTCTTGCCTAGTGTGTTTACTTCTTTATTGCAGGATTATGATGATGTGTTTGCAGAGGATATACCTCATGGTTTACCACCACTTCAAGGTATTGAGCATCATAACGACTTCATCCCAGGGGTGGTCATTCCTAATCGACCAGCCTACCACAGTAACCCTGAGGAAACTAATGAGCTCCAAAGGCAAGTGTAGAATTTGACGAGTAAAGGGTACGTACTAGAGAACATGAGTCCGTGCGCAGTTCCAATCTTGTGCATGGATTTTTGAGCAGTCAACAATATCACTGTAAGGTATCACCACCATATCCCTAGATTAGATGATCTGTTGGATGAATTATATGGATCTTGTATTTTTTTCAAAAATTGATCTTAAATATGGGTATCATCATATTGGGATGCGGGAAGGGGATGAATGGAAGATTGCATTTAAAATAAAATATGGGCTATATGGGTGGCTTGTGATCCCATTTGGGCTTACAAATGGCCCAGTACTTTTATGCGTCTAATGAATAATGTTTTGTGTGCCTTTTAAGGAAACTTTGTAGTCGTATATTTTGATGATATTTTAGTGTACAACAAGAATTTAGATGAGCATGTAGGACATGTACGAGCTGTGTTTGATGTTTTGAGTAAGGAATTGTTGTATGATGACCTTAAAAAATGTGACTTTTGCATGGAAAAAGTGATATTTCTAGGGTATGTCATTAGTGTTCAAGGAATTGAGGTTGATGAAAATAAGGTTAAGGCCATTCGTGAGTGGCCTAAACCTAAGAGCTTCACTGAGGTTAGGAGTTTCCATGGATTGGCCAATTTCTATAGGAGGTTTGTAAAAGACTTTAGCACTCTTGTCGCACCACTTACTGAAGTCATAAAGAAAAATGTTGGTTTTCATTGGGGGAGGAACAAGAGAGTGTCTTTAAGCTTCTTAAAGATCGATTATGTTCTACGCCTGTTTTAGCCTTACCTAACTTTAACCAAACTTTCAAGATTGAGTGTGATGCTTCAAGTGTCGGCATTGGAGCAGTTATTATGCAGAATGATGTCATATAGCTTTTTTCAGTAAAAAGCTAAATGACACAGCGCTACGCTACCCGACCTACGATAAAGAGTTTTATGCTCTAGTCAGAGCACTGTAAACTTGGCATCATTACCTCTGGCCAAAAGAGTTCGTGATTCACACTGACCATGAATCTATGTGGCATATCAAAGGTCAAGGAAAGCTTAACAAATGACATGCCAAATGGATGGATTTCGTGGAGACCTTTCTATATGTCATTTGATATAAGCAAGGTAAGGAGAATGTGGTTGTTGATGCACTATCATGCAGATTTGAGGTCGAATCCTTTCGAGGAGATGGGGAATGATGAGGCCCAGTATAAAGCCCATGATGGACATGGACGGACCATCATAGTGCATGTTCCAGAAGGTCCAATCGTGAGGTCTCGAGCTAAGAAGATCCAGGAAGCTATGCATGGATTCATACAGAAGATTGTATGTTACTATTCATGCACTTCTACTACATTGAGTATGGGCTTGAATCTTTACGAACCCAATATGGTGAATCTTATTCAGGCTTTGGAGAAACGAGATACTTAGGCCTATTTTATTATAGTTATTTGGCAATTGTTATTACTTTATTTAGGGCTTGACATTTGTTTTACTTCGGCCTTTTATATATGTTTGAGTATTTTTCTTTAGATTATTATTTTATGTTTAGGAATTAGGTTAAGCGTGTAAGGGTTTGCTTGTTGGGATAACTTAGATTATTTTTAGGATACGCGTCTGTTGGTGTGTGGGTAGTTTTATTTTTTGTCCTTTAGGGTTAGAGTTTTGGTTGAAGCCTCCTTATAAAAGGCTAACTTTTTATATCAATTTCGTGAGCTTGATTTGTTCTCACTGGTTTTGGCTTATCAAAGGCTTGCTAATCCTTTGTGGCACCCCATTATCACTCTAGGTCTCTGTTGCCTGTTCTTCAGAGGTTTTGAGTTTTATTCGAACTGTCTTGGTTTTTTTCTTAGGAACAGTTTCAATCTTGCGTGGGTTTGCTTGGCTTGTTCCAGGCAGGTTCTCATCAATAGTGTAAGTGGAATACTAGACGACATTAATTACAAAGACGAAACAAAGTCAACTCTTACAAGTATGAGGAACCAAGAGCAAGGTCAGATAGTTAGAGGTTATGTGTAGTAGAACACGACTCACATATATTATTTTAGGTGATGCAGTCTTCTGAAGGAATTAGTAATGTAATAATTTCTCCAATAATTGAGGTTTATAACTAATACCAAAATTTACGTAGCAGATTCAAAGAGTTGTGGAGAAACATTGGCATTTAACCAAATGCACACAACGTCATTTACTAGAAAGGTCATTAAAGATACTACATTATAATAAAATGTGAAGAACCCGAGGTATACTCAAAGTAACTAGGATGTGTGAGACGGCAAGTCACGAATATAGTATCAAATTTAGAACTGATAGCTCACATAGATAATTGAGTTATGGAATGTTGAGCATAACTGGAGGTATAGAAATGGTGTTTCTTTGATGCATGACAATAGTTATAGCATGAAGATAATGTAGAGTACTCAACAGAAATTTCATGGAATGAGGGTGAGGAATTACCTCTCAGTTAAGAATTCAGGGGATTATTCACTAAGCCCACGAACTTTGGTGCAATATGTGCTAGCATGGCAATAGGTATTATACATAAATCAGATGCTAAGGTAAGGCTAAGAGTACATATGCTTACTAGCCTGGTAAATGGTCCGTTTGGCAGAGATCTTAGTTATTAAATCTAATTGAATCCAGATAATGCAGAATAGCTTACAGTAGAATAAGGAATCACATGGACGGATGAATATAGCGTCAGTTATGACTTCCCCACATCGTCATTTGATATACAGACATCGTATAGAAGATCGTCAGAAAGTAGTGTGATATAATTGATGCAGCAAAGTTGGTTATGAGAATGAAGTCAGTTGAAAATTGGTGGCCTAGGAAATAGCGTGTGAATCATGCGACTTGTGGTAAATTATTCATTATCAAGGAATCTCAAGCCTAGACGAATTTCGAAATTTCAACACTAAATGGAATTCAATGATGAATCTTATTTAAGGGGGAAGAAAATATAATACCACGGTAACTCCGACGACCATTTTTTATAGGTGGCATAATACATTATATAAATCATGCTCAAGCATGTATGTGCTTGTGGAATTACTTTTCGTACATTTGATATGTCATTGGTAATTTCGATATGAAATTTATTTTATGTTCAACATTAGACAGCCCTTAGTATTTTAGCCATAAGTTTTTCTTACGTTATCTGATTTCAGTAAATCTTATACGTCAGAAAGCTAAGACCAAGACCTACAACTTCTGTGTTGAATATTTTCTCAATATCAGATCACAAATAAGTCGAAATTACAGTTCAAATTAGGATGAATAGTAACCCAATTTTTAATTAGAATGAGTGATGTGGCACAATGTTAGCCACTCATTTCATTACAAAAATTAGTCATTTTCCTATAAATAAGGCATTATTCACTCTCTCCCTCACCAAAAACGTGAAGAGCAAAAAAATGGGGACCTCTTCATGCCATTTTCTTATTCTCTCCCTCTTGTCTTCATTTTCAAAATCAGATTAGAAATAAGTCGAAATTGCAGTTCAAATCAGGATGAATAGTAATCCATGATTTGTAATTAGAATGAGTTATGTGGTACAATGTTAGTCACTTATTTCATTACAAAAATCAGCCATTTTCCTATAAATAAGGCATTATTCACTCTCTCCCTCACCAAAAAACGTGAAGAGCGAAAAAGGGAGGACCTCCTCATGTCATTTTCTTCATTTTCAAGTCATTTTTTATCCATTCAAGCACATTTCCAAGCATGGTAAGCTTCCTTTCTCTTTTTACCTTCTCATTTTTTCAGTTTTGGGCAAATAAAATAAAGCCCCAAATTTGCACCTTCCATACCCTAGGGTTTGGATTTATTTATTTGGCCTTATAGTGTTGCTAGCATGCATAAACATACAATTGAGGATGATATTGGCTTGGATTAGGCTTATTCTTGCAAATGCCCAATTTTTCCTTATGTGGAGGGGGTGGCCGAATATGTCACTATTTTTAAAGGATGAGTTTTTGTTTCCTTGATGAAACGTGCTTGGAATGATGTTTGGTATGAGATAAATTTGATTAGTGTTGAAAACTTCTAAGGCCCTAATATTCATGCCTTGGTCGAATGGTATATAATCGATTGGGGGTTGAATTTATTTCTTGTGTATTAATGTTGAAGTTTAGATGGTAGAGTGGGGATTTCTTTAGGCATTGTCATTGAAGAGTTGATGTTTAGCCCTGAAATCAGGTGAGGGTATGAGCTAGTGTCACGATGCTTAACAAGACAATGCTCTTTGTCATAGTTCTGTTTGTGTGGGAGTTGCTACGCTCAGCATCTGGCGTCGCGACACGGATCATGAAGATGTTCTCTGCCTAATTCTATCGTGAGGGAGTCGCGACGCGGAACACCTAGCGTCGCGATGCGTAACCATTTTCCAAGATCAGTTTTAGTTCATTTTAATTTCATCATAGAATGTTAGAGGGCACCCTAAGACTTTCGTATCATCATACATACACGTATTATGTCATGTCACAAGCATAATACGCCATGTAGCGGCATTAGTTTAGTCGAATTGAGAAGCATAGTCTAGTTTCGAAACATATTTCACAACTCATATTCTAATTAAGTTTATAAATTATAGATTATCGACAGGAAACATAATTTTCTTCAACGAAGTGGAGTAGTGCCAGTCAGATTCCAAATCTGTGAGTGGATATTTTCTTTTCATGTTACGCATCAGGGCGTTAGCCAAGTTTATTTCCAGTTATATTATGAATGAGAATGTTTTCAAAAGTGTTTTGAAGAATTTCTATTGATTTCAATACATATGATTTTTATTTTGATCTTGGAATTGACAAATATTGGAATTATGGTTTTTAATGATTTTTGGAGGTATGGGGAAAAACCCACCTCATATGTAACTTGGAATTTAAGGATCCACTAACATGTGCATATTTAGTTCAGCACTAGGGGGACGACGGTACGTATGCCCCTAGATCCTAGTTTCAGGGCCAGGATGACAACATTGATTAGCGCTCATGTCTCTAGTTCAGTGACTTGGGGGACGACGATACGTAACGGCCCAAGGCACTAGTTAGGCGTGTGGGGGATGACGATACGTAACGCCCCCATACGTTAGTGGATTTCAGATGAGATTTCAGAAATGAAAGTTTTATGAAAGAGTTTCAAAAGAAATAGTTTTATCAGAAATCTCAAAGCTTTACAGAAAGAATGATGTTTTCCGAAAACTTTTACAAAAGTGAATTGTTTTTAGATAAAGAGCTTTCAGTGTTTTCTATTTTGCAGGTTTACGCCATTTTAAATTGTCCACTCACTAGGTCATTAAAATGATATAATCCCCCCACTCTCCAGTGTTTTCTATTTTGCAGGTTTACTCTGAGGACGAGCTCGAGAGGATGGTTATTGATTTTAGCCACTATGGTGTTTGGGTCCACCAGGTCAAGTCAGAGGTACAGTTTAATCAAAGTCGAAGTAAAGTCATGTATCAGGAAAATATTGTCGAATCTTCCAAATCTGCAAAGGAGAAAAATAAAAATACTGGGAAGGCTAAGGCAAAACTCATGAAGAGAAACAAGAGAAGTTCCAATGATGCCAAGCCCAAAGGAAAGTGTTTCAATTACATCAAGGACGACCATTGAAAAATGAATTGTCCAGAATACCTTGCAAAGCTGAAGGAGAAAAAGACCACAAGTAAATATGATATACTTGTAATTGAGTCTTTATTAGTGGAGGATGATAAATCCGCATGGATTTTTAACTCTGGATCCATTAATCACATTTTTTCTTCTTTGTAGCTACTTGACTCATAGAGGGACCTTGTGGAAGGTGACTATACCATGAGGGTCGGGACAAAGGATGTCATTTCAGCTAGTGCATTGGGAGTTTCCAGTTTAAAATTTTCAAATAATTATTATTTAAATTTTAAACAATGTGTTATTTATTCCTGGATTTCACAGGAATTTGATTTCAGTTTCAAAACTTTTGGATGATGGTTTTTCAATTTTGTTAAATAATAATTCAGTTATTATTACTATAATTGATTAACTATATGCACGGGAAACTCAAAAAATAACTTAAATGTGTTAAGACCGTTAATACATAATTCACTATTCAATTAATTTGTTTTATAGGGTAAATGAAAAGTATAGAGATGAACCAATCAAAAGCTATAGTTTTTTTCTTGGTAAGATAACTATCATTCGTTTTTAACATACATGAGTTGTTATCATGTATTTTTTATATAAAGATTGTTTTCAAATCACGAAACCAGGTCTTTAATTTATTTTATAGGGTGAATGAAGTGTTAGGGTTGGTGCTCGGAGTGCCAATCCGGATCGTATTTATGTCTGATTCATGATTACGATCAATTCCTTTTTTCCATAATATTACTTATTTTATGGTAGCGCCTCTTGTCTTTTAAATACATATTCGATCTAATTACGATTAGATATCTAATTATGATTAGATTGAAACTAAATCTGATTTAGTGATACGTGTATATTAGACAAAGATCCTAGGATTTACAACGTAGTACGTAGTTACAACGTAGCTTGTAATTGACATTGGGAAGCGTCACTATAAGTTGTATATCCTTAAATAAAGCTCTTGGTCAAGATTTATTAACACGGGTCGGTTAGTAAAATCCGCTGAGACCAGTACATGTCATATATCGTGACTTGGTCCGATGGTTTATCCCAATGAACCATGAGTCTCGGGAGACTCGTATAGACATGTAGGTGTTTATTTGATAAACATTGAATGAGTCACTGAAGATTTCCTAATATATGGTACACCAACGTCAATAGGAATCTTCTCTAGTTGAGTGAGCATAATGGTCCTTCGACTTGAGATACCACAGTGGATATATAAGTTATCCTCCACACTTTGATGGCAGTCACGTCACCGATCTATTTAGATCATACCTCCGCCTGTTCATTGGGTGTGGACTGATGCTCATGATATCCAGTACATATCAAGATAGAATTGTTAGTCCTATGTACAAGGCATATGTATCTTGCACGTGTTTGCAATCTAGTAAATCCATGGCCATGGTATAACTTCGAAAGCAAGTTCCGAGTGTTATTTAGAGATCGTAAATTTGAAAAGTCGACTATATTATACCATAAGGATTTGACGTTCTTATCTATATCCCAAGTATAATATTGATAGCCTGGGAAAGAGGGATTATACGTATGCAATGACCTCGACTTGCATAGTTTAGCGAGATTATTCGTGGTCGTCATAATTCATGAGTGGGTGAATTATGGACACGAAATTCGATTTCGTGACGGATAAACCTAAACTTAGAGAGTCTCACAGTATGAAGTGTACTCGTTGAGAACTTGGGCAACACATTATGAATAATAAAGATTATTCATAATATTTCATCGGATTAAATGAGTTAATACGAATCGTCTAAACAGTTAAACAAAAAACACATGCATAAGAGCATTTTTGGTCAATCGTATTTATTGTGTATTTGTATTTCATACATAATTTGATTAGATACACATTGATTAATTGTCAAATGAGATTTTTACACATGCCACTAATATATGTATTTGTTATTTAATGTAAATAAAAATACATATATAATAATTATTATATTAATTAATTATTTAAATATTTAGATAATTAAATTATATCTATATTTCATAATTGTTATGTTATATGGCTAATTATTGTTGATACATGTGGCATGTTTTAATTAAACTCTAGATGTGCAAATTTGTTTTGTTAACATAAAGTTTAAATATATTAATTCAATTAAATTGCAAAAATGACCAATATGCCCTTGTAAAGTCGGTTTTGGCCTTTTAAAAGGGGCAATTTTTTTTCTTTTCACTTTGAAGCTATGTTTAGCCGAAATTAACACTTCCAAATACCTCTCAAATTCAATTGATGATTCAAGAAGGAAAATCAAGAAAAATCGAGAAAAAAGCTTAAGGAATTATAGGATTAAAGGTAATTCTACATATCCCTAAGCTTAGAAAACATGTTTCTTGTTTCTCGATGATCTAGTGAGATCCTAGGGTTTCTTCTTTTCTTAGAATTTTGGGTTTTTTTTTGATTTGGAGGATGGAATTGAGGGCTTAGTGCATGTGTGAAGTGATATTGAATGATACTATTGTAATATTGGTTCAATTTGATCATTTGATGATATGTTTCCATTCTAGAGTGTTATGACCACTCTTGTAATGCCTATAATTGTTCTTGGGTGCTTTATTGGTGGTGACTTGAATTAGTGTTGTGATTAATTTATTAATGTTGAAAAAGTTGGATTAAAGCATGAAAAATTGATTTTTTTTTACAAACTCAGATCTGGAAACACTGGGTATATTGTGATGAAAATAATGTCAAATGAATGTATTGGATGTGTTTTGGGTGTTGGAACAATTGCCAAAAATTGTTTCGGAGTTGAAATAAGTGAAAACGGCGAAAAAACGACGTTACCGGGTGACTTTCGAGCTTACATGGTGACGACTGCCCAAACAGTGAATTTGTCACTGTTCGGGCAGCCCATGAACTGCCCTAATACTATTGGGGCTGACCTGGGTGGTCGGTTCGGTCAAAAACATGTTTTATGCCATTTTGCGGAAAAATATTTTCGTAAAAGTTTTCACGATGTTTCTTAACTATTTATGTCCTTATTTGATATCAAATAAATATGTTTAGGTGAAATATAAATGAATTATTTATATTAGATATTGAATAATTTATTCGGTAATTTAAAAAGTTTTAAAATTACGATTTCACCCGAACCGCGAGCTTCTGATGCGCCCGCGCCAAAACCCCAACAAAAATGGTATCAGAGCTGGTCTGATCCTTCATCCATTACATTTCTCATGCTTGATATATGATATATAATCCAATTTTGATGTTTTCACATGCATGTAATTTAGATATTTCTTGACTTTTTGGTTCTACGCTAACGGGAAACGTAATGGAAATTTAATAATTAAGTTGTGTTATATTCTCTAAGGTAGAATTGAACTATTTAGAAGTTGATCTAAATTATATTATGCATTTGATGTAGAACAAAGATTTCTTGGGGAATATCCCCGCTTAAATAAGGAAGTAGAGTAATATGTATTGGATACATGTTTCTTGGTCCGTCTTGTCAATACGAATTATGGGTATCTTTCTATGGCTTCATCCGAGAAAGTGCCAAAGCAGTGAGGGTGTAGTTGATAGAATTTTATCCATGCCTGATGTATATTTGATACTAGACAAATTCAAGTGAAAGTGGAAATCCTGAACGTGCCAAAGCTATCAGGACTACATCGGTAGCTTGAGTTTGTCATTGGAAAATGAAGCTTTGATACGCCTCATTGTGAACGTGCCAAAGTTGTCATAACGAGAAATGGTCAGGACCAAAATCCGGAGTCACTGTGAGTGTGATTAACAATGAGTTGTCTACCTAACGAAAATACGTAGGCGAGATCGTGCCAAAGCTGTGAGTCGAAATATATTCATGGGGTCCACCTCTTACTATGGAATTCGATTTACTTATTGAATTCCTGTTTTCCGTTGGGGATTCAGGTATTACGTAAAGTAGTGGGAGACACTGTTGGGTTAAAAATCCATAACTAAGGCAGTGCGTAATAATATGAAAATTGCTGCTTTTGTTTTCATTTATTCTATATTGTTAATAGAATTATACTTATAATCCACTGCATGCATATTATTTGAATATTTTTTCTGACTTTACTTATGGTTGCGTATTTCTAGAATAGGTTCTAGAATGTTAGCAGACTTGGATATTGTTAGATTAGTCAAAACCATCAGGAACTGTTGTCCCGATTTTCTTGAAAATGAAGATGGTTTGTGACTTAGTTATTAAGTCACAATAAGTAATCTAAATAGATATTTTTTTTAGGATATAATTGTCTAGAGAGAATAGTTTCTTGTCCAGAAAGAATTAACGTGAATTAGTTCATGTCTCGATATTCTTGACTGGTATTAAGAAAACTTCATTAGGTATTTGTTTATCTTATAATTACGTTTATTGGCTTTAGTGACTTTTAGAATGCACGTGTTTGACACAGTTTGCTAATCAATTATTTGCAATTGTTGTGAATAATTGAAGGCAAATTAGCTTAAGAAATGAGATGTGTATAGTTGTGTATAGTTGTGTTTGACACAGTTTGCTAGTTTCTCTCATCTAGTTATTTAAAATAATGTTTAATGATTGTTTTGATATTTGATATCAGAAATTGTGACTATTGGATAGTTACTTGTTCTTTATAAACAATTGTTACATATTTTAATATGACTAGTAATGCCATTGATGAAGAGATAAATATTAAGAAAAATATTCGGTTGACTAAATAACTTAGAACATTGCTTTATGAGATTTTATCACATAAGCATTAGATGCTTATTCCGTATGGTAAATGATGGTCTGATACTAGATCACACCATATATTCTTATCCATTTAGTGAATATTGTATTCAGGAATGTGATTAAGTCTCATTTAACCAATGATCGTCATTGGACCACAGATTTATTAAACTAATACATTGGATGTATGTAGTTTAATGAATTATAAATTACCTTTGATAGTTTTCTTTGCTTTGTAACTTAGTTAATGAGTTTTCACGACTTAGTAGCGTGTTTCTAAAAGAATATATATTGAACGTCTTGAATGGTTAGAGAACTTTCTGATGAAATGCGGATAGAATATTTTTAATGGTTCAAAGATATTCTATTTGAAGTGTTGAAAACTATATTTTAAAATTCATCATGAGTCTTTGAATTGTTCAAGGATGTTTGACATGATCAAACATATGAATTTATGGCAATTAGTTCTAAAGTTATTTAATGAATGTGATTCTTACTCAATATTATTCTTCTACGATTCCATCGTGATGGAATTGATCAGTGGGAGAAATCGATCTTATATGATTTGATTCATTTGATATTGAGTGTTACCGAAATATTTTCAATACTCTTGGGGATATGCTCTAGTAACACTAATTCATCTTTTTAATTAAGGTTCCATTAGTTTCTACAGTTACGTATATGATATGTATAAGTAGAAAATTTGAATCTTAAAAGGTTTGAGATTTCAATCTTTCTTTTGTATAATGGTTATATAATTGAAAGTACTTGCGCCTTGGAGGTACAAGTAAAAGTTTATTATTTATTCTATTTAATAGAATATTGTATTCTATTTGATAGAATATCTTTTCTATAATCCCGAGTAATAAAATTATTTTATTACTTGGTGTGTAACATCAGATGTTATCAATTGAATAAAAAACTTGACTTATTGAAGTCAAATATAAGAATGATAAACTGTAATGAAACTATATAATTAATTAGATGAAATGACCCTACGATATCTTCCATATAAGTTTAATAGGATGTCAGAATCATTTACAAAAGTATTTGATATTTAATGGTTCTGTTGTTTTCTTATTGAAGAAAATTATTTTATAACTTATAGTGGGAGCGATATTTGATATCGATTTCGGAAGTTAACATTGAACCATAGCTCTAAGATTGTTCGTAGCTTACTATAATCAAGTTTTGAACTTGATTAAGCTTTCGTTATGAAGCGTTCATAAAATATGCAAATTATTTGCGCAGCAAAAGCAAAGTGAGGTTATTAACGGTTTGACCCTTACAGTATGACAGTGAGACAGGTTTTACTCAGTGATTTATTGTAGATTCTGAGGAAACATTTCTCTAGTCGCATTGATTAAACAATTAAAGATCTGTTAGTTAATGTTGATATTAAACTATGTATTTTGGTAAATAATGCAAAGTGGCGTTCCTGAATGTTTTCTTCGAATGAGAGATTCGTTGTGGTTTCTTTGTTTGAAGGTTTCATTCTAGAATGGGCCTAGAGTTTGTATTCTGCTAAGATCACAGTTTGATATACTAGCTTATAGAGCCTATTGTAGACTCAGATAAGCTTTCCAAAAATCTACGTTCTCTAATTTTGATACAGTTAGATTGTCTGATTTTATCAAAGCATAGAGAATACATATATGATAGTAGGGTCAGTGGGAGCGTACAAATTTCTTTTTAGTGTTGTATATCCTAACAACATTATCATTATTAATGTAGTAATGAAATATTTGTGAGGTACAAAGTTTACCTAAGTCTTCTTTTCTCCATGATAGCAGTGGGCGTAGTCTCTGTTATATTTGATATAAAGTTTTATATATGATATAAAACTAATAGACTTGTGAGATACTCTCATTGCCTACCTCTTGAGTGCTATGTGAGCTCTTGAGGGCCATGAGTATGTGATACACATTGAGATGTGTATATGATACCATGGATTGGCACTAGAGCAAGTGGGAGGAATTGTTAGGGTTGGTGTTCGGAGTGCCAATCCGGATCGTATTTATGTCTGATTCATGAATAAAATCAATGCCTTTTTCCATAATATTACTTATTTTATGGTATCACCTCTTGTATTTTTTTATACATACTCGATCTAATTGCGATTAGATATCTAATTATGATTAGATTGAAACTAAATCTGATTTAGTGATACGTGTATATTAGAAAAAGACCCTAGGATTTACAACGTAGTGCACAGTTACAACGTAGTTTGTAATTGACATTGGGAAGCGTCCTTAAATAAAGTTACTGGTCAAGATTTATTAACACGGGTCGGTTAGTAAAATATGCTGAGACCAGTACATGTCGTATATCGTGACTTGGTCCGATAGTTTATCCCAATGAACCATGAGTCTCGGGAGACTCGTATAGATATGTAGGTGTTTATTTGATAAACACTGAACGACTTACTGAATATTTCCTAATAGATGGTACACCAACGTCAATAGGAATCTTCTCGAGTTGAGCGAGCATAGTGGTCATTCGACTTGAGATACCACAGTGTATATATAAGTTATCCTCCACACTTTGATGGCAGTCACGTCACCGATCTATTTAAATTTGACCTCCGCCTATTCGTTGGGTGTGGACTGATGCTCATGATATCCAATGTGTATCAAGATAGAATCCACCAGTCCTGTGTACAGGGCATAGGTATCATGCACGTGTTTACGATCTAATAAATCTATGGCCGTGGTATAACTTCGGAAGTAAGTTTCTAGTGTTATTTAGAGATCGTAAATTTGAAAAGTCGACTATATTATACCATAAGGATTTGACGTTCTTATCTATATCCCAGGTATAATATGGATAGCCTGTGACGAAGGGATTATACGTTTGTAATGACCTCAACTTGCATAGTTTAGCGAGATTATCCATGGTCGTCATAATTCATGAGTGGGTGAATTATGGACACGAAATTGGATTTTGTGACGGATAAACATAAACTTAGAGAGTCCCACAATATGAAGTGTACTCATTGAGCACTTGGGCAACGCATTATGAATAATACAGATTATTCATAATACTTCATCGGATTAAATGAGTTAATTCGGATCGTTTAAACGGTTAAACAAAAAACACATGAATAAGAGCATTTTTGGTCAATCGTAGTTATTGTGTATTAGTATTTGATACATAATTTGATTAGATACACATTAATTAATTGTCAATTGGGATTTTGACACATGCCATTAATATATGTATTTGTTATTTAATGTAATTAAAAATACATATATAATAATAATTATATTAATTAATTATTTAGATATTTAAATGTTAGATATTTAGATAATTAAATGATATCTATATTTCATAATTGTTATGTTATATGGATAATTATTATTGATACAAGTGGCATGTTTTAATTAAACTTTAGGTGTGCAAATTTGATTTGTTAACATAAAGTTTAATTATATTTAATTGAATTAAATTGCAAAAATGACCAATATGCCCTTGTAAAGTCGGATTTGGCATTTTAAAAGGGGAAAATTTTTTCTTTTCACTTTGAAGCTATGCTTGGCCGAAATTCACACTTCCAAATACCTCTCAAATTCACTTGATGATTCAATAAGGAAAAGGAAGAAAATTCAAGAAAAATGCTTAAGGAATTAGAGGATTAAAGGTAATTCTACTTATCCCTAAACTTAGAAAAACATTTTTCTTGTTTCTTGATGATCTTGTGAGATCCTAGGGTTTCTTGTTTTCTTAGAATTTTGGGTTTTTTTGATTTGGAGGATGGAATTGAGGGCTTAGTGCATGTGTGAAGTGATATTGAAAGATATTATTGTAATATTGGTTCAATTTGATCATTTGATGATATGTTGTCATTCTAGAGTGTTATGACCACTCTTGTAATGCCTAGAATTTTTCTTGGGTGCTTCATTGGTGTTGACTTGAATTAGTGTTGAGATTAATTTGATTAATGTTGAAAAAGTTGGATTAAAGCATGAAAAATTGATTATTTTTGTTATAAAATCAGATCTGGCAAAACTGGGTATATTGTGATGAAAATAATGTCAAATCAATGTATTGGATGTGTTTTTGGTGTTATAACAATGTCCGGAAATTGTTTCGGAGTTGAAATAAGTGAAAACGATGAAAAACGGCGTTACCGGAGTGACTTTTGAGCTTACTGAGTGACAGCTGTCCAAACAGTGAATTTGTCACTGTTCGGGCAGCCCATGAACTGCTCTAATACTATTGGGGCTGACCTGGGCTGCCCTCATGTGTATTGGGTGGTCGGTTCAGTCAAAAACGCATTTTATGCCATTTTGCGAAAAAACATTTTCGTAAAAGTTTCACGATGTTTCTTAACTATTTATGTCGTTATTTGATATCAAATAAATATGTTTAGGTGAAATATGAATGAATTATTCATATTGGATATTGAATAATTTATTCGGTAATTTAAAAAGTTTTAAAATTATGATTTCACCCGAACCGCGAGCTTCTGCTGCTCCCGCGCCAAAACTCCAACATGAAGAGTATGAAGATGGAACAATCTAATGCCCTCAATTATGCATTGTAAACACAAATGATATCCCATGTAGGGCATATTGGAGGATATTTACAATTTTTCGCATGAATTCTAATTCCTATACATGTCGTTCTAAGTTTCTTTGATCTTTAGACCATGGAGTGGATGAGTACAAATGGTTTCTATTTATTCTATGCATGCTTGGTTGGTGTGTTAGTGTCACATTGAACGGATTTGATTCAAAACTTAATTTGTATGTTGATGAAGCTCCAAGCTTTGTTGAATGAATCCAACCCAATGGTGAGTTTCCCTATCACCTCACAAGACTCCTTTAAGTGCTATGTTGTTTGATTTTGAAGAAAAATAAATGGAGGAGAAGAAGCATGCTCACGGCAAAATGAGGGAGAAAGAGAGAGTTTTTTGGTTTTTTGATATTTTGTTTCCAAAACAATTACCAAATTGACTTTTCCAAAAAGGTGTATATGTTTTTCCAAAAGGCAAAACAAAAAGCAAAGTGTGTTGGAGAAGTTTCATTAAAAGCTCCCAACCACATCCATCAACTAGATTGACAATTGATGTAAGTTAGTAGGTCCCACACTTAATTTCAAAATTCAAGTTGGGTTACTCAACACACTTCGGGCTCGGGTTCGTTTAATCCGATTAAACGAATTTTCCGTTACGACGTAATTAAGTCCAATTTAATTAAATAATAATGCCCAGCAATATTATTACGAAAGTCGCTTACGAATTAATTCCAAATTAATTTGTTCGCCCGAATTAAAATCCATTTTTAATTCCGCATTGAAATCCGATTTCAATTAATATATCCAATATATTATTTAATCGATTAATTCAAAAATTAATCGCGTTCTCTCTCTTTTTTTTGAATTTTATCCCAGATAAATTATTGTCGTAATAAATCCTAGATTAATTTTCTCTCTCTCATAATTAATCCCAGATTAATTCTGTTCGAGTCAAATGTCATCGGTGAATCTTTGGGAAGCGACCTAAGAGATCCCTGGATATGTTGGCAGTAAATCTGGTTGTCGGACTATCCGACACGTGTGTACTGCGTACCACATTCTCACCGATTTACAAGACATGGTTGGCTTCTAGCAAAGCACCATGCCTACCCAATTCTCCCGAAATATTCAATAAAGAATATATAATCTATATCAGGCATAGTATACAATGTATTGCATATTACGATCCAGTATCGGATGTCACATGTTAGGCCTAGGGCTGGAATTGTGTATGCCCCGTACGAAGCATATATCAGATCACTAGCAACTAGTCTCTATAATCGGATAATCATGACCTACATATTATCCCAATAGCTGCAGCATATAAAAGTACTAGTTCCGTATCCCTGCGTGATCATCTTCTCCATATGACTGAAGTGATACTTCCTTCTTGACATCACACCCAATACACTACGATTCTCAGTAAACCCAGAAGAGGCATACACAGAACCTGTTAAATCTCCGAACGACCGAAACAAAAACGTACTGATTATCGCAAGTATTAGCGAATCAAGTCTCAGGTTAAGACCACATACACCTACCCTGATTCGGATTCCCATAGACACATAGTCATACTACCAATGGGATTCCGAGGGAGTTGGAGTTCTCTAAGCTTCCCAAGATCATTTCAAGCATTGAAAATATGTGCGAATAGAACGAGGGAGTTGCGGAATACTCACATCGATCGGTTGAGCAACGCTACCACGAACAAAAATTGATTTTCTGCTCACTGTCATGCTCGGCAGTGAGCTGCTGTTCTTCCTCCAAGATGCGGCTTTGGTGCTCCCTGAACAAGCTCCAAGCTTCGTCAAACGATTCCAAGCTCATGGGTGGACTTCCCTATCACCTTCGCATGTCTCAAAAGTGTGATAGCACTCAAGAAATTTGCCACAAATTTCCCACTTGGCTTCCCTTCATTCTCGGTTTTATGGGCAGAAAACAGAAGAAGAAATGCCCACCATGGGCGTGAGAGAGGGAGAAGAATTGTGAGAGAGAGAGAGATGTGTGATGGATGTGGAAAAAGTGTATCTATACCACTTTTAATTTTCCAAAAAATCAATTAATGATTTCAAAAATCAAAACAATTACCAAATATTTAAATATATTAAATGTCTATCATGCCATCACACTTGAGTGTATTACACTCCACCATCAATTTCCATCAATCAATCAAATCAAGTGACAAGTTATCACATCACTCAAAGTGACTAATGATTTGACGCTTGATGCGACTAATAATTTGACACTTGATTTAACTTGCGTGCCGCACTCGAATTCAAAATGCGAATGCGCTCGCAAACAATCTCGGGCTCGGGTTCACTAATTCTAAATTAACGAATTTTCCGTCGGGACGTAATTAAATTATTATGCCTAGCAAAATCACTATTCACGTCACGAACGAATTAATTCTAAATTAACTCGTTCGCCCGAATTAAAATCTAATTTTAATTCCGCGTCGAAATCCAATTTCGTTTAATATATTGAATATATTAATTTATCGATTAATTACAAATTAATTGTTCTCTCTCTTTAAATGATATTTTATCCCAGATAAAATATCTCCGCAATTAATCCCAGATTAATAAAAGTGCGAGTCATACGTCATCGGTGAATCTTCGGGAAGCCACCCATGAGATCCACAGATATGTTGGTAGTAAATTCGGTCGTCGGACTATCCGAACACGTAAGTACCTAGTACTACATTTATACCGATTTACAAGACAAGGTTGACTTCTAGCAAAACGCCATGCCTACCCAATTATTCAGAAATATCCTTACAGGAATATAAGGATCTATATCAGGCGTAGTATACGTAGTACTGCGTATTTCAATCCAGTATCAGATGATCACGTGCTAGGCCTGGGGCTGGAATTGTGTATGCCCCGTATGAAGCACATGTCGGATGTCTGGTAACTAGTCTCTATAATCGGATAAACCTGACCTTGTCATTTTATCCCGATGACTGCAGTACATAAGAGAACCAGTACCATATCCTACGTGACCATCATCTTCATATGACTGGAGTGACACTTCCATCTTGACAACACACCCAACACACTACGATTCTCAATATACCCAGTAGAGGCGTACATAAAACCTGTTAAAGCCCTGGACGACCAAAACCAAAGTATATTGATTGTCGCAAGTATTAGCGGTGCAAGTCTTAGGTTAAGTCCAAATACACCTACCCTGATTTCGGACTTCCATAGACACATAGTCATACTACCAATGGAATTCCGAGGGGGTCTATCCAGAGCGAAGCTGTCTCTCGTACCATCGGTAAAACACAACCTCCTATTACACTTGCATGAGTATCCTATACCCAAATATATGAGAACTATGCCGTTATGCCCTCACAACGCGCACAAGTGTAATACTAGTCTTTTACGAATTTATCGATGTCCAATCTCGATAATACTCTGACTAGGGATATTTAATGATTTATCCTTCGTGGACTGATACTGTCTCATATCATTCTAAATCCAGGAATAAATCATAAGGCCTCCTATCATTTATACATCTTGGTGATCTAATCACAAATTATAAGAGAGCAATCTCCTTTGTCACATAGTTAATTTGTACAACAGCACCATGATCTGTAAAAATAGTGACGCTATGGGTCATAATTGTCCAACAATCTCCCACTTGGCCAATAGCCAGTCACTCGAGTGTCTTACACCCGAACTATGTACGGTTGGCTCAAACTGTTGAGGAAAGGCTTTCGTCAGCGGATTTGCATGATTATCATCTGATGCGATTTATTCGATCATCATATCGCCACGATGTATGATCCGAACGAATCAGATGAATATCGAAGTATGTATCTGGATCATTGATGAGACCGTTAATTCATTAGTCTGCACTGAAGCCTAGCTCAGCTGCTAAAAGAACTATATCTAATCTGATTAGATTATTATCGATCCAAATGGCTTCTATTGTTGCCTCAGCTGCAGCAATAACCCGCATTTGTTGTTTATTCGGTAACGGTATCTTGCTTGGAAGATTTCCAGCTCACTGTTCCGATATTCAAACTTTATATTACCTTTGTTACGACTTGTAGTCGTTTAATCTGTTTAGGAAACTTGCAGTAGTGATCCCAGTCACTTCAAGTTCTCCTTCTCCATAGTCTAAGACAGCATTCTTAGATCTCTTAGATACTAACGGATGTTCTTAACATCAATCCAGTGACTATCACTTGGATTGGCCTATTTGTGAATCCATATGCTCAAAGCGTATGAGACACCAGGTCACATACATTTTTCAATGTACTATTTCTCGGAGAGTATTTATGAAAGCCAAGCTTTCACCGATAGTTTTATGGGAATATCATTTCCAAGAAATGATATGTTATCATTATTTATAGGACAGCCACTGTCAGTGCGCTCTCACTAACCCTCTTTTACACACAAGAATCATTTTATTTTGAATTAAATCATAAACTATTATGATTACATCAAAACGGTAATTCCAAGAACCTAATGCTTGCTTCAATCCAAACATTGATCGAATAACCTGCAAACCTTGTATGCTAGTTATTGTACGACAAAACCGACAGGATGTTTTAAACATCCTCCAAAAGGTTTCCTTTTCAGGAAAGTGATTTTCCCGTTTAGCTGACATATTTCATAAATGAAACATGCAGCATTAGCAAGCATTATCCAAATGGATTTACCGTGGCAATAGGTAAAAGGTTGAATCGTAGTCAACACAATGTTGATAACGATACCTTTCCGCTACAAGCCTAGCTTATAACGTTGGTATGTTGCCATCCATGTATGTCTTCCTTGAAGACTTATATAGTACCAATAGGCACAATGCCATACGGTACATCAACTAGTATCCAAACATAGTTGATATACATGGAATCCATTTCGGATATTATGTCACTTTGCCATAATAGGGAGTCGATACCTTGTATCACTTCCTCATACGTAGTCAGTTGGTATACCTCAATAAGATTAACATCTTTACGAGATGAGATCAGAAACCCATACCCCAGGTTGTTTTCTGATTCTCTCCGAATTACGTGGTTCTTGTGTATTCGAAGATTACTGGTACAGTTTCATCCTAGATGAACTATTTGTGTTCCATTAAGATTCGGTGCCTGGAATAGTATCACTCCGATTTTCATCGAGTTTTAATATCCTCCCACTTACCACTGCATATCGGTATTTGTTGGACAAAATGACCCATAGCGTCACTATTTGCACAGATCATTGTGTTGTTGTAGCAAATTAACTATGTGACAAATGAGATTGTACTCTCATCATTTGTGATTAGATCACCTTAGATGTATAAATGAAGAGAGGTCCATATGATTAGTTCCTAGATTGAGAATGATATGAGACAGTATCAGTCCACGAAGGATTAATCATTAAATATCCCTAGTCGTAGTATTATCGAGACAGGACATCGATAATGGGGAATAGGCTAGTATTGCACTTGTGTGCGTTGTGAGGGCACAACGGCATAGTTCTCATATATATAAGTATTGGATACTTATGCAAGTGCGATATGAGGTCGTGTTTCACCGATGGTACGGGAAACAGCTTCGCTCTGGATAGACCCCTCGGAATCCCATTGGTATTATGACTATGTGTCTATGGGAGGCCGAAATCAAGGTAGGTGTGTATAGTCTTAACCTGAGACTTGCATCGCTAATACTTGCGATAATCGGTAGACTTTGGTCTTGGTGGTACAGGGCTTTAACCGGTTCTGCGTACACCACTTCTGGGTTTATCAGAGAGTCGTAGTGTATTGGGTTGTGATGTCAAGACGGAAGTATCACTCCAGTCATAGTGGAGATGATGTCACGCAGGATACGGTATTAGTGCTCTTAAGTGCTGGCAGGCCATCGGGATATTATGACAAGGTCATGTATACGATTATAGAGACTAGTTACCAGACATCCGACATGTGCTTCGGACGGGGCAGACACTTATCCAGCCCCAGCCCTAGCACGTGACTATCCGATACTGGGCTGATATACACAATACTACGGTATACTACGCTTGATACATATATATATATTCCTGTAAGAATATTTCTGGAGAATTGGGTAGGCATGGCGCTTTGCTAGAAGCCAACCTTGTCTTGTAAATCGGTATAAACGTAGTACGAGGTACTTACGTGTTCGGATAGTCCGACGACCGTATTTGCTGCCAACATATCCGGAGATCTCATGGGTCGCTTCCTGAAGATTCACCGATGACGTTAACTCGCACTTAATTAATCTGGGATTAATTAGAAGAGAGAGAGAAAATTAATCTGGGATTAATCACGGAGATATTTTATCTGGGATAAAATATATTAATTAAAGAGAGAGAACGATTAATTTAGAATTAATCGATAATAAAATATATTTGATAATTATTAGAAATTGGATTCGACGCGAAATTTAAATTAGATTTTAATTCGGGCGAACGAATTAATTTAGAATTAATTCGTTAGCGACGTGAATAGTGATTTCGCTAGGCGAATCATTTAATTACGACGCGACAGAAAATTCGTTAATTTGGAATTAGCGAACCCGAGCCCGAGAGTGATTGCGAGCGCATTCGCATTTCGAATTTGAACGCGGCACGCAAGTCACATCAAGCGTCAAATCGCTAGTCGCGTCAATTGTCAAATCACTTGTCACTGAGTGATGTGACATGACAAGTTGTCACTTTATTAAAGTGAAGTGACTTGATGTAAAAAGAGAAGTGATGGGTGAAAAGTTGAAAGCTTTTGCTTTTGCTTTTGACTTTTTAATTAAAAGTTTGTTATATATATTTTATTATATATTTGGTAAATAAAAGATAAATAAAATGATATACAAAAGAATAACTCTCTCTCCTTCATAAGTGACTTACGGTTTTAGGCTTTTGGAGCCAAAAAACCCTTCACCTCTCTCACGGTCTCCTTGGCCGATTTTCTTCATCTTTTCTTCTGGTTTGACCGAGCAAACAGAAGCAAGGAAGAAGATGTGGTGCTAGCACACACATGGGTTATAATAGGTGATAGGGGAAACGAATTTATGAGCTTGGAATCGTTTTGGAAGCTTGAAGCTTGGAGCTTCAATGGTGTTCATCAATGGTCGATCATGGAGGAGACAATAACCAGTGAAACCGAGCAGGCCCACTGCATGAGGAAGCCACTGCCGAGCTTGGAGGAGGCAGAAGAAAACGATCTTGTTCTTCGCATCTCAAACCGTTCAATGTGAGTTATGTTTCCCGCCTTACTCATTTGATGTGTTCA
>SKCR01021062.1:0-93091 GCA_019454045.1 Zanthoxylum bungeanum | reverse complement strand
GTTTTTGTTGAGAATACCTCGCTCTGATATCAATTGAAATTACCTACAATAATTCAAATAACACTAATTATACCCAAGAAGTGGTGAATTGAGTATTGTCCAAATATTACGAAATTAAAAATCTTTTCAATTTTAAGCTACTTAGATGATAGCTTTTACCAATTAAGGTTAAAGTTTAATTTCTACGATTAATACTCAACAATATATTTGCCAAAAGCAAGTTACTAAACAATGTAGATATAAAATAAACTTGCAATAAATAAAAGAGTAAGAATTAGAGAAATTGACACTAAGATTTATAGTGGTTCGGCCAACAATGCCTACGTCCACTCCTCCAAGCCGCGCTTGAAGCTTTTTACTATCCAAAAGTGATTCCACACTTTACACCGTAAGTTTTCTGTGGCTCACTCACAACCAAAATTTTTGTCCCTATATTCACTCCAAACCTTTATACAAGCTTTTTATCAAATAGGTTCACTATTAAACTTTTACACCAAATACACCTTTTTTAGTATACCACTAGACAATGAAATTCACAACCACAAGTGTTTAGGATAGAAAGATTTACAACCCAAATTGGGCACTCACAAAGGATAAAGAAGATTTAGGATGGGAGTTGCTAACCCAAGTAATTTCAAGCTCACCAATATTATATGAAGGTGTAGTCTGTGAATTTTGATTATGAAGAGAGCGTTTGATCAAGAAAGTTTATATAAAACTCTATGTTTTTTGCTTTCAAATAGATGTTCAAAAGTGTAAGAATTTAGCAAAAATATATTTGGGACTCAATATATAATGAAGGTGAAAATTACCCTTAGCTCCTTGTCTTGAGACCGGTGCCGGTTTACGAGGGTCGATATATCGGTCCTGTAATTTAAACTACTATATGACTATGATCGTTGAAGATAAAAAGCGCAGACCAATCGGATTACTGACCGGTATGATGACCGGTATATCGGTTACCTAACCAATATAGGGACCGGTATGCTTCATCCGGTTCCAGTAGTTATGCAAACTCCAGAATGACCAGTATGGTAGACTGGTATGGAGTATCCATGTTCCAGAGAGCAAGCAAAAACTACCCAAGACAAACAGTGACACAGGTATGCCGGTATCAGAGACCGCTATGCCGGTCACAGTGGAGACTCAGGAATTTAAGATTTAAAAATATTTTACACATGACTATAATGCATTTATATGAATGTGTATGAGTTATATAATCTTATAATACTTAAATTAACAACTCACTTACATTGAGAGCCCTAAGGTATAAGACTACATTAGATATATTCGTTTGATGTTTAAGTTTTTACATCCAATATGCTTCGACATCTTTTTGTAATGTTCGCGAATACACGTCGAAATCTCTTATGTTGGATCATCAAAATCCTTCAACACGTATTATGGTGCTTACAGTGCATTGTTGCAATCTTAAAAATCTCATATATATACGATAAAATTTACCAAATTAATATATGATACATTTATACACTCTCTATTATATACATGGCAAAAAAGTTTGGGTCCGGGCCGGGCTCAACCAAAAAAGCCTGGACCCGGCCTGGGCTTAAAATAAATAATTAAATATTTTTATTTATAATATATATATATATATATATATATTTATATCTATATAATAAATTTTTTATATTTATAATTTTTTATAATTAAAAAATCGGGCCCGGGCCAAGCCCCGCCCTAGCCCGTGCCGGGCTTTTCCCGGACCCGGGCCTAAATTTATTTTGTCGGGCTCGGGCCGGGCTTATCAAAGCCCGGCCCGAGCCCGGCCTGTTGCCATCCCTACTCTTTCACTATAATAAATTGAAACTATAATAAATCAAGTTTCAAGACGAATGTCTCTTAAATCTATTCTAATAAAATTCAATTAGAATCAACCACAGTATATATCAAATTCTTAGTTGTGTCATTGACTTGATGGCCACAATGCCTCAAATGACCTAATCGAAGTGATTTTCAATTATCTTAATAAAAAGTTTGTTATTAGGATTCGGGTTGCGAGGAGATAATAAATTAAAAATATATTTAAATTTGTCTAGTCTTTACCTTTTTTAAAAATAATAATAATAATTAATAATAATAATTCTAGTTGTCATTGAATCAATGTGGAAAAATGAATCATTATAGAATATACCAAATTGTAATAGTTATTAAAACTAAAACTCCAGCGACAATTAGTTTAAACCACAAAGTTCTTTATTTATATTTTTAAATAAAATAAAAGATATAGATACACCATTAAAGCTAATTTGATTATTCAAATGCGTGAGCTGCTTTCCTTCTCTATATTGTATTTGTAGTTTCCAAAAAGGGAAAGTTGAGGCATAACCTTTGGGACTTGGTTAGGTCAAAAGTTTAATTTCGGGATCACTCCGAATTTTTAGGTTTGCTTAGGGGTGTGCATTGGTCGGTTCGGTCGGTTAATCCTTGATTTTTTAACCGAATCAAAATTTTTCGGTTAAGTAAATATGTAACCGATTTAATCATATTATGACATATAACCATTAACCAATTTAACCATTATATTTTGGTCGGATTTGGTTATTTCGGTTATTAACCAGTCCAACAAATATAAATTCATCAACTAAACATTCGACAAAGCAATTTAACACAAATATAAATTCATATTCATCAAATTTAATATTTAACTAATATTATGATATTTTGGGTTTCTTAATAGCTAATAATTTAATACTTTTTGGTTTTAACAATTTATCTAACAATCGGTATATGAAATTTTGTTATTTACTTATTTAGGGTTTTGAAGCATGTATATATTTTGGTTAATCGGTTGGTTCAGTTATACGAATCTCATAACCGTAACCGAACCGAATAACCGAAAAAATTAAAAATTTTAACCACAAAAACCGATTTAATCACAATAACCGAACCGTTATAAAAAAAATAGATTGGAATGGTTCGGTTAATCGGTTAAAACCGATTAATACACACCCCTAGGTTTGGTGTAAGAAAAGCTCATTTAGTATTTCATTTTAGAATTTAATTAAAATTATTCAGTATTAAATAAGCTTTACATTATACAATTTTTTTTGGGTCAGATATGGTATTTCATACAAAAGGATACTCGTGCTCTTTTTTCTTAGTTGCTTATATTTTTCCATATATTTATTGATATTAGCGCTTGAATTTGTATTATTAGTTATAGGCACAATACAAATATTAGACCTATATTAAGAAACGACCCTCAAGATCAGATCATGAGTCCTACACCATCAAATCACGTCCCTCGAATATAATTAGATATATTTTGCTAAGCTAAAATTAATCTTTTTTATTTTTTTGGGTGGTTTAATAATATATAATTCTATCAAACTATCAATGTTGATGGGATATATTTAAATGGCTTGGCCCACAAAACCCAATAGTTGATACAATTATGTGATTAATTTAAAAAAGATAAAATATTAATGCAGGCCCCATGGGATATGATTGTATGCTTAATTATTAGTGTGTTTGATTTAATGTTCGATATAATTTCTTTACTTATAATCTTATTTGATATTCTACCTAACTAAACTTATATATGACAATCAAGTAGTGATATTAGTAAGCACTTACATGTTACATCTATATTCTTCATATATTTAAAATAAAATTAAAAATAAATAAAATTGACAATTTTTTTTTAAAATTATCTAGTTCGTTATGGATCTATATATCTGATGCGTTATCATAGAGTTCAAGTAAGGAGCACCAAACAAATAATTGTTAATGCGATATTAATAACTATAAATTTTTCAATTTAAAAATTGAGATAAAATTTTTAAACGTCATATAATTTTCATTAACAAGCGATAAACATGGTTGGTTGTTTTTTTTTTTTTTTTTTTTGGTTGGTTGGTTGTTCCCTTAGTTAGCAAGTGGTAATGTAATGACCCGCTGATTCACACGTGTGACATTTACAATGATGCAAAAGTTGAGTGTGATAGTGAAGTTGGGAACACAAAACGACGAAGGAAACTTTCCAAAAGCTAAAGGCCAAAATGAAATTTGAACTCAATTATCCTGTCTGTTTATATTTTATTTGTTTTTTATTTATTTTGTTTGAGAAAAGAACAAAGGTTGTTCCACAGAAGTGAGTGTCGATTCCAATTCTATTAGAAACCACAAGAAATCAGACCATTTTTTTTTATTTTAGAATTGGAATCGATTTTTTTTAGGGTTGGTTCCAATTACGAAATATTATGAACCGATTTTTTTTGTTCGGTCCCAATCTTATAATATGATAGGAATCAGAATCGAATTTTGAAATTGATTTCCATCTTATAAAATCAATTTTTTTGTTAAAAATTTTAAGAAAAATCTAAGTCTCTTACTTAAATAATTTACATTCACCTCATTCAAATCTCAAATTAAACGTAAATTGAACAAATGGAACAAAATCAATTATCAATTATTGTATTTTTTTTTAAATGATACAAAAAATATATTGAAAAAATATAAAGTAGAATAACCCGAAATCGATTAGAAATTGATAAATAGGGTACCCTATTTAATTAGGATAACACGGAATCGAATCGAAACTGATTAGAAACTAATAAATATGATACCCTATTTAATTGGATAAATTTCAATTCAAAAATATTAAAAACCGATTTTTTTGATAATTTTTTATTCCACTCGAAATCAAAAACCTAAAACTAATTTTGCCAACTCACAATTGCAATCAACAAGGAACTCACGCACTGTTGGATTTAAATGGAGAATGATGCATATAAAAGGAGTGGACTGCGCTGCACACGTGCGGGTTTTGCATTTGGGGTCCCTGCACGTGTGACAATGATATGACTTCACTTGATAATAGGTGGTATCGAGGTCTGATCTTCAATTTTCGCTCAATCTTGTTGTCCCTTCATTATGTTAATTGATATGACTTGTTAATTATAATTTAAATTTAAAATCAGATTATGATAATTTTATGGATGACCATGGCACGTCCGTCTTTTATGCCTTTATTCTAGACTCTCAGATATTTTGTTAGTAGTAGATTATCTTGAGATTGATTTCATTCTAGGGAATAGCTTCTTGCGGGGACACCCAAATAATATTCTAATTCTTGTTAATCCTGAAATTTTTAAGGTTCTAAATTACAATTATATTTCAAGTCGGTGTTTCTCAATAAAAAATAAATATTAATAATAAATAAATAAAAGAATAGAGCTGATTACTTACGGGCATAATTGACAATTATGACACCTCAAGTGATATGTTTATTAAATAGTAATATCACTTGAGTCATATATTTGTCGTACTAGAGAATTAGTCGGTAAACATAAAACGTAACACAACAGCTGTTAGTTCAACTTCTTAGATCGACTATTTAATAGAGAGGTCATAGAATATCTTCAAATTCGTCTAGCAGCTTCCACATTTGAAATCCGACATGCCCAAGTAATATTTGTTATTCCAGTATTAAATCATATAATAATAATAATGTACAAAATCAATGTGACAATCAATTTTATTAATTGTGAATCATCACAATCAAATATTATTAATTGCTATATCTTTACAACTCGCATGCCTATTATTGTTCTTATTCTTAATTCTTTTAAGATAATTTATATACAGGTAAAGACATCACTGTGCATTGTTCTCCACAGATATGTAGGAAAGCATTGATCTTCTGGCTTATTTTATGCACTTGTCATATTGATATTGGGCTGCAAAGGACTTATCCAACCAAGCCACTAGTTTAACGGGCCCATATTGGATCATAAGAAATGGGACCTGCTATTTGGCACTCGACACGAAATGAGTGTCCATTTTCAGATTCAGAAAATTTTTCGTCTATATATCTTGTAATTGACACACAAATATCTACTATTAAGATTTTGTTATATTTTAATTCGCTTTCTATTCATTTAATTCATCCGTATGTACATTGTTGACCCATACCTTCCTCTGGTCCATTTTGCTTCTTTGATGTTTTCGGCACCCCCTGCACTTTTGGGCCTCCCAGCCCCTGCTGTGAAGCCTTCTTCGGCCATTTTACCAGCTGATGTACCGTCTTCAAAGGGCGAGCTCACTTCTTCAGCACGTCCTGTTTCTGCCCATGAACTTACAAAATAATATGTTATAGATGTACATGGCCTTCGAGCCCTTTTTTTTTTGTAAGTTGTACTCTTTCCACCAGTGGCTGGTACTCTTGGTGTTGTTGGGACTATAGGGCAGAGGCGGAGGCACGCCAGATGGCAAGTCGTATTGCCGCTGAGTTTTGGTTGAGGAAGTTTAGTGCCATTTTTAAGGAATATCAAATGAGAGGCTTTGGAGTGAAACTTCTTTCGAGGCCTTCAAGGGTGCCCAGCGTCGAGTTCCCAGAAAGTGGAGATGAATTCTCAGACTCCTCCCCTATGTTATTTTTCTATTATTTTGGACTTATACTTTGGCGAAAAAGATGTACTAGTAAAAGATGTACAATACTTTGATGAATAATACATTTCCTTTGTGTAACATTTATTCTGGTAATGAATGTTTTGGGCCTTTTGGAGAATTTCGCATTTGTCCTTTCTCATAAGACCTAGATAGGTTGTTCCCTCTCAGGTCTGACTTTCTAGATTTTCATACTCAGATGGGCTCATTCTGCCATACATCGGAGTTTTCCCAAATGGTCATTCTCAGACCCTAGTAGATTGTTCATCTTTAGGTCTGAATCTGATGCTATAGGTTTTTTCGTACTTTGATGGGCTTTTCTGTCATACATCATATTCTTATTTCCCTATTAGACCCGAGAATATTGTTTTTTCTTTGGGTTTGATGTCATAGATTTTCATACTCTAATGGGCTTTGCTGTCATGCATCAAAGTCTTCTTTTTTCTTGTCAAACGGTATTCCCTCTTTGGGTCAAGGGGTGGCAAAATGAATCAACGAATCGAATTTGTATCGAATCATAAACGAATAGGATTAAAATGTGATGGATTCGTATTCGATTCGTTTATTAAACGAATCCTAATATCAGGATTCGTATTCGATTCGTTTATTAAACGAATCGAATACGAATATTCGTTTAGTTATGATATTATTTAATAAAATAATTTACCACACTTGATTTACATTAATTCTTCATAAATATATACATATGAAGTATGTAATTAATATATTTACTAAAAATACCTCACCAAATATCGAAAATATTACTTTTTTCAATGATAATTAGCTATAATTTCTTGAATCTTAATTGAAAAATAACAAGAACTAGTAAATAAAAATAATAAAACGAATCCTAAACGAATCAATAAGCTTAAATTCGTATTCGATTCGTTTAATAAACGAATCAAATCGAATTGACTCATTTATTAAACGAATCCATTTTTTCAAACTCTTATTCGCTTTAAAGCGAATCGAATCGAACAAATAAACAAATTATGACCCAAATTATCACACCTATTTGGGTCTGACATGTTGAAACTTCATGCTCTGATGAGATTTTTCTTCTCCTCGACAGATCCTGATAGATATTTTCTTTTTAGGGTCTGAAGTTCAGAAACTTCATGCTTTGATGGGTTTTTCTACCATACATCAGAATCTTATTTTTCCTAGTCATACTCTGACATGCATTCCCTCTTTGGGTCTGGCGTCATGCTCTGATGAGTTTTTCTATCATATATCATAGTATTCTTTTTCCTCGTCATACCCTGACAGACGTTCCCTCTTTGGATTTGACTCCATGGTCTAATGGTTTTTCTACCCTACATCAAACTATTCTTACCTCGTCATACCCTGTTAAGTATTTCCTCTTTAGGTCGAACGATCATGCTTTGATGAGTTTTTCTACCATACGTCAGAGTCATGATAGGTATTTCTTCTGCGGATCTGACGTTTTGAAACTTAATGCTCTGATGGATTTTTCTACCGTACATCAGAGTCTTTTTATTTCTCATTAGACTCTAATATACATTTCATATTTGGGTCTGACTTCATACTATGATGGATTTCTACCATACATAAGAGTATTATTCCCTCATCAGACCTTGATAGGCATTTTCTATTTTTATACCATACGCCAAGGTCCTCTTTTTCTATTTTTTTATCAGATCTTGATAGGCATTTTCTCTATGGGTCTGACTTTTTGAAACTCATGCTCTGATAAATTTTTCTACCATACATCATAGTCTTCTTATTTCTCGTCAAGCCCTGATAGGTATTTCCTCTTTAGGTCTGACATTTTGGGGTTCCTCATTGAGGTGGCTAGGTACTAACGATTTTTTCTTTCATGCGTCATATCTATTTTGTTTATGATAAAGCCCACAACATAATGAATATTGGACAATCAAATAGTAAAAATATTTCATTTAACTTGAAGACATCAGAGGTGCTGCTTGGTATTGCCTCAGATCTCTACTGGGTGTTTCTCTGGTTTTGGTGTTGCTGGTAGTTAACTTCCCGTGCCAGAGCCCCGACTTCCAGCTAGCTCTTCTCTTTCATATATTATAAAAACTTTCCGTTTTACATAATTTCTTTTAATTGTCGGTACGTGTTCTTGCATATGGCAGTGATATGTCCTACATCCCTATGAAACTCACAGTACAACCCTTTTGTCATGGTACTCGTTTGGCACTCTTATTGGTTGAGGCTCCCTCAACAGGCTTTGGTTTTTCACTTTATAGAAGATCCGCTCCTATGGTATGGTGAACTCATATAATATCCCGGCATCTTCTCATCTTGGCCGCTCGGGTTCTAACTCATACCTTCTCATTTCCCCAATACCTCTTGAGATCGTAACTTCCTTCCTATCTCTTTGTGACTTTTTTTTTGTCAAGTATTGGCTTTGCTCGCTTCTGGTTCGACTGCTGCGACCTTGATCCGTCACTGTGATTGCAACGACTTAAGACATTATGGTTATATTCTCCATCACTTTCAACATGCCCTCTACTCTGGTCCATACTTCCGATATGTCATACAAATGTGCCTTCAGGAACTCCTCGTGAATGTAGGACGACCGACCCTATGACGAAAAAGTTTGTTGTTAACTTCGAGTCTGGGTTATTGACGCTGTTCATCTTATCAACGAACCTCTGTAAGTTTTCCATGGGAGGTTCATCATACTTCCACTCCAGCTGCAGTTCCGTCATAGTAACATCAGTAGGACGGTTGTCATGATACTGCTCGATGAATCTCCGCCCCAGATCTTCAAAACTCTCTATGGATCTCTCTGTCAATTGCAGGAACTAAGAGAGGGCGATGCCAAAGAGAGTGGTGATGAACAACTTGCACATCGGTGCCTCGTTGGTGGTTTCCAATGAGATCCTCTTCCGAAACTGAACAAGGTGAGTAACTGGGTTTGACCTCCCAGTGTACTTACCGAAGCTGGGTGGGGTGAAGTCTCAGGGCTTCAATTCCTCTTCAATCCACTTCTGAAAGAGTGAGGTGGACATCCCCATGATTTTCAGGTCAGCCAAATCCGTCAGGGTCTGCACCCGAATGTCCCCGAACCTCTTCGCTATTACCATTACCAAATTTTCATCGATAAATTCCTCTCTCCATCGAACATCCTTTTTCTCACATCCAGGCCTTTGTCTTTCTCCCTGTGTTTCGTTTTGGTTCTCCTCTGGCTGCCCCTCCTCGCAGAGGTCCTCCACAATGACTCATTCTTTCCCTTTCCCATTGTCCTTCCTGGGGCTAGCTCCATGGTCATCGTAAACACAAATTTTTGTCTCAGAGTTTCCCACAGACAGCGCCAATTGTTTGTGCATGAATCATCAGAAATAATAGAATCACGGACAATAAAACCAAAAATATTGATTCTAATAAGACCATAGTATTTTAGCCCAAAGTTGCTTTTTTTTTTATTACTTGATAATCAAAAGATCGATCTATTGTTTTAGGGATTCTCGTACCCTTTATAATACTTCATTATAAGGAAAGTAAACTGACAGCGGTTACATTCCACTAACGTTTCCCACCAACTGACCTATTCCCTAGAATCTCGAAACTTCCCTATTATGGGCAGTTGTCTAGCTTAAAGAAATGAAAAGTAATTAATTGGTTGACTGATTAATTGTTTAGAAGATTCGTGCCATTAAGAAGATGATATTTCAAGCTCATTCCTTGTGTAACTTCTGCTTGCCTTTATTGGAGCCAAGCTTGATATGGACTTTCCATCGGGGACCTCGAATTCAGACTTTGATGGGGGTTCTCGTATCAGATTCTGATGATAGGTTCTGATCTCAAACTTTGATGGAGATCCTAATTTCAGACTCCGACAATGGATTCTGTTGTCAAACTTTGATGATAAGTCCTGAAGGCTAGTTTTGACAGGAGATCCTGAAACCTTCTTCATCTAGCCACGTTTCATTTTACCAAATGTTTGATTTTCTCCCAAACAATTACTATTAAATAACGTATAATATAACTCAATTCACTGGATGCAAATTCTTCTAACTGTGGAAGGAATTAGATTGCAACATATGGCCGAAAAAGTCGGGCTTTACTTTTCGGTACTCTCAACCCAAAACAAGAACAACACCTGCCATTGCCAAAACAGTCCTTATGATGGGCCTTTTTAGTTCAAGCTTTCTGTCTTTTCTTCATATCTGTGGTAGTAGACAGAATAACCTAGGAAGCTAAATAGTCTAGACAAAGGCAAGTGCCCACGTCTCTAGCTTCTCTTTTGATGCTTTTAGGTAGCAGTTTTACTCATACTCATAGAGGGTCATTCGTGTCTCTCTCTTATTATTTCCATAATAATAATAATAGGTGTATAATTCTTACCACAATCATGTGTATTTGAAAACAAAAGAAGCAAACATCATTTTTTTTGTTATTTCAACATGGCAATTGGCAATTCATCAAATGGCGGTCCTCCACTCTGATGCTGACCTTACAATGTTAATCGGTACCATTCATTAAAGTAAAATTTACATCTGGTCCTTAAAGAGCGTGACTTAATGGTGTATGGCTCAAGATTTGACTTTTAGGTCATGGATTCGAATACAGAAAATATGTTTTTTGTAAACTCATGAGATAATAGGGTTTTAACTACTCCGTTTAAATTCGTAATTGGTGATTTAACAGCGAGATTTCCAACAACTCAAAAAAAAAAAAATTACATCCAAAAGAATCCTGACTGTTTGAAAGGTAGTTGAAATATCAAATGTCTTTACAAATCAATTGATTCAACTCAATTAACTCTTCTAAATCCCCATCCAAAACGTGATAGTTTTGGTTCTCGTCTTCCGGCGGCCACTAAATAAAAGCCTTTGATATTTGATGAGATATAATGAAACTTTTTTCATAATGAAATCCTTTGATATTTGAATTATGATGGTTTTGCTATCTTCCTCGGAAGAAAATGTAGTCTCCTTTTCTTCAATTGTGTTTGGAATCAATTGAATTTTGACATTAACGTTAACTTCTCTATTTGTTAAACACTACACGTGCCATTGGTAATGGACATGGTACGTCCGTAAGTCCTCACTCCGTATTCCGAGGGCTTAATTAGCTGGAATGGGTCCATTCCATTTGCCATTTCTCACACAAAATTTCTTACACATGCGTTGCTTCAAATATGTCACATTTAAAGGTCATTAAATGCTTTCTAGGGGCCTGGTCTAGTGCCACAACATTAATCACGCTTTAGCTTTCTTAGTGTAAAAGGCGTAGCTAGCACATGTCAATCTTTTTCATCTATTCATTGTCCAAGTTCGGTAATTTTCAATTCAATTCCATTGAAATAGAAAGAGATTCCTTTTACTTTCATTATAGAATGATAAAGTCACTAATTTAAAACAAACCATAAATATGGCATCAAATTATGTATTGCTGGTAGAGATAGTTACAACCTTTACCTAACCAATGATTTAGTGCCCATTATATCCTATCAAGACTTTGTCTAAAAGAAGTAAAGAAAGAGGGGTCCTAATAAAATAACCAAATGGGTAGTTTTGAGTTTAGCTAAACAGTTTGGACTGACAATTCTGTCCTTACAGTTTTGTCTTTACGATAAGTTTTGGAGGCAAATGTAACATGGCATTCATGTGCACAACATAGTCATTTTCTATCGTAACAAGAGAGTATAAATTGCTCATTTGTTTTAAGGATATGATGAGTCATTTCCGTTCGGTGACTATATCAAGTGAACTTTTTTTTCATTAAGGAAAATCCTCCTACAATTCAATTCATGGTAGGTTGTTATTGCAACCAGAATCCTAATGAGCTTTAATATGACAACTAACGAAAAGATTTTATCATAATCAATTCATTAAATTTATTTATAATCTTTTGCCACAACTCCTCATTTCAACCGGCCATTAGGGGCATCTATAATGGACCTACACTGTCATATTTGTCTCTCCCTGTTTGTTTTTTTTTTTTTTTTTTTTTAACAAGCCAATATCATTCACAGAACATGGGGTTTCTTCTTTTGAAGACTATTACCCAGGGGGGCATGGCCCATTCTATTTTCCACCCTCTCACAATTCACCTTCCAAGTCTTAATTGCTTCTTCTTTTTTTTTTCTTTTTTGGTTTTTGGGTATTAGCATATTACTGTTTTACTTGAAAGTCGGGTTCTAATTAGTCAATAGAAATTTCCCCTCAATCAGCAAACAAGTAATAATAATAGATGTTTAAATTTCAAACCTTGCATAGATTCTTTTAACTTTTTATATGCTTAAGGATAAGTGGCTAATAATGAAGAATTCAAAAGAAGATGGATCCAATGTAAGGTAAAACGCTCACAAAATTCTAATAGTTAAATATATATTTTATTTTTCCATTTTATTATTATTTTTTTGAAATCGTTGAAAACCCTACCGCCAAACTACTCATTATGGACTTAAGCGGAGCAGGTAAAACTCCGACTGTCCCAGGCTGGATTCGAACACCACGTCTATCAGAGACATTTTATTTTTACATATTAACGTGATAATCTTATAACAATTATTATCTAATGACATACAACTAACCCCAAATAGATGAAACTTAACAATACCAACTTAAAAATAAATTAGATATATTTTGCATTGAGAACACAACCTATGACAGTTTTATTTTTATGTTTCTGAAACTAAAGTATATCTAAACTCGGAAATTTATAAAGCCCGCCTTCGTACCAAGGCTACCATAGTACAAAAACGGATAGTATTATTCATTATGATCTCAGCATTGATTTGGGCTGATTACATGCTGATATAATTAGGTCAAGACATAAATATGGTGCATACGTGAAAGTATATATGACTGTAAGTTTTTATGTACTGATATAATTAAAGCGAGGGAAGACAAGGACCAGCCGGGGAAAAATGCTGCCGTAATAATAAGAAATGAAGCACTAAAAGGACAGGCTCTTTCTGGGCCTTAGAACATGTAGGTGTAGCTGTGGTTCTCATTTAATCTGGTTATATGACTCACCTTCTAATTGCTGCCAGTGCTAGTACTGCAAATAGGACCAATCTTGTTATTAATTTTCATAACCTCAAAAACCCAGTTTCAGAAATATAACGCTCTTGCCCAACTAGTCATATATTACATGCTTTGATAGTTTAGGATGATTCAACCAAATCCACCTAAATTGCTTGTAACTAGAAGAAATCCTGAAAAGAACACATTGAGGTTCCAAGAATATTTCAATTATATTAAAAGTGACTAAAATACACACGCTATGATGGGCGATTTTGTTACAGAGAATTACGCGAGGTGTGCAGTTTGTCACCAAAAGGGGTGAGAGAGTAACTCACCAAATCATCATTCTACTATAATTAGGGTTCCAACTTACAAATAAATCACTATGAAGATATTATGAATGTATAAAAAGAGAAGAGAGAAGAGTGTATGTAATTTTATTATTCATGTGAAGTCACATGCAAAAGTTCAATAGAGGTCCTCAAAGCTCCACCATTAGCAAGCAATGCACATTGATGTAATGGGACTAATGGGGCCTTGCTGCCTCTATTATCTATAGGGGGAACTGTTTGAAGATTCTTCAGCTTTTGAGAGTCTCAGAGAGAGCCTATAAGTCATAGCTTTGGGACAATTATTAGTTAGTTATTACCCAAGACTAACAGAGAAAATGTTGCTGAAACTTTTTGCTTTGATACCCTTTTTAATTCCTGAAATACCCATAATCATGGAAAGCCAATATATCACGCTCAACTGCTCAAGTAGTCAAGTATTGTGCACGTCTGATGATATAATAAGTGAATTTTACTCAATATAAGCTAACAAAGTTTTAAAGCATCTGAGGCTTTTGATATATTGTAGGGCTTGTTATGTTATGAAAGAATCTTTTCAAATCTTTGAGGATTTTCATGGCTCAAGGTCTGAAAACGATTAATACGGGAAATCAATTAAGTTACAGTAAAAGGGAAAACTTTTGAGCATGCATGGCTGGTGTTACAAGTTAATTTAATTTGATGGGTCGTTGCTCTGTTGCTTTTGTAATGGAGCCAAAAATATTGTCGTTTAAAAATTTTTAAGAGAAAATTTGCAAGCAGCATCACAGATGCCCATGTGATCTCTGCACTTTAGCAGTCATTTGATCCTCATAATAACAAAGATCAAATAAGTAATTAAGATGTGACCCGAACTTACAGCTGCAAGTGGTGGTACACTTTGGTACAGCCATTATTAACCCCTTAATACAAACAAGCACACGGAAGAAGAAAAGATGAGATGGTTAGTTACACATAATTTTTAAAAAGGAAATGTTAACGATCACTCGTTAAGAATTCATTTAAGAAAAATTTTGATAGGAAAAAGGAAAAAAATCATTAATGATTTGATAATTTTTTTCATTTTCTTTAAAAATGATGTCAAAACTTTCCTTAAATGGATTATTAACGAGTGCCCTTAGGACACTCGTTAGTATAACCCTTTGTAAATTCTAAAGTGGAGTTTTTAATAAAGAGATCTTAGCCCATTAAGATGGTGTTTACTTATTTTAAGATATTTATATTTTTTGAGTTGTTTGATTTTTTAAAATTATCACTTCTTTTAAGATATTTTGTCTTAATAAAAAAATAATTAAAATTCATGACTTTTATCTTAAGTTTGAAGTCTTAATAAACTATATAATTTCAAAATATTTAATATGTCTCTTTATAATTTATTTATTTCCTAATTATATTAAATATATTTTTAGTTATTCTTTTTTTTTTTTTGAGAGAATTCAACTAGTTGAACGTACATAACAAAAAGTATGGTGATTTATATTTTATTATTAAATTTATGATAAAATAATAATTTAATAATAATTTTTTTTAAAATATAATATTTTAGTATTAACTTATGTAAAATAATATTTTATTATTATTGACGGTTAATTGAATTAGTTAATCTTAGTATTAAAATGTAACTGTTAACTAATGATCAATTAAGATTGTGACAGATAAATAGTAAAATGTTATTTAAATTTTAACTACAAATTTAATAATATAATATTTTAAAATTTACAATATTCAATATATAATTAAATGTAAATAACCTAAAAAAAATTATTTAACAGTTCAAATCAAACCAAGCCAAGCTCAAATACAAAGGAAAAAGAGGGACCCTTTGTCCTTGGGAAGGGCAACAAGAAAGTGCAAACCAATAAGATTGGATCCCAAAATGTCCTTTTAGAGTTCACACAGAACCCAAAAACACCCATGGGTCTGTCTTTTGCCCCCAACAATCCCACATGGCTTTGTTTCATTCTCTCTTTTTACACCCCCTCCCTCAAACCTCAAGACTCAAGTCTCACCATAAATACACACACACCCCCCTCTTACATTTTCACATCGCCTCAAAAACCCCAAAACAAAAAACAAAAAACAAAATGGCTATCAGAAAATCATCAAACAAGTTATCTCAAAAAGCTGTGATTAAGCAAATTCTAAAGAGATGCTCAAGCTTGGGAAAGAAACAAAGCTATGATGAAGAAGGGCTCCCTTTAGATGTCCCAAAAGGTCATTTTGTTGTATATGTTGGTGAAAATAGAAGCAGATACATCATCCCAATTGCTTTCTTGACTCGTCCTGAGTTTCAAAGCTTGCTTCAACTAGCTGAAGAAGAATTTGGATTTGATCATGACATGGGCTTAACCATTCCTTGTGAAGAACAAGCGTTCCAATCCTTAACATCAATGCTCAGATAAAAAGAAGATCATTTCCTCAGGCTAAGTTCTTGTTTCTTTTTGGAGAGAAGAAAATGGCTAAAGATGAAGCTGCCTTCACTGCTTCTCTTTTTTTTTTTTTTTTTTATCTTCTCTTATTTTATTTTATTTTTCTTTTTACAGTGGCTCTAACCACCCAATGAAGAATTAATATTTAACCCATAGGTATTATCTGGGTTAATTATTTTTAGAGTTGTAAATCTCATAAGTTAATTAGCATTTTCCTCACTGAGGTGTGGTGTTGTATTTACTACCACCAAATCCAAATGTACCCTGTGAGAGATCTATTATTAATTAATTATCATATTGAGTTCTCAAGTTTATTTATATTTTATTATTTATTTATTTATTTCTCTTGTGCTCTTGTTAATTTCAACCTATTCGCATGCTCGTTTCATTAACTTTTTTCCAGTGGGTTTTGTCTTGGAAATCACATTAATTTATGCAAATAAGGCTGTTTCTGTTTTCAGTTCTGGTAACTAAACGTGAAGGGAATGAATGTTTCATCATATAAATATTGAGGAGTAAGAAAAGATTTGCATGCGTTATTTTATTATTTTTTATATATTGCGAAAATAATCACTCCCACTATTATTTCACGCTCAATTATTTAAATCAAAATCTTTCATCAGAAAAAGGAAACAAAAAAAAAAAAAAAAAGAATTCAGAAAGATAGATACACAATACAAACGGCACACGCTATTAAATCCACTTATTAGTCAACATCCAATAGGATTTAGGTTTTAAGGACCCATGTGACGGTGGTCCCCCACTAAAGCAAATCTCGCTGTATTTCTTTAAGTGGTGGCCCTCAAAAATGGACGGCTCAGATCACAGACCCACTTGTGTGGCAGTGAAACAATCTTGATAAAATAATTAATCAGAATGGTCAGAGCTGAGGCGCTTATAAATGACGGTGGTGATGATATTGATATATCGAAGAATCATGATTATGATGAAGATTGTATAGGGGCTTTGCAGGCCTATTGCCATTTCAGTGGTCCATCACCTAGAATATCAATATTGTAGTTTGTAGATTTTAAGAACTCCTTTTGATCAGTGGACCCAATAAACCGTACTGAACGGACACTTTTAAAAACCCTAAATTTATGGGGTTTTATTATTTATCTTTTTTGTAGTTCGCCATTAAATGATATTTTGATATCTTTAATGCATCAAAAATCACTTTGCCCAAGAAATGTATATGGCCTTACGATATCTAGTTGTAATCAACTGAATTGAGTAATTAGTCGGATTTTGAAAAATATTATTTTTAAATTTAAGTGTTATTTGTTAATATTTTTTTAAAGATATTAAAAAAAATCAGTTTATTAAATTTTAAATTAATGCTTTTAATATATTTTTCATAGCCGAACTTAAATAAAAATACTTAAAATAAAGTTGGATTTTTCAAATCTGACCCATTCACCAACCCTTGCCTTAGCTTCTACTAATCATAAAGTACTTGGGATAATAACATTTGAATCCCTAATTTATTATTTTTTTAATAAATAAAGATATAATTTGTCATTTGTTTCAAATCGGCCCCCAAAACGATTTATTGTCAAATTATAACCATATTTATTAAAATTGGATTGGATCGATCGGTTCAACGGGTTGAAACAGAACAGGAACCGATTATGAGTCGAGTCCGGGCAAACCTTAAAAATTGGTTAGGAAAAAATCGATCAAAACCAGCTAATCGATTCAAATTTTTTTATTTTTAAAATAAAAAATTAATTTAAATTTTTTATAATTTTTAATTAAATAAAACTATTTATGACATCAGTGAATTTTGTCTATTTTCTGAATGATTTAACTGGTCGAATCAATGATTCGTTGAACTTTTTATATCACTGGTTCAATCACCAATTCAATTCTGAAAATACTGATGATAACTTATAAACTCGTACAATGGAATGAAATGGTATCGTTACAATCTTTTACAGGAAACTTGATCATTTCAGTAGAGTTAAAGTCTATTTGATAGTAATAGAGAAATTATATCCTTATTCATGAAAACTTATAACTTAGGGAACTCATCACTGGATTAAATTATTCGATATAATAACCAAAATCTTAGACTTTTTTCCAAGTAAATTTTGCTCGAGTAAGACCTATAGAAGTTGGCTGGTTGAAGAAACTCAATAATATTTAAGAATTAAAGGGACCCCCATCAATTGAAAGGGGCAAAAAGTTCACATGTTGAATAGTATACAGTGAAAGATGCAATGAGCTTTCAAATCTTTGCTTTAATGAATTTTTATATATAAATTCAATATAAAACTTAATTCAATAATGAATCCAAATTCTAAAAGGAAAGGCTAGTTGAAATCGTATAGCTTACGGTTGATTTATTTTTTCATTATCCCATGTCTTTTCAATGATAATTTGCCCCCTAATTTATGCAACTTTAGTTTCATTTCTTCGATCAAGTTAGGTTTTGTGATCAAAATAGCAAATAGAGGACATAAAAAGCGGTACATACTCTTGAATATCTGCTCTCGGATTAGCCAATAGTCACGTGTGGTCAAGATATGTTCTTTTACTATTTTATTCATGTTCATTATTATCTACTAATTAATCACATGTATTTACACCAAAATGAGCTTTGAAAATCATAAATATTATTTCTCGTGTATAATCACACTCTCATTCGTTGAATCCTTTGTTGCGTGTATTTATAAATCAACTTAATTACTTGATGAGTTGACACGACAAGAATATAACAAAGAAATGATAATACACATCAATAGTACTCAAGACTTTCTTGTTTTCAAAACAATTATCATAATGAATTATTTAATGGCGTAATATGAATATAATACTGATTGAAGTGGGTGAGATAATTTGGATTATTAGCAACAAAACACAAGTTATTGTATCAAATCAAGTGGTTAGTTAGAGTGTCACATAACGTTATCTTGTTAGCAATATGTCATAATTGAAGAACATGAAAGACTTAAAGGCATATCTGAACTGAATCAACACGTCCATCGGTTCGGTTGTGTTAATATCTCATCTTAAGGCTAATGATGACATCAAATCTCGGCGATTAAGGCAAAATCAGAGTGTAATCATAACCAATTATTGTAACTAATTTCCTTTAAAAACGACTTGTTGCTTCTTCAATTTGTATGAGTTTGAATATGAAAAATGCTCCACCCACCTCATGTCAGTCTCCCGCTTTTGTCCCCCAAAATGATTTATTTATTCCCTCCTTAAATACTTATTTTTCATTGATTTTTGAAATAAATTATTTAATTAAAATAATTAATTAACTAATTAATCAAAATAAATCTTAAGAAAATATCACGTACATATCTTTATCTTATAGATTGGGGAGGTCTGACATGAGAGGGGGTAAAACAATCATCGTTGAATATTCATTATTCTTGTCACTATCCATCGGTAATTACATAAATATATACATATAATAATAATATTGTTATGATGAAGGAATTGTAGAGGTTTTATGGCGAAAATCCGGTAACGCAGCAGAATCGCGGAAAATCAAAATTTTCCGATTTCAAAATTTTTATTGGATCAATAAATAAACTTATTTATTTAATTATCCAATTATCAAATTCTGAAAAATTACACAATAAATCAAATTTATTGGCAATTATCGAATTGCCCCACAACTTTACAAATTGTTCATTTTAGTCTTAAAATTGTCAAAAATAATTTTGGATGATTCTAAATCATTTCTAAAATGATTTCCAACATGTCCAACACATCAAAATCAGATTGCAACAAAATTCCTAATTTTTGTCTAATTGCCGAAACCACCCCAGATTTTTCAATTCTTGCAATTTGGTCATTTTATGTTCAAAACATGTCAAGATCAAATTCAATCAACTTAAAAATTAATATGCATCATATACACACCATAATACATCACATATATGAAAAGCCCAAAGGTTAAGAACCCTAATTTTACAATTTCTTCAAATTGACAAATCTTACCAAATCATTTAAATCCATCACTTTAATTCAAAAACTTTACCACATCAATCAAGTCTCACCATCATGAAACAACTCAAGAACAATTCTAGGTCATCAATGAGTGGCTTAACAACTTTAGAATGACAACATGATTATCAAATAATCAAAAGTAAGCCATTGAAACCATTTCAAGCTCACTTATAAACCATACATCCATACATCTTCCAAACAAGTTCACAACCAATTAAAACACAAACTATAAGTGTAGAGACAACATCCTAGCAACACATGTTGAAGCTAAGCATGTTAGAAACATTTTCCATGTTGGAAGATTTAAAGAAAAACTTACAAAATTCAAAGATTTCCAAGCTTTTCTTCTTTGCCTTCAAACTTTTCTCTCAATTCTTTTGTATTTGTTTTGGTAACTAATGAACCCTTAACCTAATGAAATGAAACAAAACAATATATACCTCCACCAAAATGCCCTTGGCCGAATTTGGTATATAGAAAATATCTAGATATTTTAATTTTTGTTTCATTAAAGTTAGCTTATCAACTTGCATACTTGATCATTACACCTTTAATGAATATTCAACAAGTCAAAAAAGTAACTCAAGGCATTTCCAATAAATTTCAAAACTAAATATATTTATATTTTTAATTAATTTAATTTATTTAACAATTAAATAATTAAATAATTATTTAAATATAAATATTTTAATATATGTATTATATTTACTTTAATCTCCAAATACATATATATTATGATATTGTCAAATATCACAATTTGATATTTAATTAATGTGTATTTAATAAAATCTATCATTAAATACAAATACACAATAATTAGGAAATGACAATTATATATTTATGATATATGTCAAATATCACAATTTGATATTTAATTAATGTGTATTTAATAAAATCTATCATTAAATACAAATACACAATAATTAGGAAATGACAATTAGGTCCATTCGCATGTATTTTTCGTTTAACCTTTAAACGACTTATAAATAATCAGTATTATTCATAAAAGTTGCCATAGTGCTCTACGAGTATATTTAACTAGTGAGACTCTCTAGATTCAGACATATCCGTCACGAAATCCAATTTCGTGTCCATAATTTACCCACCCATAAATTATGACGACCACAGATAAACTCGCTAAATCATACAGGTCGAGGTCATAACATATGTATAATTCCTCTGTCACAGGTATCCGGATATATCCCAGAGATATATATGTAAATGTCAAATCTTCATAGGGGCAATTCCGTCGACGTCTCTATTAGCAATCTCTAAAAGAACACTTAGAACTACTTCTAAAGTGTACCACATGCCCATGGTTTTTAACTGATTGCTGATCATATTTGGACTACCTATGCTCTGTACACAGAACCGACGGATCCTATCTCGACACACACAGGACACCATGAGGATCTGTCCACACCCAATGAACATGCGAAGGTATGATCTAAATAGATCGGTGACGTGACTGTCATCTAAGTGTGGAAGATGTCTCATGTGCCCACAGTGGTATCTCAAGTCGAAGAATCATAAATGCTACTCAACCCGAGAAGATTCTTATTGACGTTGGTGTACCATCCATTAAGAATATTCGGTGAGTCGTTCAGTGTTTATCCGCTATAAACACCTACGGGTCTATACGAGTCTCCAAGACTCAAGGTTCATTGAGAAACCATTAGAATCATATATTCCAGTATACGACATGTACCGGCTCAACGAGTTTACTTTACTGACCAAGTAATGTAAACCTTGACCATGAACTATCTAAGAATGACAACGTCATGATACAACTCAATGTCAGTTGCGACGCTTTTGCAACTGCATCATTACTAATCATTTTAAGGTTGATTACGTCTTTACCATATAAGAAGTTATATTATATTATAGAAATTGCTAATTTTATTCATAATAAAACGTTTACATTAGTATTTACAAGGAAATACAACCGGGAATTGGCGCTCTGAGCACCAACCCCAACAAAATCTCTCACATACTCTAGTGCCAATAACGATTGTATATAATAATCATCGACTCCACATGTTTATCAAATAACTTCGGAGGTATGACCTTCGTAAGCAGGTCTGCTACATTATCTTCACTCGGTACCTTGTACATGACAATATCCCCTCGCGACACAATCACTCGAATGATGTGGTACTTGCGTTCCACATGCTTCGACTTCTGATGCGCCCTCGGTTCATTTGCTTGCACATGGCTCCAATATTATCACAGTATAACGGAATCGCATTCTCGATACTTGGGACAACTCTCAATTATGTGATAAAGTTTCTAATCCATACAGCTTCCTTTGTAGCTTCAGAAGCTGCAATGTATTCCTCCTCTGTGGTGGAATCTGCTGTTGACCCATGTTTGGAACTCTTACAAGCAAACTGCACCTCCATTAAGGGTAAAGACAAATCCAGATGTAGACTTTCTATCATCGGGATCCGATTGAAAGTCGGAATCCGTATACCCGTTAACTCGTAGTTCACTTCCTCCATAAATAATCAACTTATCCTTAGTACCTTAAAGAAACTTCACGATATGTTTAATGGCCATCCAATGGTCATTGCCTGGGTTAGACTGATATCTACTGGTTACACTAACAGCGAAACTGATATCAGGCCTAATACATAACATGACATACATTATGCTACCCAAACACGAAGCATAAGGTTGGTTAGAAATTCTAACATTCTCATCTTCTGTTTGTGGACTCATCTTCTTTGAAAGATGAATCTCATGTCTGAACGGTATATTTGTTGTCTTACAGTTACCAAAATTGTACCGTTCTAAGATCTTATCTATGTACGTTGATTGAGATAACCCAATCAGCTTCTTTTCTCTATCTCTATAAAGTTTTATGCCTAAAACATAGGAAGCTTCTCCCAGGTCCTCAATGGAGAAATTTTTACAGAGGTAAGCTTTGACGCCTTACATCATCCCTATATCATTCCTAATAATTAGGATGACGTTAACATAGAGGACTAAAAATACCATCATGCTCCCACTAGCCTTCTGATACACACAGGATTCTTCCGAATTCTTGAGAAAACCAGACGATCTAATAATCTCATCGAATCGAAGATTCCAACTTCGTGAAGCTTGTTTAAGTCCATAAATGAACTTCTTAAGCTTACATACCATACCCGAGTTTTCGCTGGACGTAAAACCTTCCGACTGTTCCATATAGATTTCTTCATCAAGAAATCCATTTAGAAAATTCGTTTTGACATCCATTTGCCAAATCTCGTAGTCATGATACGCAGCTATAGAAAGCAAAATCCTAATAGACTTAAGTATTGCAACTGGTGAAAAAGTTTCATCGTAGTCTATGCCAGGTTGCTACGTGTAACCTTTTGCTACCAGTCGGGCCTTATAGGTTTCAACCTTTTCATCAGGCTCGCGCTTCCTCTTGTAAACACATTTACAACCGATATGCACAATTCCTTCGGGAAGCGGAACCAAGTCTCAAACTTGATTCTCATGCATTGAGTCTAACTCGGATTTCATGGCACTTTGCCACTTCACAGAGTCGATGTCCAACATCGATTCTCTATAGGTAAAAAAGATCAGTCTCCTCAACTAAGAGAACATCGAGACTCTTTTCTTGTATCAAATACAAGCGTTCAGGAGGTCTAGATACCCATTGTGACCTACGTAGTGTGTTTTTTGAAGGTTCTTCATCTACTTGAACTTCAGGTTCCTCCGTTGGTTCGTTGTTTTCAGGTTGGACTTCATCAAGTTCAACATGTCTATTATTACCACATTCTGACAAAAATTCTACTTCTAGAAATTTTACGAAGCGAACTACGAACATATTTCAATGCTCGGTATCATAGAACATATATCCATTTGTATTCGAAAGATATCCAACAAACCTAAACTTTTGCCCTCGAGGCGAAAACTTATATTGTTGAGTCATCCTGACATAGGCAAGATAACCCCAAACCTTAATATAATTAATATTTGGTCTCCTACCAGTCCATATCTCATACGGAGTCGTAGGAACAGCTTTTGAAGGAATCTTATTCAAAAGATGTGCATCTGTTAAAAGAGAGTAGCCCCATAAGTAATATGGTAAATCTGTAAAACTCAATATTTATCGGACCATATCCAATAAAGTCTGATTTCTCATCTCAGACACTCCGTTGTGATGTGGAGTACCTGGAGGAGTATATTGAGCGAGAATCTCATTCTCTTTCATATAATCAATGAACTCACTACTCATATATTCGCCGTCTCGATCAGATCGAAGACATTTAATATATTGACGAGTCTGTTTTTCTATTTCACTTTGGAAATCTTTGAACTTTTCAAAGGTTTCTGATTTATGTCGCATCAGATAGACATAATTGCACCGTGACAGATCATCGGTAAAGGTAACGAAATACGAATAACCACTGTGAGCAGTCTGACTGAGTGGACTACATACATTAGAATGTACGAATTCTAGTAAGTTAGTGGCGTGGTGTCCAACACCAGAAAATGAGGATTTGGTTATATTACCCTGAATACACGATTCACAAGTTGGATAGGGTTTCAATGGTGAGATCTGGTATCAAACCATTACTAACCTATTGGGTAAGGCGTTTAACGTCTATATGATCTAGCCTCATGTGTCATAGTTCAGTATTATTAACAACAGGTAAACTACATTTATTAATCTCAGTATTCAAAATATCTTTAGAAGTATGCAATGTGTAATGACCATGCTCATTTGGACAACAAAGGATCTGAATATTACGTTTATCATATAAATATAAAGAACAGTTCTTACTATTAATATGATGACCTTCTGTATCTAAAACAAAAATAGATATAATATTTCCTGGTACAACGTAGCAATCATACAACAAATGGCTCTCATTTGGCAAAGGGATCTCGCATACTCCCACTGCAACTGCATCCAGAGAGTCTCCACTCCCAAAGCGCAACTGCATCTCTCTAGACTTTAGTTTCTTACTTTCTTCAACACATGTAACAGATTGCAAATGTGAACAGGACAAGCAGAATCCAAAATCCAGCTGGATGTAACAGCTTTACAAGCTAGTGAGATATCAATACTTGGAAAATAAATGTACTTGATGTAGATGTTCTATCCTTCCTTATCTGGGCAATATAGTCAGAACAGTTCCTTTTTCCAGTGCCCGACTTTACTGCAGTGATGGCATTTTGTCGTCAGAAGCCCTTTTGGGCTTTGCTATCTTTCCTTGTGGTTGAGAATCGAAACTCTTATTCTTCTTCGCTTTCGTCTTCTTTCCCTTTGAACAGGTCTGGGAAGAAGCAGAAAGTGAAGTAGGTTTCGGAGGGTGAGTCGGTACTCCATTCCTTTGGTCATCTTCCGTCGTGATCAGAATTCTATGCAGTTCATGGTATGAACATATAATCTCATTGATGTTGAAATACATCACGAATTGGCGATAAGAAGCTGTGAGCGAACCAAGAATGACACTCCTACCGAGAATGTCATTCAGAGGGAGATTATGTTGCCTCAGTTGATCGATCAAATCGATAATGTGAAGAACATGCGAGCTCACAGCTTGCCCCTCATCCAGTTACGTACGGAACAGTTCCATCGCAATTTTATGAACAATAATTTGTTCTTGGTTCATGAACGATTCTCTTAATCGCATCATCATACTATACGCATATGTCATGCCATAGTATTGTTTCTTGAGTCCCGGTGCCAGTGAACTTAAGATGTATGATTTAACTTTTAAATCGTCATCTTTCCAAGCTTGGAAAACTTGGAGCTCCTCCAGTGTTGCATCCTCAGACACAGCAAGGGGCATCGGTCCCTCAAGTACATATCTAAACTTCTCAGAATCAAGGACAACCCTTAAATCCAAATCCCAATCGGCGAAGTTCTCAGTACCTTTAAGTTTGTTCGTATCCAATATACGCGCAAATAGATTAGTCGATTGTGCCGCCATCGTAAATCTATCATATAGATTATGAAAAACGGTTAGCAGATATAAAGCAGTTTCATATAATATCAAAAACATTAACTAGATCATGTATTTTTAATCTAAAAATGCCTCTCCCACTAAATCATGTAATACTGTAATCCCCAAACAGAATACAAATATTTAATAATTAAATTAAATAAAAATAGTGAAAGCTGGATCCCATGAATATATTTCAGCTCACAGCTTTAGCACGGTCTCGCCTACATATATAGACAATTCCTTGTCAATTACTCAATAATGACTCATGGGTTTCCGGTCCTGGTCGTTTCTCGTTGTGACAACTTTGGCACCTTCACAAGGAGGCATACCAAGGTTCAACTCATCAATGATAAACTCAAGCTACTTGCGTAACCCTGACAGCTTTGGCACGTACAGGATTCCGCTTTCGCTTGAATTTATTTAGTATATGATATACATCCGGCATAAATAAATTTCTATCGGCTACACCCTCACAAGTTTGGTACGATCTCGGATGTAGTCACAGAAAAATATTCATAAATAATATTAACAAGACGGACCATGTAATATGCATCAAATACATAATTAACATAAAACCTTATTAATAAGGGATTTTCCGCAAAAGATGTTTTTTACTTTATTTAATCAAATTAAATAAACACATGCATGCATCAAGTAAAGATTAAATTAAACATTGAATTTAAAAGGCATAATCATATTAGGATGTCCAGAATCAGATTCGCTCTGATACCATTTTGTAGGGTTTTATGGTGAAAATTCGGTAACGCATCGGAATCACGGAAAATCAAAACAATATATATCTCCACCAAAATGCCCTTAGCCGAATTTGGTATATAGAAAATATCTAAATATTTTAATTTTTGTTTCATTAAAGTTAGCTTATCAACTTGCATACTTGATCATTACACCTTTAATGAATATTCAACAAGTCAACAAAAGCAACTCAAGGCATTTCCAATAAATATCAAAACTAAATATATTTATATTTTTAATTAATTTAATTATTTAACAATTAAATAATTATTTCAATATAAATATTTTAAATATATATATTATATTTACTTTAAATATCCAAATACATATATATATTTATGATATATGTCAAATATCACAATTTGACATTTAATTAATGTGTATTTAATAAAATCTATCATTAAATACAAATACACAATAATTAGGAAATGACAATTAGGTCCATTCGTATGTATTTTTTGTTTAACCTTTAAACGACTTATAAATAATCAGTATTATTCATAAAAGTTGCCAGTGGGCAACAGAACCTGGGCGACGCATGCTGTTCCGGGCTCGCGGCACTAGTTGGGAAATACTAAATAATATGGAGTCGCCACCCGGTGTGAACTGGGACAAAGATTTAAGGCCGCACTCACCCCTCGCAAGGGAAGACCTCAAACCGTTGGGTTCGGAATGGTCCCTTACTCATGTCACTTGTAATGAAAGGATTTATGTAATAATTTAATCAAGCTAACACTTATTTCCAAGAGTATCATGCTTCTAAATTCTCATATGCAAAATAAAAATTATGCACACATTTCACATATATCTCATATCTAAAATCGCATGCTTAACATATATCAAAATAGCAACGAACATACAACTTTATTTGCATATTACATTCAAGAAAACACAAGCACACGTATTAACCATACAAACATACATATGGGCACTTTTCCAAGTGGTACGTGGAATTGTATCCCAAGTACAGACCGCACTAACCGTCCATTCGGAATCGGCTACGGAATTTACGTCTGAGTTTCCATCCGATATACCACAAGAAATAATACTCAAATGTTATCACGACACAAGCATATGAATTGTAATTCATTAACATAGTTGTATTCATACATGTGGGGATAGCTACTAGGAAAACTATGCATGAAATCTAATGAAGATGACTCGATTCAGTGGGTGTGCGTTCGTGTAGCGTTCGTAAACGCGTTCGAACGGTAAACAGAAGGTTCGCGTTCGTGTAGCGTCCGAGAACGCGTTCGAACGGAACCAGACCTGATGCATTATGAAACTAAGAAAGTGCGTGGGCGTTCGTATAGCGTTCGTAAACGCGTTCGAACGGTAAACAGAAGGTTCTCGTTCGTATGGCGTTTGATAACGCGTTCGAACGGAAATGAACCAGAATGCTCACGTTCGTATAGCGTTTGTTAACGCGTTCGAACGGAAATGAAACAGAATGCCTACGTTCGTATGGCGTTCGTGAACGCGTTCGAACATGAGGGAGACCTGATGCATGACAAGGCAAAATACATGCGCGTTTGAGTTGCGTTCGTAAACGCGTTCGAACGGGAACAGACCTGATGCATGAAATGGGATGTAATACATAAACGACAAAATAAAGGGGGGGCGCGGCGAAGTACTGCCGTAAAGGTGGCCTTTTGGGGCTCTTGATCTCTCAAAGAGAGGACCTTTAGACCAACATACTAAGCCCATGCGCTCGACTGAATCATGCATACATAGAATGAAAAGCAATAATGTTAAACATAGTGTGCCCGATTGAACGTATCTTGTATCCAACCGAACACACATCAACCGGCGCGGCAAAGCCTCGTGGTAACGGGCTTTAGCCCATCCCCATAGGGGATCTCCATCGCACTTACTAAGCCCATGCGCTCGGTTGAATCATGCATACGAAAATAAAGACAATCATGTCAAACTAAGTATGTCCGATTGAACTATTTCGCATTCAACCGAACACACATCAATCGGTGCGGCAAAGCATCGTGGTGAAGGATTTTAACCCTCCAATTAGGGAACCTTTTATCGCACTTACTAAGCCCATGCACTCGATAGTATCATACGGGAATGAACAACATGCAGAATTTAAATGGCAAGAAATAAATAAACCAAAGCAACGCAAAGCAAGAGAAGGTGCCGTTTACTCAAGTGGTACATGGAGTTGTGTCCCAAGTACAGACCGCACTACCGTCCATTCGGATTCGGCTACGGAATTTACGTCTGGGTTTCCATCCTATATACCACAAGAGACGACACTCTTCCATTCATCCAATACCCACAACACACGTCATACACACAAAAATGTCACAAATACAGAAAATATAATCAAAATAAATAATCAGAAATTAAATAAGAATAAATGTGAAAGATACCCTCAGGTCTAACCTTTTAAGCTGTCTCTCGGACTCGCGTTCCACGAAGATCGAAAGGGGGGTAAAGCTCCGCAACTTTTCTGGTTCACTGGTTTGCCTCTTCCTTCACTGTCCGGCCACTCGAGCTACTGTTCCGACTCCGTTTTGCTGCTGTTTCCTTATGGTTTTGCTGCTGTTCCCTCTGTATCCTCTGCTTACTGTTGGTGGGCTGTTTTGGTGTTCTTTTTAGTGTGGTTTGGTGTGATTATTTCAAAGGTTCTAAGTGTCTTTTAGGTTACCGTTTTTAAGGGATTAAGGACTGTTTTGGGAGTGGTTTAGGTTGCTGTGTTTTGTGTGATTTTCGGTGGTGGTTAGGGATTGTTTTGGTGTGATTTTCGGTGGTGTGAGGGTGAGGATCAAGGGAGTGATATACTTGTGATGTCTAGGATTTCTTGCTATAATTCTTGTGTGAATTGTGTGTATGAGCTAGAGAGATTGGAGAGGAGGGATGACTAGGTTAGGGGTTGTTTATATAGAGAATGGCTAGGGCTTCACCTTGTCTCACAAGGAAGAGATTTGGTTTCCAAATAAGGAGAGATGGGAAAGACATATACAAGATTGAGGGGGGACAAAATATTTTAATTTAGGAAGTCAACTAATTTAAATTGGTGTATATCTTATTGAATTAGGAAGTCAAATATTTGATTGGTTTTAATTGGTTAGGATTGATTTTAATTAGGCAAATCTTATTTTTAGTTTTAGTATATAATATATTTGATTTATTTAAGTTAGGCAATATTTTATTTTATGTTTCATTTAATTGGTAAATGATTTAAATATTTTATTTAATGTTTAATATTTATTTATTTAATTTGAGATGTGTTTTATGGGCTTTGGGGGGCCAAATGGGCTGGGGTGTGAGGCTAACAGCAAAACCAGAATTACCGGCTCCGTTCGAACGCCTCCTCGCACGCGGCACGAACGTCCGCAATCTGCACGAGGTTCGAACGGAGGAACGAAGGCAGCACCAACGAAGACAATGAACTTGTGGAATGAACTTGATGACATACTTATTCCGAATTTCCCATTCCGACCTCCGTTTCCCGCAATATCCTTAGCTAAAAAGGTAGTGCCTCCAATTGAGACTCATCATCGGGTTTCACATGCGAAAATGCAATGCCTACATTGCCCTAGTGCTCTACGAGTATATTTCACTAGTGAGACTCTCTAGTTTCATGCATATCTGTCACGAAATCTAATTTCGTGTCCATAATTTACCCACCCGTGAATTATGACGACCACGGATAAACTCGCTAAATCATACATGTCGAGGTCATGACATATATATAATTTCTCTGTCACAGGTATCCGGATATATCCCAGAGATATAAATGTAAACTTCAAATCTCCATAGGGACAATCCCGTCGACGTCTCTATTAGCAATCTCTAAAAGAACACTTAGAACTAAATGCTAAAGTGTACCACGGGCCCATGGTTTTTAACCGATTGCTAATCATATTTGGACTACCTATGCTATGTAAATAGAACTGACGGATCCTATCTCGACACACACATGACACCCTGAGGATCTGTCCACACCCAACGAACAGGCGGAGGCTGATCTAAATAGATCGATGACGTGACTGCCATCTAAGTGTGGAAGATGTCTCATGTGCCCACAGTGGTATTGACCGGTGTAATCACACACGTATAATGCAAGCGCACGTATCGTTCAAGTAGTATAAAAGTATCGATCCCACGAGGACTTAAAACCTTTTGTTATTAATTTATGAAGTCTAATTTTTACGAGTATCTAATGGATTGGTTATTTGATTGGATGGTGACTTTAAACTTAAAACAAGTAAATGAAATTGCTTGAAAGTAGATTTAAGAAAATTCAATTTTATAAAACTATCCAGGGTTGTGAATCTTTCCAATATCATTTTTAAAGATGAATGTTATCTTACGGTTGTGTAATATATCGATTTATTAACCTGAAACACGAAATTATTTAAAAGCCTCTACCGATGGTCAGATAAAAATACCCAGTGTAACCCAATTAATTATATTCCTATGTCAATTAAGTTATCTGAATCATTAAGATTAAGTTCCAATTATGGCTACCCCCGCCCGACAGGTATATTCATATCCTGTAAGGAAATCTATTAAAAGATTATCTATCATCAAGGAAGATCGTGGGCTATTAAGTCTAAGGTCTTAAACCTAAAATCCATTTTCCAAGTTCACTTTAAGTTTACCGAATCAATCTTATTAATGGCCAGTTAACAAGATGCATTAAGACTAAGGCTCAATAAATAAACCTTTATATTACCCAAATCGTAATTTAACCCCTTATAAACCGGTGATAATTGACTTCATCACAATCCTATATAACTAACTTAGTTATGACATATAACTAGGGCTGGTAAAAACTTAAATAAAATAAAATACATAAAGTAAATTGCTGGAAATTAAATACTGAAAAGTAAATTGCTGAAAAGTAAATTGCTGAAAGTAAATTGCTGAAAAGTAAATTGCTGAAAGTAAATTGCTGAAAAGTAAATTACTGAAAGTAAACAAAGTAAAAGTACAATAAAAGAAAATGTTGGGGGTTAGAGGATCCATTTTATTACTACTATTTTAGATATCTCCCTTAATACAATATATTAATTTTGCGTGATAATTATCAACCAGCCATATAGGCGGTATCCTGATTAAGTCAAATTAATAATTAATTACCAACCGACCAACCAGGCGGTATCCATGCTTAGTCAGGTTTAAAACCAATTTATAATTAATTACCAATCGGTCAATATAGCGATATCATCATTAAGTCAGGTTTTAAATAATTATTATATTATAATTAAGGGAGATTAATCTAAATTTTAGTAATAAAAGCTTTACTTCTTACCCCAGCAAGGGGGAGTTACCTCCTCATTACTGAAAAGTAAAAACTGAAAATTAAAGAAAGAAAATTAATGTGCTTAAAAGTTAATTGCTGAAAGTAAATACTGAAAAGTAAAGAAAAGAAAGTGCAAAAATAGAAATTAATTATTGAAAGCTGTAAATAAACAAGCAAGATACAATCTTCTTAGTATTATTAAGGAATTACAAAGAAGAAAGTATAAATTTACAAATGAAATGACTTGGTATTTATAGGCAAAATTTTGCCTCCACCAAATCCATTATTAAATGCTCCACCAAATCCATTATTAATTGCTCCACTAATTGCTCCACCAAATCCATTGTTAATTACTCCATTAATTACTCCACCAAATCCTCCACTAATTGCTATCATGTTTGGTGGAAGTTTGACTATTTTTATTTTTTATTTTTTATTTATTTTTTGCTTTGAAAATGACTTTAATAATTACGCATAACACACTTCCAGATGTTTCATCAATTTCGGTCATGAAATCTTCAGAATTCGAAATTATTTTGTTCTTCAAAGTTGTATATCTTTGAGTTTTCTTTAATCTCAAACTTGAATCAGCTCAATCCGATATCGGAGTAAAATGTTATCCCAAACTACGACAATTGCGCAAAACTGGAATTTCCGAAACTGTACTTCGTTAGAACGCCCTTTCAAGTTTCCAATCTCCAAAATTAATATGTCAAGTCCAATTTTTGCCCTTATTTGACCCATATTTCATCCTAAATGATTCCATTGAGTCCCAATATTATTTTATCTGCAAAATAAACTAAAACACATCAAAATGTTCATCAAACCCGAGAAACTAAATAAAATATTAAGTAAAAGGGGCGATAAATATTGATATATTTTCCGCTCATCAGGTATCTCAAGTCGAAGAATCACAAATGCTACTCAACCCGAGAAGATTCTTATTGACGTTAGTGTACCATCCATTAAGAATCTTTGGTGAGTCGTTCAATGTTTTTCCACTATAAGCACCTACACGTCCATACGAGTCTCCAAGACTCATGGTTCATTGAAAAACCATTGGAATCATATATTCCAGTATACCCCATGTACCGGTCTCAACGGGTTTAATTTACTGACTGATGAGTGGTAAATGTATCACTATTTCCCACTCATTTGACCTAATATTTTGTATAGTTTCTTGAGTTTTGTGAATATTTTGATGTGTTTTGTGTTATTTTGTAGATAAATAAAGTTTCAGGACATTATGGAGGAGATTTGGGGCCAAAACAGTAAAAAAAGATATCAATGGGCAAAAATATAATTTGGCGCATCACGCAGTGCTCCATGCGCAGCAACGCCTAACGTGCGCCGCCCTGTGCTAACTTGCGCCGCTTCATGCTAAAATGCACCGTGCCATGTGTCAAAATCTGAGAAGTCTGCTAACATGCGTCGGATGCTAACGTGCGCCTGCCACATGTCAACATCATAAGAGATCTGCTAACGTGCACCGTGACACGTGTCATCATCCTATGGTGCCGAAAATCACCATCGCCAACGTGTTAGCCACGTAGACGTCCACATCAGCAACATGCTAATTATTGCATGTCACGTCATCATCAGCCAATCATTGCTTGCCACGTGTCGTAATCTTATGGTGCCGACAATCCACATCGCCATGTGTCGCCACTTCAGCACAATTATTGAGTTAATCATCCAAAATGCCACGTCAGCAGATAAGAATCCGAAGCAGCCAATCAGCGACTGACACGTGGCAGCGTCGCGACGCAAGAGCAATTCATGTGTCGCGACGCGTGAGGCTAATGGACACCTATAAATAGAGCTCGAAATTTCAGTTTCAGATATACCTTCCTCTCTGTAATTCTCTGAATAAATAAGGAGTTTGTAAATAGTTTTCTTTAAATTTCAGTTTTTAATTAATTTTATTTACTTTCTGTAATAGTAATTTACTTTTTTTTACTTTTTCAGTTTTTACTATTCAGCTATGAGGAGGTAACTCCCCCATGCTAGGGTGAAATGTAAATCTTTTATTATTACTATTTAGATTAATCTCCCTTAATTATAATATATTCACTATTTAAAACTTGACTTAACAAGGATACCGATATATTGGTCGGTTGGTAATTATTACAAACTGGTTTTTAACTCGACTAAGCATGGATACCACCTGGTTGGTCGGTTGGTAATTACCGCTTATATGGCTGGTTTATGGACAAATTGTGATACCGTATTTATGGTCGGTTGGACTTAATCTGACTTAATCAGGATTCCACCTGGTTGGTAATATCACACAAGTTATTATATTATATTAAGTGAGATATATATAATAATAGTAATAAAAGTGGATCCTTTAACCCTAACATTTTATTTTATTGTATTTTTTCTTTATTTATTTTCCAATAATTTACTTTATGTCTTTTATTTTTAAGTTGTTACCAGCCCTAGTTATGTGTCGTAACTAAGTTAGTTATCTGGGGTTGTGATGAATTCCAATATCACCGGTTTATAAGGGGTTATTTTATAGTTTGGGTAATTTAAAAGTTTATTTATTAAGTCTTAAGCTTAATGCTTCTTGTTAACTGGCCATTAATAAGATTGATCTGGTAAACTTAAAATAAACTTGACAAATGAATTTTAGGTTTTAGCCCTAGACTTAATATCTCACGATCTTCATTGAGGATAAATAATCCTTTAATAGATTTCCTTACATGATAGACATATACCTGTCAGTCGGGGGTAGCCATAATTGGAACTTAATCTTAATAAATCCAGGTAATTTGGTTGACATAGACATATGGTTCAATTGTGTTATATTGGGTATTTGCATCTGACCATCGACAAAGGCTTTTGCATAATTTCGTGTTCCAGGTTAGTAAACCGATATATTACACAAACATGAAATAACCACTTCATCTTTAAAAAGATATTGGAAGAATTCACAACCCTGGATAGTTTTATAAATTTTAATTTTCCTCAACCTACTTTCGCGTAATTTTATTTACTTGTTTTTAAGTTTAAAGTCATCACCCAGTCAATCAATCAATTTGTTAGATACTAGTAATCATTTGGCCTCATAAAAATTAATAGCTTAGGTTTTAAGTCCTCGTGGGATCGATACTTTTTATACTACTTGAACGATACATGCGCTTGCATTATACGCGTGTGATTTCACATCAGTCAAGTTTTTGGCGCCGTTACCGGGGACTTAGTTATCTTTTACTATTAGTTTTGAGGTTAGATACCTTTACTTGTATCTATATTTCTTTTTACTTATTATTTCTATTTTCTTGTGTTTTAGGTTCTCAGACACTACATGAGACGAACCAGAAGCTTTGAACTCCGACCGATTGATCCAGAAATTGAAAGAACCATCAGACAGTTGAGAAGGGAAAGACGAGAAAGGCAAGAAGCAATTGTTAACATGGAACTTGAACCTTTAGAAGTTGCACCACCAATCCCCATTCGAGACAGAACCATTATGGTGGTCGACGACTTCATTTCCTGTATTGTACTTCCTCCTTTACCAGCAAATGCATGTGACATCAAAACATGCATTCAGATGATTCAGCAGTCAGTGCAGTTTGGGGGGAATGTAACTGAAGATCCTAATACCTACATCAGCAACTTCGTGGAAGTTTGCGGCACTTTCAATTACAACCGAGGAGCTGAAGAAGCAATTCGACTGCATGTTTTTCCATATTCCTTGAAAGACAGAGCAAAAGCTTGGCTACATTCACTACCAGCTGGTTCCATTAGAACTTGGAACATTCTAGCCACCAAATTCCTTGCAAAGTATTTTCCACCAGCCAAAACAGTAAAACTGAGGAATGACATCACATCCTTTGTACAACAAGACTCGAAAACTCTTTATGAAACTTGGGAAAGGTACAAATATTTGCTCCGGAAATATCCTCACCATGAGATTCCAAAATGGCTTCAAGTCCAAACCTTCTATAATGGACTTTCTAGACTGATGAGAACCACAATTGATGATGCTGTTGGAGGAGCTTTGATGGCAAAAGGAGAAGATCAAGCCTGGGACCTAATCGAAAAAATGGCTAACAACAATTCCTTGTGGCCAACAGAAAGAATCATGATTCAAAGAATTGCTGGAATTTATGAAGTTTGAGCCAACACAACAGTTAATGCAAACCTAGATCAGATATGCAAATTCATGGAGACTCTCAGTATGCAAGGCAATATTGGAGCCACAAGTTCACCATATGGAGGATCACCAGAACCAAACCAACTTGAAGAGACGGTGAAATTTGTCAACAATTTCAACAGACAGGGGAACAATCCATATTCCAACACCTACAACCCAGGGTGGAGGAATCATCCCAATTTCTCATGGAGCAACAATTCAGGGTAGAAGAGCAATCCACCACCTGGATTCCAACAGCAGAACTATCCCCCACCCGGATTCCAACAGCAACAGAACAAAGGCCAGGAGCAGGCAAATGAAACAGGAATAGCTGAAGTGCTGACTCAGCTTAAAAAATATGATGATATGTTTCAAAGTCAATCTGTCTCTATTAAAGCATTGGAGAATGAAATTGCACAATTGGCCAATGCTCAGAGTTACAGACCGCCATGTACCCTTCTTAGCAACACATAAACAAATTCAAGGAACATGGGGAAAGAGCAATGTCATGCCATCATTATAAAAATCGATATTGAGATCAACAAAGGTGTTGGAATCAAGGCAACAATTGAAGATTTTCTAAAAGAAGCAGAACAACAGATGGAGGAAAAAGAAGCAAAGGAAAAAGAATCAGAAAGAATCACTCTACCTCCACCTTTTCCACAGCGACTTCAGAAAAACAAACTGGACAAGCAGTTTGCTCGTTTCTTGGAGGTTTTCAAAAAACTGCACATCAACATTCCATTTGCAGAAGCGTTGGAACAAATGCCCAGCTATGTTAAATTCATGAAAGACATTCTTTCACGAAAACAGAGATTGGGAGATTACGAGACAGTAACATTATCAAAAGAATACAGCGCCATCATTCAAATGAAACTTTCCCCGAAATTGAAAGATCCTGGCAGTTTCACCATTCTTTGCATCATAGGAGAGCATAACTTCGGTAAGGCTTTGTGTGATTTAGGTGCGAGTGTTAACTTGATGTATTTTTCTATTTTCTGGAAATTGAAAATTGGAGAAATAATGGCCACCTCAGTCTCTCTACAACTTGCTGATAGAACGCTCGTATTTCCGAGAGTTGTAATTGAAGATGTGCTGGTCAAAGTTGACAAATTCATTTTCCCAGCAGATTTTATTATCCTTGATATGGAGGAAGACGAAGACGTGCCGATCATACTCGGGAGACCATTCTTGGCTACAGGTCAAACCATTATTGATGTACAAAAAGAAGAACTAACATTGAGGGTACCAGACCAAGAAGTAAAATTCAATGTTTTCAAAGCCATGGAATTCCCGGATGACGAAAAGAAGGAAGAATGTTTCAGACTTGATGTGATACATAATACAACCAGAACTCCAATGCAATGTAAAGTTCTACTAACAAACTATCTGTGGAGCCTGAAAATAAAGCGTTCTGCGTACTAAATAAGTCTATTCTTGCACTACAAGCAACAGAAGAGAAACAGTTCCACCAGTACAGAATTGGAGGAATTTTGACCGGCGTAAACACACACGTATAACGCAAGCGCACGTATCGTTCAAGTAGTATATAAATATCGATCCCACGAGGACTTAATTCCTACTATTGTTATTAATTGTTGAATCTATTTATTTACAAATATCTAATTAAAGGGAGAATGGAATTGATTGCTTTTGGTTGATTGTAGATTTGCTAAATAAATAAATAAATAGATAAAAGAAAATACTAAGGAAAATAAAAGACACAAAAATCTAAGGTTGTGATTTCTTTTAATATCATTTTAAAGATGAAGTGGTTATATTAAAGTTGGGTAATATATTGATTTATTAACCTGGAACACTAAATTATGTAAAAGCCTCTTCCGATGGTCAATTACAAATACCTAGTATAATCCAATTGAACCATATGTCTATGTCAACCAAATTACCTAGATTCATTAAGATTAAGTTCCAATTATGGCTACTCCCGCCCGACAAGTATATTCCTATCCTGTAAGGAAATCTATTAAAGGGTTATCTATCCTCAAGGAAGATCGTGGGCTATTAAGTCTAAGGCTGAAACCTAAAATCCCTATGTCTAGTTCATTTTAGATTTACCACATCAATCTTATTTGTGATCAGACAACAAGAAGCATTAAGCTTAAGACTTAATAAATAACCTTTAAATTACCCAAACTATAAAATAACCCCTTATAAACCTGTGATATTGAAAGTCATCACAACCCCAGATAACTAACACATAACTAGGGTTAGTAAAAACTTAAAAGTAAAAGACATAAAGCAAAAATACTGAAAAGTAAAAGACATAAAATAAAATAAAATGCTAAGGTAAAAGGAATTAATTTTACTATTTACTATTTAGATCTCTCCCTTAATATAATATATTAACTTCAAATTAAGTTTAACCAGCCATAAAGGAGGAACCAAAATAACCAGCCATAAAGGCGGAATTAATATTTAATTACCAACCGACCAATCTGGCGGTATCCTTTTTAAGTCAATATTTTAAATAGTGAATATATTATTTTTAAGGGAGATTAATCTAAATAGTAACAGTAAAAGAATTACCTTTTACCCTAGCTGGAGAAATTACCTCCTCATGGTAAAATGTGTCATGGTTGTCGCCCGAGGACATGCTTGCGGCGCACTATACAAGACTCATGTGAAGATTTGTGCAGACAGCCTCAATGTAGCTGAAAAGAAGGCTTCTCAAAATCTGTGGAACCAGAGACTCGGACACATGAGTGAGAGAGGGTTGTCTACCCTAAACAAGGAGCTTACCAAGAATGCTGCACGAAGTCCTTGCAACCACTACTTGATTGGTAAGCAACGCAAAGTCCCGTTTAATTTCTCTTCAGAGAGAAGATCGGAGTTGCTCATTTTGGTGCACTCTGATGTTTGTGGTATCTTGGAGGTCGATTCATTGGGCGGTAACGAGTATTTTCTAACTTTCATTGATGATGCTTCTCGGAAAATCTGGGCGTATTTCCTCAAGACGAAGGATCAGGTCCTAGATCAGTTTAAACTATTCCACGCCATAGTAGAGCATGAAACAGGGAAGAAGCTGAAATGCCTTCGCACAGACGATGAAGGCGAGTACAGTTCCAGAGAGTTCGAAGCCTACTGCAGGAGACACGACATTCGACATGAGAGAACTGTTCTACACACACCACAACATAATGGTGTCGCTGCGAGAATGAACCGCACCATTATGGAAAAAGTCAGAGAAATGATCAGTATGGCTAAGCTGCCAAAGCCATTCTGGGGAGAAGCTGTTCGTGCCGCCTGTTACCTGATCAACAGATCACCATATTTACCGTTGAACTTGGAGATTCCGGAGAAAGTGTGGTCTGGTAAGAATCCCTCATACACTCACCCTAGAGTATTCGGTTGTTTAGCCGTTGCACATGTATCCAATGAGCTCGGGAAGAAGCTCGATGCAAGGACAACTCCATGTATATTCCTAGGCCATGGAGATGAAGAATTTGGATACAGACTATGAGATCCGAATGTGAAGATGGTCATCAGAAGCCATGAAATATAGTTTCTTGAAGACCGGACAATTGAAGACATTTAAATGCCCATGATATCTTCCAATTCCAGTGCCGACAGAAATCCAGACCCAGCACCAGCACAATTGGCCACAGATATGGTGCACGAAGAAATTCCAGAAGCAGAACCAGATGAGGCAAATAAGGATGTTGAGCAGGGGGAGACACAGCCTGTTCCATCAGAGATTACAGAAGAGAGTGTTGAGCAGGGGGAGCCGCAACCCACTCCAGTAGAAGCTACAAGATCATTCACAGAGATAGATGATGATAGACCTCCAAAAACCAGTAGACCTCAGACAAGAAGATCTGAGCGAGGCATGATTCCATCAACCAGATATCCGGGATCCAAATTTATTCTGCTTACTGATGAGGGGGAGCCAGAGAGTTTCCCACAAGGCAAGAAGGCTCTGAGGAACAAATGGGTGAATAAACATGGCAGCAGAACTGTGCAGAGACACTACAGAAGACTATTGTGCAGAGACACAAGAATACTGTGCAGAGACGTAGTGAAGTGTGTTGTGCAGAGACACAGCCGACATGTCAACAAAGATGATCACTTAGGACAAGCTAGAGTTGTGCAGAGACATAGCCAGGATAGCTGTCAGATAACGATTGTTTCAGATGCAGCTGGAGGGAGAGAATTGTAGAGTACAGCCACTGCATGACCTGCATGAAGCAACACAGAAGCTTCCCCCATGGTTTCCAGCAAGCATCAACAATCATACATGAGTCCAAGTTAACTTTCGGTGGCTTGATTGGGGCTTTGGTTGTCATTGGTGATAGTCAACAAATGGTGAGCAAATGGTGCCACCAAATCAGGGAGTGAAAGGTGGGTGAATAGTAACAAACCTTTCCTATAAATTCAAGCATTCCCAGTGAGCTTCATCACCCCAAATGAGTGTAATAAGCTCCAGCAGCGAGCATGAGAGTGTTGTAGTGAGGTTTTTGTAAAGTTTCAAGTTTGTAAACTTTTGTAAATCTATTCTTGTAGTAATAGAAATTTAATTCGGTTTTTTCCTCAAAGACACTCTAAAGTGATCGGTGAATCACAGCAAAAAACACAATTACAGAAACATAATGGAGAATATAGTCTCACCTGTTTGATCTTGTCATCATCAGCCTCCGAGGAACAAACAACACAATTCTCGTTCCTGAAAGTAATAAAAAATTATAGGAATTAGAGACAAAATCAAAGCTGGAGAAAGCAAGAAGTATTTCCAGAGAGTATATCAATGTATAAATTCAGCAGTCAGTTGTGAGAATTGTTGTATAGGTAGACCCATAAGTTCAGACGAATCAAGACAGTTAAAATGGATGTACACAATGGAGCCCTAGGGTCATTAGACCTTATTGAATATTGAGACAATGGAAGTTAATCCAAAACAGGCAAACAAATCCACAGCCAAAACTTTTCCATTCAGACTGGAGGAATCAAGGGTTTCTAGTTCTTGATTGTCCATTATGCTAAAATATAACAATTAGATATATATTTAATTCCAGAGAAGACTCGCTAAATTCCTTAACCTATGTACATACAGACTGATTTACTATCTATAAAATCCTGCATATAAGGAAAGAGGCCTATCCTTTTGTTGGCTCAAAAGTGAAGAAGGGATTGGATTGAAGAGATGAAAGTCAAGTTACTGTATTGAATAAATTAGACGAACTGATTCAACTAACAGCTGATGCCTACCTTTGTAATCGGTCCTCAATTTCCTTGCATCTAGCCAAAGCATCGTGATGACTCCTCTTTTCATCTTGAATCTCATTTTCCAAACATTCTATTTTTGCTCGCAGAAGGTTCACCTCAATCTCTAATTCCTGGGTACGTGTTTCAAGTGACCTGTATGACTCTGCCATACAATTGAGCTGTGTCTCAGCCAAGCTATTTGACTTTTGAACCAAAGCCAGTTGTGATTTAACTTCTGCTAGTAGCTGCTCAGTTTCATGTAATTGAGACTTTGTCATCTCTAAATTTTCAGTACATCTAGCTAGATCAGTTGCCAAATTATCTTTCTCGAATTTCAGTTCTTCAAATTCTTCCAATGAGAATTTGCAAGCTGTAGTTTCTGATTCACAGCCTGCAACTATATTACTATCACCAGGAACCTCCGGATCTGAAGTTTGACTAGAAATGTGGGCACAGCGATTTGGATGTCTTTCACTTGATGTGTCTCTCTGTATAACCTTATTCTCTAGTAAAGCAACCTTATCAATGCAATCGGGACTAGTGGGTTCAATTTCAGTGTTGTAGCCCATAACATTTATTCTGCGTTCAGCGGCTTCAGCTAAAACACGAGAGAGGGCGAAAACAAAATCAACCAAACATGTGTTGCTGTCTATAACCTTATTATAGGAGACAGCGAACTCCTCAATCTTCTGGCTGAATCCGTTTTCATTGGTTGTGTCATGCACTGCCCTTGCTTCTTTACCCAGGGACAAAACAAAGTCATGAATTTGAGTAATGGCAGCTATCAATTCCTGGGTTATGATATGTACGGCCAAATCGATTTTCTTCTCTGTATTGCTTGAGAAATCAGAACATTTTATTTTTTCAGATACACAACTGGCAGAGTGCTGGTGCACAGTACCATATTCATCCTCTGCAACACATTTAATATCCTCCATTATCTTTCCCATATTAGCATCTTTGGAGATGGACTCTAGAAACATAGAGATTCTTGATCGGAACTTCATTAGTTGAAGTTGGCCTGCATCAGCTTCAGGATTGGTAACAGACAATTCCATATTAGAAGATAACTTATCAACTGGTGGATTCATGTCCCGCTGCTGTTCAGACCGCATATCTTCACCAGAAGTGACCCCTCCAGAAGCGCCATTGTTCAGGACTTCAGATATCTTGTTGTTTGGACCATCAGATACAGTGATGGCAACATTTGAATTTTTGTCATTTGATAAACAAGCCAACTTCTCCATCTCAAGAAAGTCATCCATTAGCCTTAAATGCTTTGCGATTTCAGCTTTGTTTGACTTCTCGACTTTATTTTCCTTCTTGATCTGGGAGATGTCAGATATCAATGCTGTTGCCCAAGAGTCAGCACAGCTTGCCTTGTCATCATATTCATCTTCAGACATTGAGGACATGCTAGGGGGATTGTTATCATTTTTAGTTGTGTACCCTTCGGCAGAAATCCGAACCACAGACTTTGATGGACTTTGCTGTTGAGTTCCGGTTTGCATTTGTGCTTCCAAACTTTGAAGCTTGTTAGCTGTCTGAGCACAAAGATTCCTTGAAGCCTGCAATTCACTGTTACGCTTTGCCAAAGCTTCTTTCAGCATCTTTGTTTCTTCTTCCATTGTTAATAACCGTTCTGTGAGAAACTCATTCTCCTTTTGGAATTTCTGTGCATTGTCTATTGAAAACTCAGATACTGGGGATAAGTCTGGACTAGTTGGCTTGACAGGGGACCTCCTTAGCCTGGTATCTCCATAGTCTCTGCCTAAACTTTCTACCTCCATTTTCATCTGTGCAAGAGCAGCAGGACCTGGCAACTTCTTCCGCACAAGACCACGTAATCTCTGGCATTCTGCTTCTAGCTTAGCTATTTTCTTGACACTCTCCATATGCTGCTTGGTGGCTGCTGCTGCAGACGTCATGCTCATGTTCTTTTCTTCATTACGAATTTCCAGCTCTTTGGAAACGATGTGGAGCTCATATTTGGCTGAATTGATTTCCCTTTCACATTGTTCGATATTGCCCTCCAGAAATTCAATTTCAGCCTCAGCTTGTGATTTTTCTTCACTTATCTTGATTAGCATGTTAGAATGCTCTTGCAAAGACCTTGAAAGTGCAGCAGTTTCAGCTGCGGACTTAAGGAGTTCTTGCTCAAAGTTTGCCATCTTCGCTTCAAACTCGAGCCTAATTTTATCACATTGCTTAGTTTTGGTGAGGACAACTTCTTGCAATTTCTTCTCATGTTCTTCCTTCAGATTCAGAATCTGCCGCTTGCACTCTTTAAGAGCACCATCCAAACGTGCTACTCGGTCTTCAGAAGTGAGCTTTGAAAGTGTTACAGTTTCTAAATGATCTTTCAATGCCAATGCTTCTGCTTCAGCCTTTTCCCAACCTGCAAGGAAAAAAGGTGGTTTTATTTCCGAATATTAGAACAAGAGGAATTGAAAAACCCCTAATCTTAAAGAGCATCTTAATATTTTGCATGGATGACTTTTCACAAGTAGCGAGAATAGCTCAGCAGCATACCCAAGACGGCTTCTTCAGCAACATTGGTATGTTGTTTCACCAAGTCATCCTTGGTAGAGATCTCTGAATGTGCTGCTGACAACTTCTCAATCAATTCTTTAATCTGTTCCTCGAGCGTTAAAACTTGTTCCTCGTATTTCTTTACTTGATCGTCCAGACCAGTCAGATGTGAGTATGATTCCACAGAAATTTGAACATATTTGGGCTTTCTGTAATTCTCCTGCCATTATAAAAGACAACTAACAAAATCAAGAGGGAATATTTGCCTCTTATATAGATACCCATTGATAGAGTTCTCTATCAAGAAGGAACATTTGGGATAATAACTTTTGTTGATTAAAATAAAATGTTTAACCAACAAAGTCAACAATTTTGAAATTGATAATCTTTTTTCCTTGTTCAATTTTACTATCCCAAGTTCCCAACTCGTCACTCATTAAGCAAATCAGTTTAACTAACCAAGATGATAACTCTTGCAAAATTTATCAATAAAATAAAAGACTAAGGTTCAAATAATCACGTGTTGATAAGAAAGCCGCAACTTCAATCACAGCTTTCATTAAGTGTGAAAGAACAAGTATAATTCATAAGTAGCATTTACATTCCATATTTAACAATAACTGTTGTAAAATTGAATCACTAATATCAATGACTATACCTGCTCGCCTTGAGATCCAGCTGAAGCTGAAGCAGCATCAGCAGTAGCAGAGTCCAATGCAGCAGCTGCTGCCTTTTCAGCTTTTTCCCAAGATGATTTTTTCTTCCAGGGCCAACTCCGGCGGTCCATCTCAAGCTGTAAATTTTGCATAATATATAATTGAAAAACGACGTACATAAATTAGTATGTATAAATAGTACATTACTTAATTTACTAACAAAGAAATAAACCAAGATCCAAAATAATAAATATTAAAATAACAAATATGATGAGACACAGCTACATAAATCTGAAGCCTTTAAAACCAACATCACAGTTTCAAGCGTCCATTATATTTAGAAGTATATCAGTTGCATGTATCAACTCTTAAAATCTAATATATATATATATATATATATATATATATATACTATACTATACAAAAAGGCGATTATTCCAAAATCAGGGTTAAAAACAAAAGATTTTCACAATGTTAAGTGTAAATAGCCAGAATTGTAAATCAAACCAGAAACAAACAGAAGCGAGCCTTTTGAAATGGAAGCTCTTTAAGAACAGAACGAAACCGCGCGCACCGACAAAAAGAGATAAGAAACAAAAATGTTCAAAGATTGTTGAAACTTTGAAGGCAAATTAGTTTTTAAAATAAAACCAGAGACTGCTTTCAATAAGTACCAAATGAAAATACATTAACTGAAAATATATTAAAAAAAAAAAACTTACAAATTGAAATAAATTGCACAATAAATAATGAAGATGATTATTGACGAGAACACACCTACCAGCAATAATGTAGCTTCCTGAAGATATTTAAAAATGTACTGAACTGAAGTAAAAACTCAGTTGGAGTGACCAATTTGTTAAAGATTCAGCTATGAAGGCCTAATGTTTAAAGGTTCTGAAACGGTGACGTTTTTATGATTCTGTTAAAAACAAATGTTGTGGATAAATAGTTGGCGTGTGGGAGTTAACGGGGACGCGGCAGTAATAAATTTACTACATGTCACATGGCAGCACGAGGGATCCAACAGCCCAGGTGCTAATTGTAAATGTTGAATCATAATCTAACGATTATGATTGTGCCACATAATATTGGAAGTGTGGTAATAAATTTATTATTGCAGCTCCCCCAACCCGAGACTTGGGTGTCACCTTCAAAAAATAAAAGCTCCAAAGCCATCACCTTTTAAATAATTTTTTTTTTGAAGGAAGGCTTGAAAAAATAAATGGAAATATTTAGTATTGTTTTTTTTTTTTTTTTATGTGTTTAATATATATAAAATCTGAATGGTTATTAATTATTTTGATATGATTGGGGATGAGAATTTGTTTGACAGATTTGCTACAAGAAGGCCCCTCGCTTGTGCCAGAAGCTTATGGTTCATTGGTTTGTATGTTACGACTTTGGACCACCGTGCGTCAGTAGCACTACTCACACAGCTTCTAGTGTAGTAGCGGCAATATGGGGTGACGTTGCATGAGCGTTCATGAATCATCAAATCTGAACCGTTCATCTGGTTGATGATATTTTGGGTTCAAAATGGTTGGGGAATGGAAAGACATTTGAATCAACGTGAGAACTTGTTGCGTTGTAGCTGATTGGTGATTTGATGTGGCCCCACTTAAAAATAATGGTGTGGACGTTGATTTAACGGGATCCAAGTTTTTGACAAATGATGGGCGCTAGTCCTTGTTTAATGCCATACAAATTATCACCAATTCCCTAGACACTATCATAGAATTGTAAATACAACCGGTTGTAGAGTGTATATATATATATTTGAAATTGTTGGAAATTCCACCGTCAAATCAGTCATTTCGGACTTAAGTGAAGTATGTAAAATCTCTGACTGTCACAGACTTTTACAAGAAACACATTCACTGAATTCGAATTTAGAGCCTCAAGGTGAGATCCTGAACCCTACACCACCAAACCACGTCACTTAGAGACCGGATGTAATATAAAATCCCAAATTTTAATTTCAGAATAATTTTTTTATTTTAAATTAATAATCATGATAAGATCGATAAATCTCTACCCATCTAATTGATTGCAATCTATAATGGTGTGTAATGAAATACAATTACCATGATAAAAATTTAGCAGCATCCTTGATTAATATATAAATGGATGTTAAAAATTGTAATAAATGAGACACATGTACTATATTATTCATATATTTACTAACTAGAATATGTTTTCGGATACACATGATTAGTCCCATCAAAAAAATTATACACGAATTATACCTGGCATTGATGGTGACAATTTCATTACAAATTTAATCACAAAACAAAAGTTTTATTAAGTATATAATAAGATGGTCAAATTTGAACAGAGAAAATTAATTACAACTTAAAACAGAAGCAAAACATATTCTATTTTATCTTGGTTAGTTATATGTCACTTGATAAACACTGTGTGAACATCATCTTCTCCAACTAAAGAATAAATAAAAACAATTTAATCATCTGACAACCCCCCTTTGAGAAAAAAAAGGAATTTTATGGTTCATAATCAGCTTTCAATAAAGAGTAATTGGAAATAATTCGCAGCTTAGTAAAAAGATATGCGACTTAGAGCGGGGTAAAATGGTAAATAAAAGAGTCTCTCATCAAATCTGTAACTTCCAGTTTGCTGATTGTTTGCACTTTGCATGGCAATGGCTCAGTCATGTGGTCCTCATTTACATATCCCAACGTCAATTATTCTCCTACATTTTGTACGCTTATGTCTCGGAATTTATGACGATTAAATAAGCTAATAGTGACTTTCAAAAGGTGATGAATTTTTCTTTTTATTAACTGGAATTTTTTTAGGGACATCACACATGGGCCGCGGGCCGAAACCTTAAATTTGGGTTAAAATTAAGGATCTTCAAATCTAATAAAACTTAATATATATTATAATAAAGAAGTCAAAAAAATATCTCTTTTATTGATAGAGAATCACATATTTTAGAAATTCGTTTAGGTCCCTGAAAACTCAAAATTATGACTGGATTTTTCTTAGTTTTGGGGAGTTGAGATTTGAATTGATGTTAGATTGTGGGTATCTAATTTCATATCCCATTATATTCAGGACATGACCAGTATGAGACAGTGTTACCATCTCCATAAGCCACATACATTTTTTTTGGAATCGTTAGAAACTCTGTCGCCAAACCACCCATTCCGAGCTTAAGCGAAACAGGTAAAATCCCCGGCTGTCCCAGGCTCTTACAAGAAACGCACTCTCTGTGGACTAACATCAATTCAAATCTCAACTCCCCAAAACTAAGAAAAATCCAGTCATAATTTTGAGTTTTCAGGGACCTAAACTCCATAAGCCATTGACATGCCCATGCATGATGTGACATGCCATATGATTGCACTATCCAATATCTGAAAACATGCATATCTGATATATAATACATATGAGTTACATAAAATCAACTTTATACAACACGACATATACATATAAACATCATGTGGCCTCGTGGCCTATCATGACAAAAGTTTGAATATGTGGACCCATGACATCATACTTATAATGACTATAACGGGTACTCATCTTATCCAGGCTTGCCCTCTACACTTTTAGAATCATGCAACACAAAACTAAGTAGTGGTGTGTGTGTGTGGGGGGGGGGGGAGGTAAGTCGCGTAGACGACCTAATGAGTAAAAGCTGAAAAATAAAACATAAAACAACATAACTTGCAAAAATGAACTCATTTCAAATTAGAATTGCGGAGATATAAACTTGCAAAGTCGTGGCCATGTATCATAATTCACATCTAAACCTAACTTGGAAATATATAACTTCCAAAATTTTGAAAGAAACTTAACAACATAAAATGTGTACTTGAACATGTAATTTTTGATCCTTGGAAAATAGATAAATCTTGAAAAATAGACTGTAAACCATGCACTGTAACTATAAATCGTGAACTATAATTGAAAGTCATGAACTATAATTATGTAAGTCATGTACTCTAACTGGAAGTGGTGACTGTGACTGTATATCATAACTGTAACTGTAACATGAAACGTAAACTGTAACATGAACAAAAAGTTATAAACATGATTTGAGACTGTAAACTTGAACCAAAAATTATAAGCATCATCTAAAACTATAAATTATAGATTGTAAACTGTAAACGATAATTCATGATTGTAAACTGTAAACGATAATTCATGATTGTAAACTGTAATTCGTGACTGTAAATTGTAAATAATAAAAAACTAATAAACTCTGAAAATACATATGCAATGATCGGGATTGGGACATCTCCCTCGCATCGCTTTACGTATCGGGATTCGTCTGTCATCCCCATGTACGATTGCATGTTTTGAAAGTCATGACAATTCATATAACATGTGATGATAAAAGCTATCATAAAAAAAACATTAGTATCTTAACCTGGGACGTGAAACCTACTTAACGGGACCTAGCACCACGTAAGAAACAGATACTGAATCTGAAATAGTCTAAGAAGGTTTTCGTAAAACCATTAAGCAAGCTGAAACCAACCATACTCGAGTAGCTATAGCTTAGGGGACGACACTCTACTGATGTTTTAAATGCATGATTAACTGAGATCGAAATCATTCTGAATCATAAAATATAAAATTTAAACATGTAAATTATGAACTATAAACTGTAAATCTTGAAAACGTAAAGTGTAATTCTTGAGACGTAAACTGTGTTTCATAACACGTGAAAACATGAATCGTGAACTGAAAAGTAAACAAAAATCATGTAAATCATAAATTAAGGACTATATGCATGAATTGTAAAAATATAAAGCATGAACTGAAAATATGTGTATGAGCCAAATTTGGTCCAGGGGCAATTTCATCCTTTTACTCCAGGCTCAAGCTTCTACCTCAAAAAGAAGCCCCAATGCTTAAAGTGTATAGAGGCCCAGAGATTCACAAGCCCAGGCCCAGTGAGATATCATGTGCTCAAAGCACAATCAGGGCTCACTCCACGCCAGTCCACTTAACGCCTTAGCTCATAAACACCATTCATAACCCATCCGTTCCAGCCTACAAACGGGCAAAATGCAGTAATTGCATCTCATGAAGTCGACCGTTATTATGACCCAACGGACGAGCAATCAAATGGAAATAAAGGCACTCGTTACTAGAGCATGTATATATAAAGATAAAGGCTCCAAGAGGAAGAGGGGGACTTCTAGCTCATCACACCTCCGACTGACCGCCCTCACGGCACCCTACGAATCTCAAGGTAGTATCCAACCTTTGACTTCCCACTTTCTAACTCCTTAGTACCTTCACTGACTTGAGCGTCGGAGTGCCCCCGGCACCCACCACACCGGTGGGCAGCACTCCCGCTCACTCTACATCTTTGTTTTGCAGGATCGCTAGCGCCCCTTTCGACAAAATCTCAATTGTGGACCTCGGGCGAAAACCAGTGTCTACAATTTGGCGCCCACCGTGGGGCCTAGCGGTTCATAGCAGGCGAATATCTCTCATTCTACAATTCACAAACGAACAATCACTCATGGCTTCTAGCAGCAAGCAAACACCAGATCTTGTGACCACACAGCTAGCCATACTCCAAGAATGATTACACACCCTAGAAGAAGAGAATCAGGCCATGAGAGGCTCTGATACAACTCCCTAGAAGGAACTGGAGTAAATCGCCTCAACTTCCCAATCCACTTTACCAGGTATGTCTTGCACATTTTTTTTTTTTTAAAAAAAAAAAAGGGTTTTCAGTCGACATTAGTAAGGCATGCGACTTTTTGGGGATGTCTCATTCGTCATTAGTGTATAATTCAAGACTTATAGTAGGTGTCCCAATTGACATTGTTACGTCACTGGTTAAAGATCACAATGGACACTGCATATATGATGGTTTAGTATTGAGCGATGATTCCATTCGACGCTCTACGTATGAGTATTGACACTGGTTTTAGATTTCATTCGACTTAATACCGAAGCAGACTTAGCATGAGGCGAATGTCTCACTTCGCGTGACACGTATGAAGTTAGGCACTAGACGAAGATTCCATTTGACACTACATGTACAATTATTGTTGAAATAGGAACCTTCCTTTTACTCTAAGCAATTTTCATAGGCACTTATATTACAAACCCATAATACAATTTTTAGATAATCCTCATACGACATGTATGACACCCTTGGTCTCTCGACCCATGATATGGGTATGATCCTGACTTTCATCATGTCTAATAAAATGTAGCATCCCTTAGACTTTCAGCAAGCCCGATAGAGTGAAGACTCCAATGGATCACCCTAAACTCCATTCGACCATATACCCACTAACCTTTATCTGGTCCTAACAAAATGAGGAATAAAGACCCATACAATACACCTTCGCCAGGTCCAGTGGAATAGAAAGTGAAGGACTCATAGATTTCTATCATGTCTGGTAGAGTGAAAATTCTCTTAGAACTTCATCAACTCTTGTATTGTGTTGTGTCGTGTGGTGACAACTCAAAAAGTCTTTGCTTCTAAATCTTGCCAACGCTTCCTAATAAACACATTTTTTAAAAGCAAACCCACTGACCACACTGTCTTTGCCTGGTAAACTTCAAAACAATTCCTTTCTAAACACGTCGAATCAAAAATATAAAAAAACACACTACCCACTTCAACAACCTCTGGAGGAGGGCACACTAAAACCCTCGAACAATAAAATTTTGGTTGACAAAGTGTAGTGAGGTAGACATGAGTGCTGAATCGAGAAGATCTACTCATTTAAACCATTCTACGTTTGAGAATAACTTCGAGGAACTTGACCAACTAAGCATTCAGGTGGAAAAAAATATAATAACATTGCCAATGAGAGATGTAGGCTTTAACCCTTTCCTCGTACGCATTGTATCGAAAGCTTCCATAATTTTTACTTAAATACTCGAATTACAACACAAGCAGGTTTAATAGGAACATAATTTATTGAAATAAGCCTATCAGAATATCTAATTGCATAGTCTAAATTACCATTCTCATTAAAGAAAACCACGAGAGAATTAAAAATAGACAGGTCAAGCCGTAATGTCGTTCAGATAAAGCGAAAGAGGCGACTGGGTTGGCCAAATTTTATCAATTTCCCTATCAGAACACCATTAATACCCAAATCAAAGTTGATATCATCGTAGGAGCAAAGCAATTTGTTGTCGCTTGAGGACGATTGAATAGGTAAGGTTGCGGCCCTACTTCAAGTTTACAACTTGTTACTGCCCTACTACTAGTATGGAATAAGAAGCAGCAAGATCTTGCCTCTCAAACTGTCGTAGCAGTTTCCTTACCAGACCCTTTCACCGTAGCAAGTTCCTTCTCCCACAACAGAATCAGAATCAATCACAATCTGAGGAAGTAAAGACGACACACCGGATCCAGGAAACATATTCAACGATCCAATTCCCAAGCCCACAACTCACAATATTCTTCTCGGGCATATCTCTAAACACTCCAGTAGCCAAAATTATTTCTTCTTTCCGATTCGAATACATAGTCATTAATGAAGTTGCCACATATACATCAATGTCAATGCCCAATTTTATCGCCAAACAATGCGTTTGCAAGCCATGATCAACACTCTCATAAGCCGAAAATGCACCGGCAATAGTGACAGAATAAGGTCTAAACATTTCATCAAACACTTTAAAAGCATCACTGGTAGTTACCCTGGACGACACAACAACTGCTCTGGGCAGTAGAACCTGTCAAAACAAGCCCTACCAGGGGACACGACTCTTTACCTATTGGGCGTCCAGCCCCCACGACCATCTGTATCGACAGATCCCAAACCAAATTCCAAGCCATACAGCAGATGAAACAAACCCACATCAATGGTAGCAAAGAAGGGGCTTCCAAAGCAAATAAATTGTGCCCAACTTCACTTAGGAAACTCTTCTCCAATAACCCATCACGCCCAATTCAGTTCCAGAAAAGCAATCAATTCATCTGACCGCAAGTCGAGTCACACTTCTCCAATAACCTATCACGCCCAAATCGGTTCCACGAAAGCAATCAGTTCATCCGACCGCATGTCGAATCACGCTTCTCCAATAACCCATCACGCCCAAATCGGTTCCAGAAAAGCAATAATTGGTTCCTCCGACTGCACCGTCGAGTCACTTCTCGCCACCAACCTCGATCTCCAAATAATCCACATGGATACCTCTCAGACCGAGGAGATCGCCGATACCGTGACGACTCTGGTCTCTGGTTTGCTGCGCCGGATGGATTAGCTCTCGCGACACACATTTTCGACTTCTGGTTAGCTCTGTTTGATGCAACCTTCTGTCGAGGAATGGGATGAGGTGTATAGGACATGTTTTGGGGATGCTTGTAGATTTGTGTCGGCTCGGTTCTTGGCTACGAGAAGCTTAGCTTCGAGGTGCCACTTGTGTTGGTCCTGTCGCATGGAATCCCACTCATTTTGGTTGCTTAGTGGTGCCACAAGGGAAATTGTTAAGTTGATAAATTTCGTTCAAAACAAGATTTTGTGATTTGGTAACGAACCAACATTATTTAAAAAAAAGGGGAATTGGCACTGTTTGTGTTAATTGAATGATTCAATTACTTCCCAGCATCTTCATGAAACTCGTTACTTTATGCCTTCATGTAAGTCTATCTTACACGACATTCTGACTTTTAAGGTTGGCTAGCCTTTTGATCATTTACGTGTGAATAGCCGTCGAATGGACTTAATGGAAGTTTATTCGACCATTGTCGTGGCAATGGGCCTTCTTCCGGTCTAGTATAATTAGTAATGACCTTGATGGGCATCCATCTCTTCCATACTACATATGAAGATATTCATCACCACACTACGTTTGGAGATTATCATCCACTCTATAGACTATATGGATGAATTTCCTTAAAGCATAGGAGGAGACCATGAACTTTCAACAAATTAATTCGACCGTAGTCTCATAAATCCTCTTTAAGAAAATGAGTAATAACCTTGATAGACATTCATCAAATCCATTATGACATGTCCATTCGACAGTAGTCTCATGACCTTCCTCAAAGCTTGTAGTATGAAGATTCTCATAGATATACATCAGGTTCATTGGATTATGTCTGATGGACCTCCATCAGGTCCACTTGATAGTCCATTCGACAGTAGTATCATGAACCTTCATCAGAACTAGTAGTATGAGAAGAAAAGACTGATAGACATTCTTCGGGTCTAGAAGAGTAAAGATCTTCATTGATTCATATTAGATCATGTAGAATGAAGAGTGAAGACCACCATGAATCTTCATCATATGCGGAGTGTGTAGACTCTCATGTACCTACATCAGGTATAATGGACTGTGTAGACTCTCATGTAACTTCATCAGGTATAGTGGAATGTGTATACTTTCTTGGACCTTCATTGGGTCATGTAGAGTATAAACTCTGATGTATCTTTTTCAAGTATAGTAGAATGAAAACTTTTCTTGGACCTTCATCAGGTCGGGATGAGTAGACTCTCTTATACCTTCATCAGTGTTGTAGAATGAAATATTCTTAGACTTCCATCAGATCTAGTATCTGTAGATTCCCTAGTACCTTCATCAATATGTATGGTTGACTTGAAATATAAGACAAAGAAACATCCTCCATATGGGACATCATTATCAACCTTCTGCCCAGTCGACACAACATGCACGTAAAGGATCTCTCATTATTTCAGTCAAACAGAGTGTGCTTCTTATTATAAAGAGCAGTTGACTAGCCACCCGACAAATCCTCCAGACGACAGGTATCTTTATTCTCTTTTACTTTGATTGGGGTTTTGAAAATTTGCAAGCAATGCCATATGACAAAGCTGAAGACCCGGACTACTCTTGTATGAAGTGTATGCCGAACCTTTATATGGTTTGGCCGACTGGGAACATCTCTCTTGGCTCGTGTAGAGTCACATATGACCTTCATCTGGTCTTGAAAAATTTTGAAGACTCCCCTGATCCATGGGGATTGTCCTGACCTTCAGCAAGATCAGTCGACCAAGGACATTCCCCATGGACTCATGTCGAGTCAAGTTGTAGACATGGATTACACATGTCGTATGACTTATATCTTCCTGGACTCATCAAGTCCAGTCGACCGGGGACATTCCCCATGGACTCATGTCGAGTCAAGTTGTAGACATGGATTACACATGTCGTATGACTTATATCTTCCTGGACTCATCAAGTCCAGTCGACCGGGGAAATTCCCCATGGACTCTTATCGAGTCAAAGACATGGATTAAACACATGTCGTATGACTTATACCTTCCTGACCTCAGCAAGTCCAGTCGACCGGGGACATCCCCCATAGACTAATATCTAGTCAAGATGTAGACATGGATTACACATGTCGTATGACTTATACCTTCCTGGCCTCAGCAAGTCCAGTCGACTGGGGACATCCCTCATAGAATAATATCTAGTCAAGATGTAGACATGGATTACACATGTCGTATGACTTATACCTTCCTGGCCTCAGCAAGTCCAGTCGACCGGGGACATCACTCATAGACTAATATCTAGTCAAGATGTAGACATGGATTACACATGTCGTATGACTTATACCTTCCTGGACTCATCAAGTCCAGTCGACCGGGGACATTCCCCATGGATTCATGTCAAGTCAAATTATAGACGTGGAATACACATGTCGTATGGCTTATATCCTGACCTTCATTTGGTTCAATGGCTCCGAACGAGTCGAGTATCCCGACCATCATCTGGTTCGGTCGATTGGGTACTTCCCCGTTGGTTCTTATAAGACTCAAGTTCATAACTGGACATTCGTCTGGTTCAATCAATAGGTAGCATCAACGCTCAAGTACACCTACATGCTACGGCCCCGTCCCAAAAGACACATGCGTCAAGTACTCTCCAAGCCAATGACTCATTGACTTAGAGAGTAGGGGACAAACTGTATGGGCCAAATTTGGTCCAGGGGCAATTTCATCCTTTTACTACAGAAGCCCCAATGCTTAAAGTGTATAGAGGCCCAGAGATTCACAAGCCCAGGCCCAGTGAGATATCACGTGCTCAAAGTACAATCAGGGCTCACTCCACGCCAGTCCACTTAACGCCTTAGCTCATAAACACCATTCATAACCCATCCGTTCCAGCCTACAAACGGGCAAAATGCAGTAATTGCATCTCATGAAGTCGACCGTTATTATGACCCAACGGACGAGCAATCAAATGGCAATAAAGGCACTCGTTACTAGAGCATGTATATATAAAGAAAAAGGCTCCAAGAGGAAGAGGGGGACTTCTAGCTCATCACACCTCCGACTGACCGCCCTCACGGTACCCTACGAAGCTCAAGGTAGTATCCAACCTTTGACTTCCCACTTTCTAACTCCTTAGTACCTTCACTAACTTGAGCGTCGGAGTGCCCCCGGCACCCACCACACCGGTGGGCAGCACTCCCGCTCACTCTACATCTTTGTTTTGCAGGATCGCTAGCGCCCATTTCGATAAAATCTCAATTGTGGACCTCGGGCGAAAACCAGTGTCTACAATATGTAAATCGTGAACTAAAAACTGTAATCATGGGCTGAAAATATAATCATGAACTGTAGGTCGTGAAACATGAACTATAAACTGTAAAACATAAAATGTAAACATGTCAAGTGAAAACATAAGCTATAAATATGACATTGGAAAAACATAAACTGTAAACATGGACTGTAGACTGAAAAACATAAATTGTAATAATGAAATGTGATTTGTAAATCATTAAACATGGATCGTAAATTATAACACGTAAATTATAAATAGAGCATAAAATGAAATAACTCGGAAACATATCTATGTTTCCATGATTTCTTAAAATATAATATGTACTTAAGTTACTTAGCATGCAAACACAACATAACAAAAACGTATTTGCGTGAATTAAAAATTTTAATATTTAAGTTAACTTAAACTTAATTTGTAAAACACTTAAAGTTCAAAACATTAATAGTATAATATCCATTCACAAAATTATGTCCAATCCTACTGCTATGGTGACATGAGAATGGAGGCACTTTATACGATGTGATCATCTATGACTGAACCCAGATAGAAATGATTTTCTTATAATATATGTTAAATAAAGAAATTCATTTAAATCTACTAGATGATCATATATGGATTGATCTGAATCTTGAGTCTACTACGAGCTCCTGCATAATAGGCTATGTCATTTGATTTACAAATGTGAGGTTGGTGTAGCAATCCCGACCAATAGCTACGTACTTTAGGAACATGGTTTGATGTGTAGCTGGGGACGTTTTACATAGATATGGAGTTCACTCATTCTTGTGAGAATTATAGGAGTATCTTCCTTAAGGGTTGATTCGGTACTTGAATGATTAGAGCGCTCAAGTCTTTCTATTACGAATATAAGATTAATATTCATAATGATTATGAATAAATCTTTCATTAGAGAGTTAATGATACTTAAGGTAAAAATAATTAAAGGGATATAACAGACATTTTGACCCGACTCTAATTATAAGATACCCGTGAAGGGCCAATCCGTATGTAATGACTATATCGATGGACACCGCATAGTTCGGTTTATATTATATATCTACGGTAACGAGAGTGCAGCTTCAAATTTTTAGTGGAACAACTTGAAGTTAATAATTCAGAATATTTAATTAAAGAGTTTAATTAATATTTTAGGATTATTGGAACTCGAAATCGTAAGTCTATTTGGTCTCCGTGCTAGCTTGATATACTATTGCAAATTGAATATAATTGGATAATCCAATTATATACTTATATATATATTATCAATATAATTAATAATATTTTTTTGTCACACTTGAAACAATATATTAATTTTAATATATAATTTCATAATAAATGATTATATGATAATTATTTATTATAAATTATTTTATTAAATTATATTGTATAATTTAATAATATTATGAATTAATGAATTTCCAAAAATTACATTTTGGAAACTCTTGGTTTGGAATGGAAGTTATATCTTTTCATTTAGTAATATTGTTTATGTCATTATGATGATATTTATGAAAAGAATTTTGGTGATATAACTTCATAGGGCTGGCCGAATTTTGTGAGAAAACGACTTAGGGTTTTGTTTAATTTTTGGCAACTAAAACCCTAAGTAGAAAAGGAAAAAATAATTTTTTTTTAAAAACAACTTTTCAGTTTGAAAACCCTAGCCACCCTTGTTCTTATTTTTCTCTCAAGAGTTGAAAGAAAGAGAGGAAGAACAAAAGAAGAATGTTTGAGTGTGACAAATCTTATCTTCTCTTAAAGAGTTTAGGGATGTAAGCGGTGAGTGAAACCTACACTTAGTTTTGTTGGTAGCGAGTCATAGCATGGAAGACTCATTGGAAATCAAATAGAAACTTTGTCTTTATGTTTTCTACTCTCACGGTAGTGAGCAGAAAAATATACTCACTGCCGCCACTTCTAACTTGATTCGGGGCTCGGTTTGTGTTGTATTTTAGCTCAAAAAATTTGGAAACACGAATGAGTATTTTATGGATGTTGTGGGGTTGTTTTGGTGAAAAAATTGGACCTGAATTGATGTCCTCATTCACGCAAAACATGGACTATTTTTGTGTGTGGTGTGCGTGTGTAACATACGCAAAATAATCCAGTTTTGTGCTGCTGTTCGGGGGCCGGTCGAGGGCTGTTCAGGCTGGAAAATTATTCAAAAACAGAAGAAAAATAAATCCTAAAGGGTTGGATAGTTTCGGTTGGGAAAATGAAAAGACAGAAAAAAATTTCAAGGTCGGTTCCGGGTGCCAAACACATTTCCGCTGCGTGGGAAATCATTTCCTACAATTGGGATCAAGAGCGATGTTGAAAAGTATTCTTAACCCTTATCATTTTAATTAAAAAATTTCTTTTTTTATTTATTTATATGTGATATCAATTGTTTTATGTATGTTGTGATGAGTATGCATATTTTTATGTTCATGTGATGAATATAATTTTGTTTGTGTTCATATGATGAATGTATTGCATTGGACGTAAATTTTTATGGCTCTTATTTTTATGTCATTTAGTTTTTGGAAATGTAAGGCTATAAGACCAATTTTTACAAGTATTGTAAATATTTTTCTTTGTAAATTTTTTGAGTTTTATCAATTTTATGTAATTGGGGAGCTGATGCCGCTCACAACTTAACACCATTTCATGGAGCAAGATTTGAAGACCAATGAATGTCTTGGTAAACTTTTTTACTAATTAGATCAGTATAGGAAAAATAAGAGCTCGGTCAATGTAATTTTTTTTATTATATTTATGTTTAATTTGAAATATTTGAATAACATGTCATATATCTTAGGGTGCATACTCTTGCATTTTCACATGCCATAACATGTAATGGATGCATGAATATTCTAGTCATAAAATTTGATTTTATGAAATTTAAAATGATTAAATTGGAATATGATATGCATGAAAAAAATTAATAGGATTAATTATTTTAATGGTTTAAAATTGAAAATCGAATTCAATCTAAATATGGGCTTAATAAGTGTATTATATTTTCCCTTGGTATATCAGATGGAAACCCGGACGTAAATTCCATAGCCGATTCCGAATGGACAGTAGTGTAGTATGCACTCGGGACACAATTCCACATACCATTGGAATTTATAAAACGCTTATATTTATTAAATAGTTTAATTAAAAATTTTGTCCCTTATTTGAATTTCTAATTTTAAACTTGTTATTGAGCTAGAAATTAAGAGTTAAAATTATTTAGGTCACTAAAGTAAACATAATTAAATTAGTTTAATTAAGTAGAATATTAGTTGAGACTAATAAGAATTAGTGAATAAAGTTTTAAGAGTTAAAATTGGATATATCACTAATTTTGCACTACTGTATAGTTGAGTTATGTTTTAACCGCGCATAATCTTGTAGACACTAGTAAACTAAAATATTAGATATTTTAAGTAGAAACCTTTAAAATAAAATAGTGAGTGAGAGAGGGATATACGATAATATATCCCGCGATCTTCGTTGTTAGTCCGAAAATGTGAGATTCAAAATGTGTCTCGAGATGACTTTATTTTCTTCCCCCTATGGATGGTGTCAATTTTGGGTCAATATCAAGTTTGGATTTCAAGAGGATAGGAATTCTAGATGTATCTGGTGAACTGACCTACCTTACGGCGGCACTTCACTAATTAAGTCCAAGGGTTCCAAAACAACGAGTTACACTCACAAATGAATGATTAAATGTTAATCGAAATTCCTTGAACAAATCAAACAGTGGTTGGTTAATATAGGAATACGAGTTATTCCGCATATATTAATCAATTGAGATTATCTCGATCTATTATGCAAATACTTGACCTACCTTACGGCGACACTTATTTGTGGGATGATAGATTTTCGTGGCATAGTAATTCTTTTAGGTTTTTAATTCATTATACATGGTACATGCATCATGTTTAATTTTATGCCTATATATTTGATGATTTTGATATGCGATAAATGAATATTAAAATGCATGCTTGTTTAATTTTCAGCCATGGTTTCTCCGATCATTTCTATTTTCTCAAATGAAAAAATTTCGGGAGAAACCTATGTAAAATGAAAAAGTAACATGAACACCATCTTGGTCTGTGAAGACCTTAAGTTTATCCTGACAGAGAAATGTCCTCCCGAGCTGGCCTGAAATTCTGGCCAAGCTCTGCGTGATGGCTACCAAAAATGGGTCGCGGAAAATGAAAAAACCCACTGCTACTTGCTAGTATGGATGTCTGAGGTTCTTTCTGCAAAGCATGGGCGAATAGCTACAACATCTTTGATGATGAAGTCATTGCATGGCATATTCTGGCAGCCTTCAAAGCGGCAACGTCATGAGGCTATAGTCCCAGCGATGACCGCAAGGATGAAGAATGAGACATCTGTCAGAGAGCACGTCTTGAGGATGATGACCTATCTCAACACGGCCTAAAATCATGTATCTTGTATTGACAAACATAGCCATGTGATCATGTTTATGGAAACTCTTCCGAAGAGTTTCTTGTAGTTTAAAAACAACTATGTTATGAACAAGTTGACTTTTACTTTGACTCAGTTGCTTACTAGTGGATCCTCGTAAGCCCAGTGGAGAGGCAAATATTACCGAATCTTACAAATCTTCAAAGAAGAATAAGAAAGACACTGGGAAGGCTAATGCAAAGCCTATGAATAAGAACAAAAGAAGCTCCAAGGATGCCAAGCCCAAAGGAAAATATTTCCATTACAACAAGGATGGGCATTAGAAAAGGAATTGTCCAAAATACCTTACTGAGTTGAAAGAGAAGAAGGCCACATGTAAATACGATTTACTTATCTTTGAGTCTATATTAATGGATAATGATAAATCCGCATGGATTGTTGATTCTAGAGCCACTAACCATGTTTGTTCTTCTTTACAGCTATTGACTCATGGAGGGACCTTGCTGAAGGTGACTGTACCATGAGGGTCGGGACATGAGATGCCGTTTCAGCTAGAGCACTGGGAGTTTCAATTTTAATTTTTTTAGATTATAGTTATTTACATTTGACCAATGTGCTGTTTGTTCCTGGTTTTCGCATGAATTTGATTTCTGTTTCTAAACTCTTGGATGATGCTTTTTCTATTCCATTTAATAATAATTTAATTATTATTGCTAGAAATGGATTAACTATATGCACAAGAAACTCAAAAATTAACATATATGTGTTAAGGCCGTTAACATATAGTTCACTACTCAACACTGAAATGTTTAAGTTTGAAAAACCTAAAACAAAACAGAAAAATATTTCTCACGATGACACATATTTGTGGCATCTTATATTTGGTAATATTAGCATTGACCGAATAGATAGGTTGATAAAAAATGAAGCTTTAAACCAGTTAAAGCTTGGAACTTTACCACTCTGTGAATCTTGTCTAGAAGGAAAGATGACAAAGATATATTTTACTGAAAAAGGTATAAGAGTCAGTCAACCACTTGAGCTAATACATTCAGAAGTTTGCGAATCGATGAATGTAAGAGCCCGAAGAGGTTATGAATACTCCATCCTATTTATTGATGATTATTCTAGATATGGGTATATTTACTTAATGCAGCACAAGTAAGATACATTTGAAAAGTTAAAAGAGTATCGTGCTAAGGTTGAGAACCAATTAGGTAAGACAATCAAAACTCTACGATCGGATCATGGAGAAGAATACCTTAATAGTGATTTCGAGGAATTCTCGGTTGAGCATGTGATAGCGTCCCAGCTCACATCACCTGGAACACCACAACAAAACAATATTGCAGAGAGGACAAAACGAACCTTATTAGATATGATAAGATCTATGTTTAGTTAGAGTTCACTGCCTAGTTCATTCTGAGCATATGCATTGTAAACAGCAATGTATATCCTTAATATAGTTCCATTTAAGTCTGTTCCTAAGACTCCCTTAGATTTATAGAGTGTTCGTAAAGCTAGTTTACGATAATTCCGTATATGGGGTGTCTAGCACATGTGCTGAAGAATAAGACTACAAAGTTGGAGCCACATTCTCAGGTATGCTTATTTGTAGGCTATCCTAAGGAGACTAGGGGTGTGATTTTTTACAGTCCGGAAGATAATAAAGTATTTGTGTTGAAAAACGCTATATTTCTTGAGGATGACTATATAAGAAAGTTCAAACCTCAAAGTAAAGTGTTACTCGATGAGTTACTTGATGGTTCGGCCAGCACACCATCGTCAATAATAGTTGACATAAATATAGTACCTTCAACATCTGACCGTCAGATGTAAGTTTATCAGAATGATTTGCCGCATAGACGCAATAAAAGGGTTGTACGACAACCTGATTACTATCTATGAGTAGGAAATGCACAAGTTATCATATCCAGTGATGATGTAGATTATCCATTGACCTATCGTAGTGTAATGGATGATTCTGATAAAGTGGAATGACTCAAATCCATGAACCCTGAGATAGAGTCGATGTATTTTAACTCAGTCTGGGAACTTGTAGACCAACATAATGAGGTAAAACCCATAGGTTGCAAGTGGATCTACAAGAGAAAGATTGGAAGGTACATACCTTCAAGTTTAGGCTAGTTGCCGAGGGTTATACCCAGAAGAAGTGAGTTGACTATGAAGAGACTTTCTCGCCAGTGGCCATGCTCAATCTGTACTATTCTCTCCATTGCCGCATATTATGATTATGAGATTTGAAAGATGGACGTCAAGACTGTATTATTGAATGACAATCTTGATGAATGTATATTTATGGTACAAAGAGAGGTGTTCGTAGCCTAAGGTCAAGAGTAAAAGATTTACAAGTTGCAAAGGTCCATTTATGGACTTAAGTAGGCTTCTCGATCTTAGAACATAATATTTGATGCCCCGATCAAGTCTTATAATTTTGAGCAGAATGTCAATGAGCCTTGTGTATACAAGCGCGTCATTTTCGGGAATGCGATTTTTCTCATTTTGTAAGTCGATGATATTTTACTTATTGGGAATGATGTAAAAATTTTATCGGGCGTGAAATACTGGCTAGCTAACCAATTCCAAATGAAAGATTTGAGAGAGGCCAATTATGTACTTATGATCCAAATTCTTCGGGATCACAAGAGACTACTATTACTTATGTTTCAGGCATCATATATCGACAAGATTCTTGTGCGATTTGGGATGCAGAATTCCAAGAAAGGCAATTTAATTTTTTGATATGGAGTTCATTTGTCAAAGAAACAATCTCCTACGACACCTCAAACAGTTGAGGAAATGAGACATATCATATATGACTTAACAGTTGGTAGTCTCATGTATGTTATGTTATGCACGAGACTAGACTTTTGTTTTACAGTGGGAGTAGTCAGTAGGTTTCAATCTAACCCAGGATTAGATCATTAGGTAGCTGTGAAACACATTCTCAAGTATCTTAAGAGAACGAGAAATTATATGCTTGCATATTCTGGTGAGGATATGATCCTCAAGGGATATAACGACTCTGATTCTTAGAAGGATGTCGATTTTAGGAAATCAACATCTGGATCATTGTTTACCCTAAGTGGTGGGGCAATTGTGTGGAAGAGCATAAATAAATCTTGTATTGTTGACTCCACCATGGAGGCTGAGTATATAGTAGCTTGCGAAGCAGCTAATGAATCAGTATGGCTCCGGAAATTCTTAGAAGAACTGAAAGTTGTTCCAAATATGGATAAACCACTCACACTTTATTGCAAAAATAATGGTGCAGTGCGAATTCCAAAGAACCAAGAAGCCACAAAAGGGGAAAGCATATAGAGAGAAAATATCATCTCATAAGGGATATAGTGTAAAGATGAGACATTTATGTCCCGAAGATTGCATCTGCAGAGAACCTGGCTGATCTATTTACAAAGAACTTGTCAATTAAAGTGTTTGAAGGTCACATAGAGGGTCTAAGATTACGTGCATGTCTCATTTGCTCCAGTGCAAGTGAAAGATTGTTGGGATATATGTCTTATAACTTTATTAATGTAAACAAAATTATTTTTTACAAAATAAAAGATGCATTTTTCATTTATCAAATTGTTTTGATATAAATCTCATATTATAAATTACCATGTTTACCTTTGATTACTTATGTGTTTGCAGACTTAGTGTATGAGTGTCATACACAAGAGGATTTAAGTCTGAAGTTAGTAATCTAAAATAGTCCATAGAGAGCAAACAAATTGGGTACTTTGTTTGTGATTTACCTAAAACTACGGTCCATTCTATAATTGTATGGTGACCTTGACCCGGGATTGTTCATGTGGTGACATGAGAATGTAGGCACCTTATATGATGTGATCATATAGGACTGGACCCAGATAGAAATGAATTTTTATAATATACGTTAAATAAAGAAATTCATTTAAATCTACTAGATGGTCATTTATGGATTGATCTGAATCATTAGTGTACTGCGAACTTCTGCATAACAGACTATGTCTTCTGATTTACAAAGGTGAGGTTGGTGTAGCAATCCCGACCAATAGCTACGTACTTTGGGGACATGATTTAGTTTGTAGCTGGGGATATTTTACATAGATATGAAGTTTACTCCTTCTTGCGAGAAGTAGATGAGTATCTTAAATAAGGTTTGATTCAGTATTTGAACGATTAGAGCGCTCAAGTCTTTCTATTACGAATAGAAAGATTAATATTCATAATGGTTATGAATAAATCGTTCATTAGAGAGTCAATGGTACTTAAGGTAAAAAAAAATTAGGGGGGTATAACATATATTTTGACGCGGCTCTAATTATGAGATACTCGTGAAGGGCCAATCCGTATGTAATGACTATATCAATGGACACCGATGTAGTTCGGTTTATATTATTTATCTACGACAACGAGAGTCCAGCTTCAGATTTTTAGTGGAATAACCTGAAGTTAATAATTCAGAATATTTAATTAAAGAGTTTAATTAATATTCCGGGATTTGGAACTCGGAACTGTAGGTCCATTTGGTCTCCGTGCTAGCTCGATATACTGTAGCAAATTGAATATAATTTGATAGTCCAATTATATACTCATATATATATATATATATATATTATTATTATTAATATGATTAATAATAATTTTTGTCACACTTGAAACTATATATTAATTTTAATATATGGTTTTCATAATAAATGATTATATGATAATTATTTATTATAAATTCTTTTTATTAAATTATATTGTATAATTTAATTTGACCCTGGTATGATGTTTTGCTTTTATTTTTAACAATATTTCTGCCCCCGAACAGCCCTGAAGAGTAACCCAGCTTTGATCCGTTTTGCACCCAAAATGCGTGCACAACTCACCCAAAACAGCCCCTCTTTTGCGTGAACAACAATGGTGTTTTAGGTCTGATGTTTTCACACAAAAAAAACCCCCACAACACCCTTTAAACACCCCTTTATGTTCCCTAAATTTTCCGGACAAGGAAAAAAATCAAACCGAGCTCCAAACCAGCCAACTAGATGCGGCAGTGAGCATAATTTTTGATCACTGTCGTGTGAGTATAGAAGAAGAAGAAGAAGATTTGTTTTGGTTTTAATCTCGATTGGTCTTCCGTGGTATGTCTCGCAACCAACAAAGAGAAGTGTGAACTTCACTCACCAAATAATCTCTAAACACTTTAAAGATCAGTGATATCACACAAGAAATTTTTTTCTCTTTTGTTCTTTTTTTCTTTCAACACTTGAGAGAAAAGATGAACTAGGGTAGCTAGGGTTTTAAAATCCTGAATTAGGATAAAATGATAACACACTTATCCTTTTATACTTATGGTTTAATTTTACAGAATAAAACAAAACCTAAACCTTTTGCTTAAAGAATCAGCCGCACCTATTTTGTAACCACCAAATTTTTGCTTAATTGTCATCATAATGACAGTATTTGGTTGCAAAAATAAAAGGTGTAACTTCCATTCCAAATCAAGAGTTTCCAAAATACATTTTTAGAAATTCAAAATTCAAAATCTTTATTAAATTGTACAATATAATTTAATAAAAAAGTTATAATAAATAATTATCATTTAATCATTTATTATGAAAACCATATATTAAAATTAATATAGTTTCAAGTGTGACAAAAATTATTATTAATCATATTAATAATAACATATATATGTGAGTATATAATTGGGTTATCCAATTATATTTAATTTGCTACAGTATATCGAGCTAGCACGGGGACCAAATGGACCTACAGTTCCGAGCTCCATTAATCCTGAAATATTAATTAAACTCTTAATCAAATATTCTGAATTATTAACTTCAGGTTATTCCACTAAAAATCTGACACTGCACTCTCGTTACCGTAGATGGATAATATAAGCCGAACTACATCGGTGTCCATCGATAAAGTCATTACATACGGATTGGCCCTTCACAAGTATCTCATAATTAGAGACGGGTCATAATATTCGTTATACCCCTCTAATTATTTTTACATTAAGTACCGTTGATTCTCTAATGAACGATTTATTCATAACCATTATCAATGTTAATCTTTCTATTCGTAATAGAAAAACTTGAGCGCCCTAATCGTTCAAGTACCGGATCAACCCTTAAAAAGATACTCCTCTACTTCTCGCAAGAATGAGTGAACTGCATATCTATGTAAAACGTATCCAACAACATAATAAAATATTTCCCCAAAGTACGTAGCTATTGCTCGGGATTGCTAAACCAACCTCACCTTTGTAAATCAAAGGACATAGCCTGTAATGCAAGAGTTCGCAGTACACTCAGGATTCAGATCAATCCATATATGACCATCTAGTAGATTGAAATGAATTTCTTTATTTAACGGATATTATAAGAAATTCATTTTTATATGGGTCCAATCCTATATGATCACATCATATAAGGTGCCTCCATTCTCATGTCACCACATGGATGATCTCATATCAAGGTCGCCATACAACTATAGAATGGACCGCAGCTATAGATAAACCACAAATAAAGTATCTGCATTGTTTGCTCTCTATGGACTATTTTATATTATAAATTTCAAACTTAAATCCTCTTATGTATGACACTCATACATTATATCTGAAGACACATAAGTAATCAATGGTAAACAAGATGATTTACCATATGTGATTTAAAATAAACATTTTGATAAATGAATAATTCATCTTTTCATTTCATAACATATAATTATGTTTACATTACATGAATCTCTGTGGCATATATCCCAACAGATAGAGAGGTCTGAGCTATATGAAATGAGATGTTCTCTTAAGGGTAAGACCGAACGACGGAGCAGAGTTGGGATAATGACCTGACCCAGATGAGAAGTATTAGATTTGACAGTATTTGAGCATTTGTGGAAGCCGACCCGAGGTGTTCTCTGATACTAACTCGACTTGGTTGAAGTAGTCAGGAACTTTGACCAAGCATCATCCATTTTGGCAAGACGACTCGAGGAATGGAGCCGGGACCACATTTATTATGTGCTTAAGGGTGTGTGTCATATGCCCTAGTATAAATATTGAGCTTTTGGAAGGTTAATGATGATTATGGGAAAAGTAACGGTTCTCGTTGGAAGTAGCCTTTCCAGTAGCCATAGGGTGGTGCAGTGGTAGTGGAATGGCAGAACATAGCCGCCATAGGCCAGTGTAATGACAGTAAAAAGGAAGTATCATGATTGGCCGAATTGTGGGTAGTTGAAGAGAGTTGTTACTACAATGATGGCAGTGACATGAGCTGACGTAATGGGCGATGAAATAGTGAATTTGGAAGCCAATATAAAGGGGTTGAAGCCATAGATTCAGGGGATAACAGTTTTTATATCTCACTACTTGTAAATCATGAGCTTACAAACTAGTGATAGAAAGAGAAAAAGTTGTTCGGTACACGATCATTTGAGAGATTTATAACGGGCTTGTGTAAGACCCGAGTAGTCGTAAAACTTTTATAGGCTCACCAAACCACTTGTAGTTCGGGTCGGTTTTGACCCCAAGCAGGTAATATAGTTTACCCATTCCTCATGTGGACGTAGGTTAAAGCCACTCTCCGCCGAACCACGTAAATCCTTCTATATGATTATTTGTCTGTGATAAGTGTGTTTTATACCCATTTATTCATATATTTGTAGCTTATTATTTTGTTAAGTTTCATGTCATTTTACGTGTTTTATAGTTTATTTTGTGTTTTATTGATAGGAAGCATTATAACATGGATTTTGGGGGCAAATGTACGTGTTTAAGGAGCTTAAGGATGCAAATGAAGCACACACGGAAGGAAAATATACAAAAATCAGTCATCCTGGCAGATGAGCTGGTGTCGCGAAGCCACTTCTGGCGTCGCGATGCCCCAAGCATGAAACACATATAAATCTAGAGAATCTGGGGTCGCGACGCCACATTTGGAGTCGTGACGCCCTAGACCATTTTTAGAGTAAGGAATCCATTTTCTACATATAGAATGACTCCCCAAACTTCCCTATAAATAAATAAGTGCGTCCAAAACCCTAAGGATGAGACACGACAAGAGAGCTCTAAACACATAATTTAGAGAGATCCAAGAGAGAAATTGAAGAGCGATAAAAGAGACGAAGATGGTGACGTCCAAAGACAAAGAGATTCGATTCAGGTTTTATCTTATAGTTTCTTTCTTCAAACTCTAATGATGTTCAACATGTTCTTCACCCTGTTTTCATTATTTTTCTATTTGGTCATGAACTAATCTTATTATTCTAGAGGATGATGTTGCCTATGCTTGAATCTATATGTTGATTTCCACTTAATTATTATGAAGTTTTAATTCAGTTTATTTATATTTTCTTGTATTTAATGCTTCTGCTTTGTTGGCTACAAATTAGATGGATCCATATTTAGAAACCATCACTCGGGAAATAGGATTTCGAATAGGATCTAGAAAATATAAACAAAGAATCACAGAGCGTAAAGAATTGTTAATTCATTCGAAGTTGTAACAAAGAATCACAGAGCATAAAAAATTGTTAATTACTAGATTTTTATAGGGATATCAAAGTCGGAAATTAATAATTTTTTCACTCGGCACTCGAGAGAGAGAGTTAGAATAATTTAGGATTCTTGGCTTATAAACTAAGAAACTGAGTAATATTTGATTGGCATGACAAATACATAAGGGATAACTAGGTCAAATCAGAGTCTATAATCTATCTCATCTTGATCTATCTTAATAAAATCATTTTGACTTTTGAATTTTTAGCTTATAATTTTAAGTTACTTTAATTTAAATTGATTTCTAAATAAAGTTAGGTTTATTAATTATAGTACTTAGTGTGAAATTGATTTTAATCCTCGTTGGTTCGACACTCTTACTTATCTTTTACTAAAACTTGACACCGTATACTTGCGCTTACCTTATTATTTTGTTAGGTTTCATGTCATTTTACGTGTTTTGTAGTTTGTTTTGTGTTTTAATGATAGAAAGTATTAGAGCAAGGATCTTGGGACAAATATACGTGTTTTGGGAGCTTAAGAATGTAAATGAAGCAAGCAGGGAAGGAAAATACACAAAATCATGTCATCCTGGCAGAGGAGCTGGCGTTGCGACGCTTTCAGACATGAAAAACACACATATGAATCTAGAGAATCTGGCGTCGCTACAGCCCGGACGATTTTCAGAGTAAGGAATTCATTTTCTATATGCAAAAAGACTCCCCAAAATTTCATATAAATAAATAAGTGCGTCCAAACCCTAGGGTGGAGAATTAGACACAACAATAGAGCTCTAAACACATAATTTAGACAAATCCAAAGAAGGTGGTTGAAGAACAAGAAGAATAGACGAAAGCGGAGACGTCCGAAGACGAAGAGATTCGAATCGGGTTTTATCTTCTAGTTTCTTTCTTGAAATTCTAATGATGTCTAATATGTTCTTAACTCTGTTTTCATTATTTTTCTATTTAGTCATGAACTAATTCTCTTATTCTAGAGGATGATGTAGCTTATGCTTGAACCTATATTTTTTTTATTACTAATTAACTATTATGAAGTTTCAATTCAGTTTTTTTATATTTTATTGTGTTTAATGCTTCTAGTTTGTTTGCCACAAATTAGATGATTCTATGTTTAGAATCTATCACTCAGGGAGAAGTGATTTTGAATAAGATTTAGAAAATATAACATAGATTTTGAAGTCGTTAACAAAGAATCACATAGCGTAATGAATTGTTAATTAATAGATATTTATAGGAATATCAAAGTTGGTAATTAATAATATTTCCACTCGGTACTCGAGAGATAGAGTTAGAATAATTTATGATTCTTAGCTTATAAACTAAGAAACTGAGTAATAATTGATTGGCATAGCAAATACATAGGGGATAGTTAGATGATATCAGACTCTAGAATTCCTCTCATCTTGGTCTTTCTCAATTAAACATTTTGACTTCTTTCTTATTTAGTTTTTAATTTTAATTTATTTAAATTTAAACTGCTTTCTAAATAAAGTTAAGTTTATTAATTATAGTACTTAGTGCGAATTCGATTTCAATCCCTGTGAGTTTGACACTCTTACTTATCTTTTACTAAAACTTGACACTGTATACTTACGGTACGATAATTTCGCATTAAGTTTTTGGCTCTTTTGCTGGGGATTGCTTAATCTTATTCACATTATCAAGTAACCTTGACTTTAATTTAGATTTTTATTTTATTTTATTTTATTATTTTTTTGTGATTCAGTGAATGCGAAGACCCACAAGTATCGATTCGCTCTTGTTTGATCATGAAATAGATAGAATAACAAAGAGACTAAGGAAAGAAATGAGAATTGAAAAAGAAGCCATGGCGGTTGAAAACAAAGATAGCAATCTGCGCCAAATGGCAATCTGAGATCGCTTTAAACTAGCAATTGATGATAATTATTATGGGATTGAGCACCAACCGATCAATGCCAATAACTTTGAGCTGAAACCTGCACTCGTCAATATGGTGCAATAGAACCAATATGGGGGCTCAGCTGTAGAGGATCCCAATATTCATTTAAGGATGTTCCTAGAAATGGCAGATTCAATTCAGAGGAATGGCGTAACTAAAGAGACAATCAGGTTGCACATGTTCTCATTCTGTTTGAGGGGGAAAAATAAGGGGTTGGCTGTAATCTATACCGATGGGGAATATCATAACATAGGAGGACGTGGCCACACGATTTTGGAGAAGTTATTTCCACCCACTAAATCTGCCCAGCTGAGAACATAAATTATCATATTTAAGCAGCTGAAGACTGAAAACTTGTATGAGACATGAGAGCTCTTTAAAGACCTGCTTAAGAGGTGCCCATTGCACAATTATGAAGATTTGGTCCATATTCAACTATTTTATAATAGGTTGAATGGTCCGAATAGGACTATGGTTGATGCAGCTGCTGGAGGAACTCTCTTCAAGAAAACCGCTGAAGATGCTTATGCTCTATTAAAGGAGATGGCCGTTAACACTTTCCAATGGCCAAGTGAACGCTCGACGATGACTAAGGTGGCATGTATACATGAGGTGGATCTTATTGCTGCACTTACAGCTCAAGTGTCATCCCTCACGACTCATATAGCAGCACTGACCAATGAAAGAGCCCAACCATATATTGAAACTGTTGTTACTAATAGAATGATCTTACCAGACAGAGGAGCAAGTTTTGAGTAGTCCAGTATGTGAACAATCGAAACTTCAATAACTATATAGGTAATCATATGCCTAACTATTATCATCCGAACTTGTCATATGCGAACAAAGAGAAATCCTTGCAACCTCCTCCTGGATTCTATAATCAAAAAGTTGAGTAGAAATTATCCTTAGAGGACCTTATGAGCACATTTGTTGCTAAAAATCCAGAGAGGTTTGAGAAGAATGAGTCAAAGCTGAACAATATTGAAACACACATGGAAAATATGGGGGCAACAATGAAGTCATTAGAAGTGTAAATAGGTCAACTTGCTTCTTCCATGGCTAATCAACATAAAAAGGGCATTTTCTAGCAATACCGAGGTCAACCCTGAGGAGCAGTGTTAGGCCATTATCCTCAATAGTGGATTAGAGATTAGAGTCCTTTAAGGACTAAGGTAGTCATGATAAAGAAGCGGCATTTCAATAAGGAATAATAAGAACGGAAGAGAATAGTGCAACAACTCTTCCGTATAAGCCACCTACATCCCAAAGTCACCTCTGTCATATCCTTAACACTTTCAAAAGATGAAATTGGATGATCAATTTGCTAAGTTTCTATATATCTTTAAAAATATTAATATCAGCATCCCATTCGCAGATGCGTTAGAATAAATTTCTAATTATGTGAAGTTTATGAAGAAGATAATATCCAAGAGTAGTGTAGTGCCATCATACAGAATAAGCTCCTTCCAAAGCTAAACGATCCTGATAGCTTTACCATACCGTACACTATTGGAAATCGAGACTTTGGTAAGGCGCTATGCTATTTGGGTGCGAGTATCAATCTTATGCCCCTGTCCATCTACAAATAATTGGGCTTAGGAGAGACGAAACCAACCACCGTCACATTACAACTAGCATATATATCTCTCACCTACCCGTGAGAAATAGTAGAGGACGTGTTGGTTAAGGTGGATAAGTTCTAATTCCCTGCAGACTTCCTTATTCTTGATATGGAGGAGGATCATGACATCCCCATCATCATTGGGAGACTTTTCTTGGCAGCATGCAAAACGATCATTGATGTGTAGAAATGTGAACTGACAATACGAGTGCAGAATGAAGAAGTCACCTTTAGTGTTTTCAAAGCCATGTCGAGTCCTCAAGGTGATGAACAATGTCACATAATAGATATTGTAGAGAAGGGAGTCGCAATGGACAATGACCATGTGTTAGATACGTCTCCATGTACTCAACATCCCCTTCGCAGATTCGTTAGAACAAATGCCTAATTATGTGAAGTTTATAAAGGAGATGATGTTCAAGAAAAGGAAGATGACTGATTTTGAAATAGTAGCACTCACAGAGGAGTGTAGTACCATCAACAGAAAAAGATCCTTCCAAAGTTGAACGATCTTGAAAGTTTTCAGAACCATATCAACATCCCCTTCACATATGCGTTAGAACAAATGCCTAATTATGTGAAGTTTATGAAAGATATGATGTCCAAGAAGAGGATTCTGGTTGATTTTGAAATAGTAGCACTCACAGAAGAGTGTAGTGCCATCATACAGAAGAAGCTCCCTCCAAAGGTGAATGATTCTGACAACTTTACCATACCATTCACTATTGGAAATCGAGATTTTGATAAGGCACTATGCGATTTGGGTGCGAGTATCAATCTTATGCCCTTTTCCATATACAAATAATTGGGCCTAGGAGAGGTGAAACCAACCACCGTCACATTGCAGCTAGTATATAGATCTATCATATACCTGTGAGGAATAGTAGATGACGTGTTGGTTAAGGTAGATAAGTTCTACTTCCCTACAGACTTCATTCTTCTTGATATGAATGAGGATCATGATGTCCCAATCATCATTGGGAGACCTTTCTTGGCAACAAGCAGAGCGATCATTGATGTGTAGAAAGGAGAACTGAAAATATGAGTGCATAATGAAGAAGTCACATTTAGTGTTTTCAGAGCCATGTCGTGTCCTCAATGTGATGAAAAATGTCACATGATAGACATTGTAGAGAATGGAGTTGCAATGGACAATGAACATGTGTTAGATATGTCTCCATGTATTCAAGCTAACAAGCATGGTGAACCAGTAGTCAAGCAACCAACGAACATAGTGTAGCCATGCAAAGAATATCGTTCGTAGTCGAAACTGAAACCGATCCTAATGCGCTATAATAAGAGGAACTCAAGAGTCAATGTTCACCTGAAGATGATCCCTGGAAAGCTAAATAAGAGGTCAAGCTAATTTTACCGCATGTGCAGTCCAGAATTTTGAAGTGGTAGAAAATTTACGGATCTTAACCCAATGGTAGATCCAATAGCTGAACCATTGAAAGATCCTGGCAGACCTTCCATAGTTACTATGTCGTAGCCAGCCAACCATTATTTTTCATGTCATAATCACTGGTGGATAACAAAAAAGAAAACACATGAGACTACCCGGTCTGCTACATTGAAGCCACCATAACCACTTGGGTGGTTACGTCTGAATAAACTTAGCGCTAGTGGGGAGGCAACCCACATATTTATTTTTTATTTTCATTACTTTAGTTTTATTTTATTTTGTGTTGTTTGCTTGTTTATTAGTTTGCATTTGTATTTATGCAGGTACTAGCGCAACATACACAGCCTGCACAACCAAATTCTGACCAGCAGAAGCCTGATCAACTCCATGCACGGTATTATTGTTCCTCACTCTTTGTTTCTTTATGCGTATCTTACATTGAGAAAATACAAGTTTTAAGTTTGGGTGTGTGTGCATGTAATGATATTTCCTACTAGAAAAAAAAAAGTTTTTTTTTAGTCATACGTAGTAAAACATATATCCAAATGATAAGTTTTGTTTGCTTTAGGATAAAATTATAGAAATGATAAGTTCCCAATTAATTTTATCTGATGCATTGAGTATGTGATATATGTTAGACTCGTAAGCACCTAAAAGTAGGTGCTAGCAGTAAGAGCTTATGTAGTTGACAAGGTGACTAGTTGAAGAAATTATTTGAAGATGAATGATCGTTTGCTTAGATATTTGTCTATGTTTGTAATTAGTTATGATATATGGTATGGCCAGAGTAGAAAGAAAAAAAAAAAAGATCTTTTGGAAAATGAAAAGAGCAGAAAAGGAAAAATACTTTGAGGAAAAAAAGATAAACCACCTATAACCGATAAGCGTGATGCTACACATGAACGACCGTTAGGACCACCATGAGGATAAATGCCACCTTAAAGGGTAGGTGGGTCAAAATATTATGAAAAAATAGAATTCATACCATATCGAGCTTTATAGGAAAATACAAAGCACTTTTGAGATATATAGGTTGATTTGACCAATCGGATCCCAATTTTTTAGACGAAATCACTGAGTTGGCTTACTTAGAAGTCAAACTCTGATCGAACCTACACACACACATATACATTGTGAGTCTGGCTTAGATAATTTATTCAAGAACTTGGATTTAATTTGCATTGAGTACTTTGAAAATTCTCTTATTTTATTGGGAGGCATTCTTTTAAGACAATATTAAATATAACTACCAAGACTGTTTTGTTGGGGTAAGCGCAGCGGAGGCGTGGTGAAAGGGCGAAAATGGATTTTAAACATTTTAAAATTTTTCGAGCGAATTAATTAATATCTAATATTTTTAATTCACCCAAAGTAGTTTAAATATATTATTTATTAACAATTAATAACATAATATATTTCGAAACACGACGAATTATTTTATAAAAATATTTTTCGACAAATACTATGCGTAACGGGTAAACCATCAAACGGATTAACCAATCGCCGATCCGGGGCAACCCGGTCACTTGGGCAGTGACCGGTCAGCCCTTGAGCTGCCCAAACAGTGACCAGTTCACTATTTGGATAGTCGTGACGCGGCGAGCCCATTTCGACTGTAGGATACAGAAATCGGCGACGCTGTTCCAAGCTCGCAGCCCGGTCGGGAGTACGGAGTAGCCCACGGGTATCTAAACCGGAGAACTAAAAATAGAGTCACCACCCGGTGTGAACCGGGAAAATGATTTAAGGCCGCACTCACCCCTCGCAAGGGAAGACCTCAAACTGTTGGGTTCGGAATGGTCTTTTACTTATGCCACTTGTAATGAAAGGATTTATGCAATAGTACAACCAAATCTCATGCAACACGCACCAGATAATTTAAGCGACATGCAAGTTTGCACACCCATAATCGTAAATGAAAGAAATGAAGGCAAAATACATCATTCATGAACATATTAAGCAATAAAGTGCAATAATGTAACTAATAACAACTATAATAAAAGCGAGCACACAATCTCATGAGCATATCGAATAAATAAATGCGAAAATATAAATAAACAATAACGGTAAAGACATAAATATTTAAGAGAGCTAACTAAGCATATGATGGGGAATGGAATGACTAAGGAAACAAACATGCATGAAACATGATGAAAGAATCTGTCCAGTGTGTGCGCGCTCATGTAGCATTCGTAAACGCATTCGAACGGTAAACAGAATGCAAGCATTCGAGTAGCGTTTGATAACACGTTCGAACGATAAACAGAATGTTCGCATTCGTATAGTGTTTGATAATGCGTTCGAACGGGATAAGACCTGATGCATGATACAATAAAATGCATGCGCGTTCGAGTAGCGTTCTGATACGTGTTCGAATGGAAATGAGACAGAATGCATACGTTCGTGTAGCGTTCGTAAACGCGTTCGAATGGAATAAGGCAGAATGCATACGTTCGTGTAGTGTTTGGAAACGCGTTCGAACGAGATTGCCAAAATGGCATTTGAAATGACACAAACACATATATGGATAAGCAAATACACGATGTAGGACCTCGTATGCCCGATTGAACATATTTCAAATTCAATCGAGTGTACTTCATCCGGCGCGGAAAAACGTCGTGGCAATGGCAGCCTTTAGGCTTTTCATCCCTCAAGGTGGGGGACCTTTAATCCAACTTGATTTGCCCATGCGCATTACACTATGATGCATGATTTAACTAGGAGATGGCATACATAAAGCAAATAACGGAAAAATAAAAGGTGCGGCAAAATGTCATGGTAAAGGTAGCCTTTTAGGCTTTTCTTCCCTCAAGTAGAGAACCTTTAGACCAACATAATATAAATAAATAAGACAATGATATGGGACTTCATATGTCCGATTAAAAATATCTCCCATTCAATCAAATATACTTCGTCTGGCGCGGTAAGACATCGTGGTAAAGGTAGCCTTTAGGTGTTTCCCTCGAATAGAGGACCTTTAATCCATCCTAGTCAAACCCATGCGCATCAAGCAATGATATGTGGATAACAAAGTAACGATATAGGATATTAGATGTCCGATTGAACACATCTCACGTTCAATCGAACATGCCTCATCCGGCGCGGCAAGACATTATGATAAAGGCAGTCTTTAGGCGTTTCCCTCGGATAGAGGACCTTTAATCCACTTTAGTCAAGCCCATGCGCATTATGACTATCAATGCATAAATAAATAAAACCACCACATGCAGAAAATGGATGACGGGATTACAAGCAATAAATGAACGGAAATTAAATAACAAGACGAAATATGCATTTCAAGGTTTCTCGAGTGGTACGTGGAGTTGTTTCCCAAGTACAGACCGCGTTGTCGTCCATTCGGATTCGGCTACGGATTTACGTCTGGGTTTCCATTCGATATACCACAAGAGAGAACACATATTTCGTTCATTCAAGGATCATAACATGTATCAACAAACGACTCTCATGCGAATGAATTCTAATAAACAAAAAAAAGATGAGAATAAATAAGAAGGGTGCCCTCAGGTCTAACCTCTTAGGTCGTCTCTCGAAAGTGCGTTACACGGCCGTCGGAAGGATTGATGCTCCGCAACTCCTCAGGTTCATTGGTCCACTGCTTTCGTTCGTTGCTTTACTGTTTTGAGTTGTCGTTTCCTCTGTTTTGCTGCTGTCTCTCACGGTTTTAAGGTGAAAGAGGGTTGGTTTTCTAGACTGTTTTAAGTACAGTTTTTTGTGTAGTTTCTGTGATGGTTAAAGACTAATTTTCTCTTCTTCTTTTTGTGAATGTACTAGGGTTCCTTCTTCTTTCCTCTGTGTGTGTTTTCTGAGATGATCTAGGGTGTTTTTTGGAGAGCTTGGGTGCTAATGCTTTTCAGAATTCTGTCTAATTTTCATGGATGTGCTAGGGTGTGAAAGGTTGGTTTATGTGTCTTTTTATAATGGTTTGCTAGGGTTTCTAGGTAAGGAAGGGAATCCTCCAAAAAAAGAAGTTTTTTGATTGGTTTATGAAAGGAAAAGATGTGTTTAATTTAGGGAGTGAATATCTTAATTGGTGTTTGATTAGGGAAGGGATTTGATTAGATTAGGAATGGATTTGATTAGATTAGGAAAGGATTTGATCTAATTAATTTAGTTTAATTTGTGACATGTATTTTAAATATTTTAATTATTTTTGGATGAGTTTCGGTGGGCTAATTGGGCTTGGGCGTGAGGCTAGCAACAAAACCAGAAGTACCGACACCATTCGAACACTGATTCGAACGCTACACGAACATCCGCAATCTGCTTGACGTTCGAACGTGTTTACGAACGCAGTACGAACACGAAAGCAGTGAACATGTGAATTGAATCCGATGACATACTTATTCTGAATTTCCCCTTCCGACATTCATTTCCCGTGACTTCCGCAACCTAGAGATTAGTGCCTTCGTACGAGACTCATCATCGGGACTTATATGTAAAAATACAGTGCCTACAGTCGCCCCCACTTTGATGGGACTTATGCAGTGTGTAACAGTGACAATCTTATCAATGTTATGCAATGCATTTTTACTTACCTGGCTCGCTAGCTGCCACCTGGCTTGCCTGCTGCTTCGAACGGAGTTAATGATGCAGTGGGCCTCGACCCTGGGACGCATCCCATTAACTATAACGGACAACGAGGGCCTCGACCCCGAGACGTATCCCAATACCGCTGACAATGTGGGTCACGACCCTGGGACGCTTCCCAAAACTGGAACTGATGATGCAGGGGACCATCGACCTTGGGACGCATCCCAATAACTGCAACCGACAACGGGGGCCTCGACCCTGGGACGTATCCCAATACCGCTGACAATGTGGGTCACGATCTTGAGAGTCATCCCCAAAACTGATGCTGATGTGGGTCACGACCCTGGGACTCATCCCCAAAACTGATGCTGATATGGGCCTCGCCCCCGGGACTCATCCCCAAAACTGATGCTGATGTAAGCCTCGCCCCCGGGACTCAACCCCAAAACTGATACTGATGATGTGATGGTTCATTCCAACATACTGTACTGTTGCTGTTTCTGGTTTGCTTTTATTTTCCATTTTTCCTTCTTTCTTTCGAGACTGTTCCTGGTGAGTTAGACCCTCATTGTGCTCCTTGGCACCATGTGCCTGTGCATGCCTCTGATCGCCCCTGGGTCTGCTTATAGTTTCCTCCTGTCGGTTCTCTTCTGGTGATTGTGCAGTTCTCTTTTGTCTAAAACCTGCAAACACAGAACAAACACAAAAATTAAAAGTACGTTACGTGTATGCATGCATGCATGAATGAATTTTCTATTCCATTGGGTTAGGTCTTCTGTCGGTGACTGCTCAATCTTCTTTTCCTCAGGCAAAATACTGCTTCAATCTTTCCACGTTGATCGGCTCAGTGAACTCATTCCCTTCCAAATCTGACAGTCTCACTGCCTCATTTCCCATTACTTTCTGCACTATGTAGGGTCCTTCCCAGTTGGGTCTAAACTTTCCTCTTGGGTCTGTCGTCGACGGCCTTGACTGCTTAAGTACCAAATCACCATTTCTGATCTTAGTAGGACGTACCTTTTTGTTGAATGCTCGAGCCAACCTCTTCTGGTATAACTGCATATGACATAAGGACTTCATTATTTTCTCATCGAGCAATGCCAACTGTTCAAATCTCTGCGAGACCCATTCTTGTTCAGATAACTCTGCTTCTGCTAATACCCGCATGGACTATATCTTAACTTCCACGGGTAGTACCGCTTCCATTCCATAGACCAAAGAGTAAGGCGTGGCTCATGTTGCTGTTCTCACTGATGTTCTGTACCCCCACAGGGAGTACGGTAGTTTGTTAGCCCAATCTTTGTAGTTTTCTATCATCTTGGCTAATATCATCTTTACTGTCTTATTGGCTGCCTCGACTGCCCCATTTGCCTGCGGTCTGTAAGGTGACGACTTGTGATGTCCTATCCCATATTTATGTAGCATTGCCTTCGTTTCCCCTTGAAACTGAACTTCGTTATCTGTCACTACATGATGCGGCATCCCATATCGACATATGATGTTCCGAGCTATGAACATCGCCATCTGTTTTGCTGTGACGTTACAAAATGACTCGGCTTCCATCCATTTTGAAAAGTAGTCTACTGCCACTACTATGAAATGATGTCCATTCGATGCATTCGGTCGAATCTCTCCGATCATGTCAATTCCCCATGCTGAAAAATACCATGGCTTTGATAGCCCGTGTAACTCTGTGTGAGGCAGATGGTTCAAATTACAGTGTGCTTGACAATCATGACAATGTTTTACCAACTTTGCACAGTCTGTCTCCATGGTCAACCAGTAGAAACCTTGTCTTACAATCTTACGAGACAAATTCAACCTATTCTTGTGCGGTCCACATACCCCGGCATGTATTTCTTCCATTGCCTTCTGATCTTCTTCTTTTCTTAAACACTTCAGCTGAATGCCATTTGCGTGCCTCTTGTATAGCTCTCCCTTCAAAATCACTTATTGAGAAGCCAACTTCTGAATGCCTATTTTGTCTTTTCTGCTTGCTCCTTCTGGGAGTTCTCTGTGTTCCAGGTATCACTGAATATCATGGTACCAAGGTTTTCCGTCATCGATCTCCACTTCCAAAACTCTTTCTATCTCATAAATGGGTCTGCTTGCTGTTGTCAGTACCAATGGTCTCATCATAACTTCTCTGGATTTTCCCAAGTCGCTGCAACTGTAGTTAATGCGTATGCCATCTGATTCTCTTCTCGCGGCAAGTGCTGAAACTTACAATTGGGGATAGCCTGTGCCAACTTTCTGAGGTGAAAAAGGTAAGGTTTCAACCGTTCTTCCTTCAATTCCCATTCTCCCTGCATCTGTCGGACTACCAACATCGAATCTCTGTAGACCTCCACGCTCTCAGCCTTCAAGTCTATCAGTGCAGTCAATCCAAAAACACATGCTTCATACTCGGCCATGTTGTTAGTTACTCCAAACGTCAACCTCTTGGCCATAGGCAAGGTTTCTCCTTCGGGGGTCACTATCACGATCCTAATTCTGGCTCCTTTGCAATTCACTGCTCCGTCGAAATACATCTTCCATCCTTGAACTGTTATTGCTTGGATCTCTTCATCTGGGAATTCAAACTTGTACTGATCCCCTTCAATAGGTTGCAATGTCAGAAACTCTGCTACGGCTCGCCCTTTGATTACTTTGGAAGTGAGGTACTCAATGTCAAACTCTGTCAGCAACACTAACCATCTGCCCAGCTTCCCCACTAGCGAAGGTACTGAATGTAGATACTTCAAGGGATTCTCCTTTGCTACCACCTGAATCTTGTAAGATTGGAAGTAATGACGCAATTTTCTGGACGCCCATATCACTGCCAAACAGATCTTCTCTACTTCTTGATAGCAGGCTTCGTACGGAAGCATCTTCTTACTGAGATAGTAGACCGCATGCTCTACTCCCGTCTCATCTGCCTGTACCATCATTGCCCCCAGTGCTTCTGATTCTATGGCCAAATACAGTACTAAGGGTTTGCCCGGTCTTGGAGGTTTCAATACATGAGGCTTTACCAAGTATTCTCTGATCTTGTTGAAGGCTGCTTGACATTGCTCATTCCATTTCACTGGTTGGTCTTTTCTCAGCAGTTTGAAGATAGGCTCACACACTGATGTCAACTTGGCGATGAACCGACTGATATACTGAATTTTCCCGAGGAACGCTCTAACTTCTTTCTCAGTATTTGGTGCGGGCATTTCGGTGATTGCTTTGATTTTCTCAGAGTATACTTCTATCCCTCCCATTCCTACTGTATGTCCCAGTAATTTTCCTGACGTTACCTCAAACACACATTTCTTGGGATTAAGCCGCAAGTTGTATTTGTCAACTCTCTGAAGGAACTTCTCCAGCGCTTCTATATGCCCGGTTCTTGTCTCTGATTTCACCATCATGTCATCCACATATACTTCAATCTCTTTGTGCATTAAATCGTGGAATAATGTAGTGGCCATCCGCTGATAAGTAGCTCCTGCATTCTTGAGCCCAAACGACATTACCTTGTAACAATATGTGCCCCACTCGGGGACAAAGGCAGTCTTGTGCTTGTCTTCTTCAGCCATAAAAACCTGATTGTATCCTGAAAACCCATCTGCAAATGAATATATGGCAGATAAATCCGTATTATCAACTAGTACGTCTATATGAGGTAGAGGAAAATCATCTTTCGGGCAAGTCTTGTTAAGATCTCTGTAATCCACACACATTCTGACCTTCCCGTCTTTCTTCGGCACTGGAACAATATTTGCCAACCACTCAAGATACTTCACTACTTCCAGGAATCCCACATCTATCTGTTTATTGACTTCTTCTCTGACCTTCTCGGCCCACTCAGGTCTCATCCGCCGAAGTTTCTGTTTCACCGGCTTCATATTTGGATAAGTTGGTATTGTATACTGGGCGATGCTTCTGTATACTCCAGGCATGTCCTCATAGGACCAAGCAAATACTTTGGCATATTTGGCTAATATTTCTTCTAATTTCTCCCGCTCCTCAGAGGTAACCTCACTTGCAATTAGAATTTCCTTGGGGCTCTCAGGTGTACCAAGGTTAAATGCATTTGTTTTGGTGGAGCTGATATCAAATATACTCAAGTCGTGCAAATTGAAAGGAAGAGACTCAAGCAAATAAGCGAAATGATTATCTTTATTTCTAGCAGATGCAGGAATACATTCAAATAAATCAGAGAGATAAACATCTTCATCCTCCACAGATGCTTCATCTCCCACAGCTGGGTCTTCCTCGGTTTCTTTTTTTTTTTCTAGAGGGTGAGGCTCTCCAACTTCATTAGCTCTTTTTCCCATTTCTCTTCTTCCTTATTCGCAATTTCTGATGCCAATGAATTCTCACCCATCACATCCTGAAAGATCTCAAACCCGGGCACCACGATCCCATTGACTTCTACCGGTTCAGGTTCTCCCTGATATCCCGTTGCCTTCACAAAGCATTCCATCAGCTTCAACCTTTTCTTCTTGGCCTTCATCTTATCCTCATCAGACTTGTACCTCAGTCCTCTCCGAGTGGTCTGCCCATTAAAGTTTGGCAGGGTTCCTCCTACACCTGAACCTTTACCCGACTCGAACTTCATTTTCTCCATGATCCTAGCCACCTTAGGATCCACCCATTCTTCAAAGGTTGCCGACACCTGGAACCTCGGGAAAGGTTGTATCTCTAAAGTAGCCACAACATTATCTATTTCAGCTTTAATGGTGATGATCTCTCCTCCGTATGGAAACTTGATGGCCTGATGCAGAGTGGAAGGCACGCCCCCAAGCTTGTGAAACCATGGCCTCCCCAACAACAAAGAAAAAGTAGATGGGATGTCAAGCACAGTGAATTCAACCTTATCCTCGATCGGTCCCACCTTAACTATTGCAGCGAAAGTGCCCTCAACTCCTCGCTTACTGTCATCATATGCCTTGATAGTCATATTGGAGGGATCCAGATCTGTCACCTTCATTCCCAATCTCGATAGGATCTTCAAAGGGCACACATTGATGGATGAGCCATCATCCACCATTACACATGATGTCTTCTTTCCTCTCACTTCAGCTCTGATGAATAATAGTTTGTTATGATTTCTTCCCTCTGCCGGGAGTTCTTCCTCAGAAAAAGTTATTGCCTGCAAAACTTCTTTCTGTTTTGACCCTACAAACATTGCAGGATTAACATCCCCTGGTACTACTATCTTGCTCAAGGCCTCAACCATGGCCCGTTTGTGCTCCTGAGACGCACACAACAACTCCCAGATGCTCGCTTGTGCTCGGGTCTTCTTCAACTGTCCACATTTTCAGCCACTTCTCTGCCTTCTGTCAACACTTCCTTGCCCTTTTCTACAGTATCACTATAAAAATGCCCACTACGTGTCATTCCTCTTACCTCTTCTTCATCACTACTGGAGAAGTCCGACCAGAAATTCTTTCCCTTCTCTGCTTCATCCTCACTGTTGCTATCCCAAATCCATAGACAAAAGGCTTGGTGGTCAAAGGACTTGAGGACAAGGCTTTCGGGTAGGCCAGAGCTTATCATATAGGTAGGTGGTGGGATAGAGTGATAATTATGCAGTGGGTTTCTGTGTGTATTGGGTTGTTCTTTCTCGGGGTCAGGTATTTTTTGGGAGTCTATGAGGTCCTGGATTTCATGGTTGAGGCGGGCGCAACTGTCAGTATCATGGCCTTTCTGTTGGTGGAAATGACAATACTGGTTCAGGTTGATATGTGGTGGTGGAGGGTGTGGAAGGGGTTTGGTCTCTAAGGGTTTCAGAAGTCCCTGTCTTTTTAATTTCTCCAGCACTTTAGACAAGGGTCTACCCAGGTTGGAGAATCGCCGATTCTGGATGGCGGCAATTTCAGCAGAAACAGGCTTGGTACCTGATGTTCACCCAATGGGCCTCCTGTTCAGGCTATAAAACTTTCTATTCTCGGCCTCTTCTTCCTCAATATCCATGACAGTTTCCCTCAACTGTCGAAAATCAGTAATCATGGAGGTCATTCTCCTCAGCTTGCCATAAATGGAGGGCTTGGTGCCTTTAATAATCATCTTAATCTGATCTTTCTCTGACGACCGAGTCTGCATTTTCAGAAGCTGGCTCCTCCAACGATCCACATATTCCTTAAAGCTTTCTTCTGGCTTCTGCTTGGTATTTTCTAAGTCCCGGAGTGACAAGTCGATCTCCAGATCTGTAACATACTGTTTCAAGAAGGCCTCCGCCAATTCCCTCCAATCCTCCTTGATCTTCCTCTCCAGGTTGTGATACCATACCACGGGTGCCCCTTCGAGCGACATCCCAAACTTTTTCTGAACCTGACGTTTTGACAGGCCCACTGAACACATAACAGAGACATACTGCCGAGATGGACCCTTGGGTCCCCGTTCCCATTAAACTTGGTTATCCGGCATTTTAAACTGAGCTGGCAACTGTTCCTCAAACGTCATTGCCTCATAATCCAACAGGCCTTCGTGCTTTCCCCTCATCTTACGGGTAACCGACTCTACCTGATCTCAGAGTTTCTGCAGTTCAGTTTGAGACCCTGCCATTTTCCCCGCAGCATATTCAACCATATCATCATCAAAACCCGAGATATCATCATTCAATCTAGTCGGAGGGTCTTCACGCCTCTCATTCTCAGAGTCTCCCCCAGCACGGGGCACAACCATATTAGCCATAGCAGTAGTCAAGGCTTGCAACTGTTCAGTAACCTTGGTGAGATTGGTCTCCAACTGATCCATACGGGATACCTCGGAGTCTGATTCGCTCATGTTTGCTATCGGCCTTTTGATGAGTCTTCCCTCTTTCCTAACCCAACGAGAATCTAAGGTGTCTTTTAAAATTCTCAGTCAGCATGTAGTGAATGAAGGAAGACACCAAACCATCACCTAGCCTTAACAATGCCTTTGATTAAACCCCCCTCAACCCATTATAGACGCGGTTAACTAAAGCACAAATCACAATCACTACAAGACATTCTTTCAGGGCCAATTCTCTATCCCTGGTGGAGTCGCAAGACTGTAGGACACAGAAATCGGCGACGTTGTTCCAGGCTTGCGGCGAGGTCGGGAGTACGGAGTAGCCCACGGGGGAAATAAACCGGAGAACTAAAAATGGAGTCGCCACCCGGTGTGAACCGGGAAAATGATTTAAGGCCGCACTCACCCCTCACAAGGGAAGACCTCAAACCGTTGGGTTCGGAATGGTCCCTTACTTATGCCACTTGTAATGAAAGGATTTATGCAATAGTATAACCAAATCTCATGCAACACGCACCAGATAATTTAAGCGACATGCAAGTTTGCACACCCATAATCATAAATGAAAGAAATGAAGGCAAAATACATCATTCATGAACGTATTAAGCAATAAAGTGCAATAATGTAACTAATAACAACTATAATAAAAGCGAGCACACAATCTTATGGGCATATTGAATAAATAAATGCGGAAAATATAAATAAACAATAACGGTAAAGGCATAAATATTAAAGAGAGCTAACTAAGCATATGATGGGGAATGGAATGACTAAGGAAACAAACATGCATGAAACATGATGAAGGAATCTATCCAGTGTGTGCACGTTCGTGTAGCGTTCGTAAACGCGTTTGAACGGTAAACAGAATGCAAGCGTTCGAGTAGCGTTTGATAACGCGTTCAAATGATAAACAGAATGTTCGCGTTCGTATAGCGTTTGATAACGCGTTCGAACGGGATAAGACCTGATGCATGATACAATAAAATACATGCACGTTCGAGTAGCATTCTGAGACGCGTTCGAACGAAAATGAGACAGAATGCATACGTTCATGTAGCGTTCGTAAACACGTTCGAACGAAATGAGGCAGAATGCATACGTTCGTGTAGCGTTTGGAAACACGTTCGAACGAGATTGCCAAAATGGCATCAGAAATGACACAAACACATATATGGATAAGAAAATACACGATGTAGGACCTCGTATGCCCGATTGAACATATTTCACATTCAATCGAGTGTACTTTGTCCGGCGCGGCAAAATATCGTGGCAAAGGCAGCCTTTAGGCTTTTCATTCCTCAAGGTGGATGACCTTTAATCCAACTTGATTTGCCCATGCACATTACATTATGATGCATGATTTAACTAGGAGATGGCATACAGAAAGCAAATAATGGAATAATAAAAGGCACGGCGAAATGTCATGGTAAAGGTAGCCTTTTAGGCTTTTATTCCCTCAAGTAGAGAACCTTTAGACCAACATAATAAGCCCATGCGCATTATATCACAATGCATATAAATAATTAAGGCAATGATATGGGACTTCGTATGTCCGATTAAACATATCTCTCATTCAATCAAACATACTTCGTCCGGCGCGGTAAGACATCGTGGTAAATGTAGCCTTTAGGCGTTTCCCTCGAATAGAGGACCTTTAATCCACCCTAGTCAAATCCATGCGCATCAAGCAATGATATGTGGATAACAAAGTAACGATATAGGATATTGGATGTCCGATCGAACACATCTCACGTTCAATCGAACATGCCTCATCTGGCGCGGCAAAACATTATGATAAAGGCATCCTTTAGGCGTTTCCCTCGGATAGAGGACCTTTAATCCACTTTAGTCAAGCACATGCGCATTATGACTATCAATACATAAATAAATAAAACCACCACATGCGGAAAATGGATGACGAGATTACAAGCAATAAATGAACGGAAATTAAATAACAAGACGAAATATGATTTAAAGGTTTCTCGAGTGGTACGTGGAGTTGTTTACCAAGTACAGACCGTACTGCCGTCCATTCGGATTCGGCTACGGAATTTACGTCTGGGTTTCCATCTGATATACCACAAGAGAGAACACTTATTCCGTTCATTCAAGGATCATAACATGTATCAACAAACGACTCTCATGCGAATGAATTCTAATAAACAAAAAAAAATGAGAATAAATAATAAGGGTGCCCTCAGGTCTAACCTCTTAGGTCGTCTCTCGAAAGTGCGTTACACGGCCGTCGGAATGATTGATGCTCTGCAACTCCTCAGGTTCACTGGTCCACTGCTTTCGTTCGTTGCTTTGCTGTTTTGAGTTGTCATTTCCTCTGTTTTGCTGCTGTCTCTCACAGTTTTAAGGTGAAAGAGGGTTGGTTTTCTAGATTGTTTTAAGTGCAGTTTTTTGTATAGTTTCGGTGATAGTTAAGATTTTCTCTTTATCTTTTTGTGAATGTACTAGGGTTCCTTCTTCTTTTCTGTGTGTGTGTTTTCTGAGATGATCTAGGGTGTTTTTTTGGAGAGCTTGGGTGCTAATGCTTTTCAGAATTCTGTCTAATTTTCATGGATGTGCTAGGGTGTGAAAGGTTGGTTTATGTGTCTTTTTATAATGGTTTGCTAGGGTTTCTAGGTAAGGAAGGATTCAAAGGAAGTGTGTTGATTGGTTTATAAAAGGAAAAGATGTGTTTAATTTAGGGAGTGAATATCTTAATTGGTTTTTGATTAGGGAAGGGATTTGATTAGATTATGAAGGGATTTGATTAGATTAGGAAGGGATTTGATCTAATTAATTTAGTTTAATTTGTGACATGTATTTTAAATATTTTAATTATTTTTGGATGGGTTTCGGTGGGCTAATTGGGCTTGGGCGTGAGGCTAGCAACAAAACCAGAAGTATCGACACCGTTTGAACACCGATTCGAACGCTACACGAATGCCCGCAATCTTCTTGATGTTCGAACATGTTTACGAACGCAGCACGAACGCGAAAGCAGTGAACATGTGAATTGAATCCAATGACATACTTATTCTGAATTTCCCCTTCCGACATTCGTTTCTCGCGACTTCCGCAACCTAGAGAGTAGTGCCTCCGTACGAGACTCATCATCGGGACTTATATGCAAAAATGCAGTGCCTACAAATGGCCAAGCCTTTTAAAAAAGAAAACAACTTTCATTTATATTTTTCCTCATGGCCGAAAAAATTGGTCATTTTTAGTCAAAAAAATAACAATTTATTTTGGCTAATATTTTGACACATAATTGATATTATCCAAAATGAAATAATTATTTTGATATTTTATTAATAAATCTATCTGTCAAAATGACATGGATTAGCCAATTAAAATTGGCCAAATAATTAAGAATATTCAAAATAATATTCTTAACCAAAATAAATCAATTAATAATTAATTTATTTATTTAATACTTATTAAAAAAAAGGCAAAATACGTGATGGAAAAGATTCCAAGAATATTATTCCAATTATCATTATTAATAATTAATTAATTAATTATTAATAATAATAAAACAAGTGTCAAAATCTAATTGATCATTAATGTGTATCTAATCAAAATTATGTATCGTATACAAATACATATTATTTAATACGCATGTGTAAATTATGAATAATCTAAATTATCCATAATTAATTGCCCAAGTGTTCAACGAGTACACTTTATATTGCGGGACTCTAGGTTTAAGTTTATCTGTCACGGAAACCATTTCCATGTCCGTAATTTGTCCACTCACAAATTACGACGACCATATATAATCAAGTTGAATCATTCAAGTCGAAGTCATTGCATATATATAATCCATCTATCATAGGTTATCCGAATTGTTCCAGAGATATAGAATAAATGTCAAATCTCCGCTATGAATAATTCATATGTCGCGACATAATTATGATTCTTAAATAAATATTTAGAACTTGTTTCCAAATCGTACCTCGGTCAAGGATTTCAAAGAATCACAAATTGGATACCTAAATCCCGTACACGGGACTGGCAGATCCTCTCTGGATACATCACATGATATCTTAAGTATCAATCAATACCCGACGAACAGGCGGAGGTCTGATCTTAAAAGATCGTTGACGTGACTGCCTTCAAAGTGTGGAGGATATCTCACATATCCATAGTGGTATCACAAGTCAAAGGAGCTAATATGCTATTCGTCTCGTAAAAATTCCTATTGACGTTGGTGTATCATCTATCAGGAATCTTCAAATGATTCATTCAGTATTTATCCAATAAATACCTACGTGTCTATATGAGTCTCCCAAGACTCATGGTTTACTGAGATATACCATTAGAACAATTCTAATATATAACACATACCGGTCTCACGGGTTTACTAACTGACCAGGTATGTAAACCTTGACCAAAAATAATTTTAAGAATGAATTATATTATGACAATTCTCAGTGACAATTGCATCGCTTTTACAATTACGTCACAACTATTCATTCTAAGGTCATTTTACGCCTTAACCATATAAAATATTATATTGATGAAAACTACAAAATTTTATTCATATAAAATATAAATATACATTGTATTTACAAAAATACAACAAAAATTGGCGCGGTGAGCACCAACTCTAACATGTTTTATGTGTTTTATTATTTTTGAATGATTATATGTGTATGTTAAATGACATTTGTGAATGTCTTCGCTGTAAGCCCTCACGAGACTATACACGTCCACTAGGGCCGTCTAGGGGTTTAAAAGCTTGTTGAATACGTTAAATGCAATCGTAATCCCTACGAAAGTGGACTAGTTAATTTTATTACTTTTGTTTGTTTACTTTTATTTAGTTTTTGTATTTAGTCTTTTAATCGAGACTAGCAAAATCTTAAGTTTGGGGGTGTTTGATACCCATTTATTCATACATTCTTAGCTTATTATTTTATCAGGTTTCATATTATTTTACGTGTTTTGTAGTTTATTTTGTGTTTTATTGATATGAAGCATTAAAACATGGATCTTGTGACAAATGTACGTGTTTGAAGGCTTAAGGATGCAAAAGAAGCACACAATGAAGGAAAATACGCAAAAACCAGTGGCGTCGTGACGCCCCCAGACATGAAAAATACACATATAAATCCAGAGAATCTGGCGTTGCGACATCCCAGAAAATTTTTAGAGCAAGGAATTTGTTTTCTACATGCAAAATGACTCCCCAAACTTCCCTATAAATAAATAAGTGCGTCCAAAACCCTAGGGAGGAGAATTAGACATAGCAAGAGAGCTCTAAACACATAATTTAGAGAAATCCAAGGAATGAGATTGAAGAGTAAGAAGCGGAGACATCCGAAGACGAAGAGATTCGATTCGGGTTTTATCTTCTAGTTTTTTTCTTTAAATTCTAATGATGTCTAATATGTTCTTGACTCCGTTTTCATTATTTTTCTATTTAGCCATGAACTAATTCCCTTATTCTAGAGGATGATGAAGCTTATGCTTGAACCTATGTTTTTGATTGCCAAATAATTATTATGAAGTTTCAATTCAGTTTATTTATATTTTATTTTGTTTAATACTTCTGGTTTGTTTGCCACAAATTAGATGATTCCATGTTTAGAATCTATCACTCGGGAGAGAGGATTTTGAATAGGATCTAGAAAATATAACATATGAATTTTATAGAATTTGGGAGGCCTATAATTATTTTGAAGTCATTAACAAAGAATCACAGAGCGTAATGAATTGTTAATTACTACATTTTTATAGGGATATCGAAGTCGATAATTAATAATATTTTCACTCGGCACTCGGGAGATGAAGTTAGAATAATTTAGGATTCTTGACTTATAAACTAAAAAATCGAGTAATAATTGATTGGCATAACAAATACATATGAGATAGTTTGGTGAAATTAGACTATAGAATTCCTCTCATCTTGGTCTTTATCAATTAAACATTTTGACTTCTTGCTTATTTAGTTTAATTTAAACTGCTTTCTGAATAAAATTAAGTTTATTATTTATAATACTTTTTGCGAATTTGATTTCAATCCATGTGACTTCGACACTCTTACTTATCTTTTACTAATATTTGACACCATATACTTGCGTTGATAATTTCGCAATAGTCTGCTTGCTAAGTTTACTTTGATTCCCTACTAATCAAATAAATTCACGGTTGGGGGAGATTTATTCGATGGGATGATTTCCCAAATTATATTTGGAACGGAAAACGGTCGTCAACAATTTGTATTGGGGTTTTAGTAAGTATCATCGCCATAAATTTGCTGATTGTATACCTAGCATTAACGGTGTTCAAACCCAAAGATCCCGCTAATCTTAAATTCAATCAGCGTCAGAGATCTTTCAGTGGCTCTAGCCATGTCACTGGCAATAGCTATCTCAATCTCAGCCTAGACATTAACATTGGCATTAAGAACCCAAACAAAGTCCGCTTCACGTTGAAAAACGGCGACGCTGAGATCAGTTACAGGGGTGACTTGGTGGGTGTAGTTCCGTTGCCGGTAAGAAAGTTGCCGTCGGACAAAATGACTGCCGTACGTGAACTTGACCCAGTTAAAGGATTGAAATAGATCTTTGATAAGTATCATCTGCCTCGATATCCCGACCCGAGGAACGAAGATGGTATCACATGCCAACCTACATTGGGGTCATATGACATATCCCCTAAATGAAAATATGTGCTTCCAGAAGGCTAATGATGATGAAAAGAAAATAGCGGTTCACAGTGGTCGTAGGACTTGCCAGCTGCCATAGGGCGATGCAGTGGTAGGACAGTGGAAGAGTATAGCTGTCATAGGCCAGTGCAGTGGCAGAGGAATTAGCTAATCTGGTTGGTTGGATATTGTTGTGATATTTTTATATCGTACCGCAAGTGTACGGTGTCAAGTTTTAGTATAAATGAGTTTAGAGTGTCGAACCCACATGGATTGTGTTAATTCGCACTAAGTACTACAATTGATAATCCTAACTTTATTTAGATGATATTTAACAAAGATTTAATCATATAAATAAAATATATAAAAATAAATTGATAGGAGGAACTAATACGATAGAGATTCTGGATCCTAATTTCACCTAGCTGTCGCCTATGTATTTGTTATGCCAATTAATATTTGTTCAGTTATATTATTTATAAGTCAAGATTCCGAAAATATCCACCACCTCTCTCGAGCATCAGTGAAAATATTATCAACTACAGACTTCGATATCTCTATAAAAATCCAATAGTTAACAACTCATTACGCTTTGTGATTCTATGTTAACGACTTCAAATGACTACAGATTCTCTCGAACTCTATAAAATCATATGTCATATTCTCTAGATCTATTCAAAATCCCCTCTCTCGAGTGATAGATTCTAAACATTCATCATCTTCAATTGTGGCCAACAATCAAGAAGCATTAAACTCAAAAGAATATAAATAAATTAATAAAACTTCATAACAAAATTGATAAACAAAATACAATGTTCAAGCATCGATTACATCATTCTCAAGAATTAAGGAGTTTAGTTCATGACAAAAGACAAAAACAATGAATAACAAATCATGAATCTAATGGAAATCATTAGAGTTCTAAGAAAGATATAAGAAGATAAAACCCGAATTGAATCTTTTCCTCCTCGGACGTCACCGCCTTTTTCTCCTCTCGTCGCTCTTCAATCCTCTCCTTGGATCTCTAAAAATATTTATTTCTGTGTTTTGTGCGGTGTATTAGCCTCCCCTTCTAGTTTTGGATGAACTGGTATATTTATAGTAGAGCTTGAGAGTCATAATACATGTTAGAAACCCTAA